>JBAMHV010000004.1:25708350-25734006 GCA_037177535.1 Pseudomugil gertrudae | reverse complement strand
ATGAATATAAATAGTATATATATTGATATTGAAATTAAGAGTTGGACATAATTGGTACATCACATGTCAGTAAAAAAAAAAGCCAATATCAAACCTCTCTATATTTAAGCTATCTGATTAGTGGACAGTTTAACAGGATGTGGCTTGATCATCATTTCAAGGTTAAAATAGAAGTTTCTTAGCTACCCAGTTCAAGTTATATTCTACCCTTCCTGAGAAAATGCTGATAACATTTGCTATAGCACTTGGAAACACCAGGGAATTTTTAAGGGTTAACAGACATTTGTTTAAAGGTAAGTCTTTGAGAATGCTACAAGAAGGCCCAGAATGAAATTATCTCCCCTGTTAGTTTACCTAAAACTTTAACTTAAATAATACTGGGATGCATACTTTGTCACTTTTCTATCATTCTGTTAAAACACTTTATTTTTGCAACAACACACCCTTTTAGCAGATGTGAAATCAGTTTTTCAGGTCATATAAATGAAGCAAACTATCATTTGTTCAGCTTCCAGGTCACTGATTTCATGGTGGGACTTTTCATACCACGTGTAACATTCACTTTTAAAGGAAAAACCAGATCATCGTTGAATAACATGTTCTACACAGATGTGCAAACAAAAGAAAAATGTAATTCATGTTTAATGCATTATGTCAGGCCTACACCCTTTTTCTTTCTTAAATCCATTGTTCAAATATCTTGAGCTTAAAGTGAGCTTTCACTGCTATTACATCATGCTGTTTTGCAGGACGGAGAAAATTGATAAGGTGATAAAGCAGTGGGAGGGCTCCTTCTTCAGAGGGAATCCCAAGTTGCGGAAGAAATCAGTGTCCCTGCGTTTCGACCTGCACATGGCTGCAGCGGATGAGGGGTGTGCCCAAACCAAACAGGACAGCCTCCCCGACGTGGAGGTGCGTCTCATCATGAAGAGGTCTCGCAGCATTTCAACCATTGCACAGTGACTGATCAGGCAGAGATCATGCTGCTTATAAGCAGATGGGAATCTACAATATCCATTTCCATCATGCTTACAAATGCAACATTCACTGAACTTTGCATCGCAGCAGATGACTGAGGTTTCCCTTCACATCTGGACTCTGGCACATGAAGTGTTATAAGTTATTTGGTTGAAATTTTAAGTGCCAGCAAAAAACTGTGGAGGATTTAGAATATTTTGCATAGTCCTGTCATTATGTCAGACTGGATAAAAGAGATTATGTTAATGATTATAGTATTTAATCTTGATTAACACTTGCAGTGCAGGAGACTGAGAAGATAAAAAGAAGCACATCTTTGCCAGCTGCTGTGAAATGAGGGTGAATTTATTGGTGGATTTTCAGTAAAAAGACTAAATGAAAGTTATTTATGTGTAAACTTTCCATTTAGCATATGCCGTTGTCTAATAACACTCCCTGCTTTCACTTCATTCTGCTTATCAGGAGAGGGCAAAAGAATTAGTCTTTAAAATGAATAGAAATTATTTGGAAATCATTTACCTCAGTCCTATGTGGGAGTTTTATTTATTTTAAGGAAAATCTTTAAGTGATATTAGGTAGAACAAAACCTACAAAAACAGATAGGAAAATATGGTAAATAAAAACTGGATTTTTTTATTTAGGCCAGCTGCTTTTCCATTTGACATTTAAAGCCCAGAAATGTTTTAATCAACTAAATTAATTAAATTTGTCTATATACATCTATTTTTGCATTGCAGACCTGCAAGCTGTGAAGCTTTTATCCCATTCTAACTTAATTTTTTCCCATAAATTTTCTTAAAATTTAAAAGACATTTATGCATTGAAGGGATTTCACCAAAAAATTCATTGAACCCCTGGGACTCTGGATCTGGTTAACATGCAACTTGTTTCCTGCTCAGTAACGTTTGAAGTGACTATGTAAATATATCTCTGTAGCATTTGACAAGGGTTTCCATAGTAATCTTTGTTCATGATGTTTTATCAGCTGTTGATAGACTCGTCATTATCATGATTACACTCACCTGTTTGTATCTTGTTACAGCTACTACACTTTTTATGTTTTTCTTTCATTTATGTTTTTTTACGACATGTATCACATTCAGTGAATGTCACAAAGGATTATTGTAGGTCTGAAATGCTTAAATTATTATATATGAAAAAACTAAATTAAACACCAGGCAATGTGGAATTTAAATTCTCTGTGAGGAAAAAGAGGTCTATTCATTGATGCATTTTATTATATTTGCATCTCCAATACCGCCCCAACTTCTACTTTAACCTTGCTCTTTTTCATTAATCCTTTCGATTGCCAAAAATGGTGAAGCTTTAAATACTTTTTTCCTAAACCAATGATCTTTCTTCTCATCCTTGATGCTTTGCACTGCAAACATAGAAGGCATTTAGTAGAAGAACATCAGCTCCTAAAGATGAGTTTATATGCTTTGAGGGCATTTTGTCAACAAAGTTGGCTGTCCACCTGATTATGTTAGCTGTAATGTACAATATTCACTGTGCTCTCGGAGAGAGGTGGCGAGGCTTTTTACTCTCACTGTTTGAGAGAACTGAGCTTCCCTACGCTCACCAGAAGAGAGCAGTGTTTACCACTGCAGTGAATCTGCAACGCTTCACTTGGAGTTGAGTAACTCATTCTGTGTGTTACACTTTGGATCCAGTTTTTCTGCTAAGTTTTAAGTTGAGCACCAGAGATGTTATAAATGAGAGTTGAACCACTTAGCATTGCTTTCTGGGCCCCCAAAAAATAAATGTTGAGAATATTTAACTCTTTTTCATCTATGCAGTTCTGTGCTTGATTTTTGCTTTGCTCCAGAAAGCATATATTCTTTATTTTGAGAGCCCTGTAACTTCATAAAAAGCTTTATGAATTTATGTAAAGATTTATCATTTAAAATAAAGAAAAATCATGTGCAGTGCTGTTTATTCTGTTTATCCTCATGTCACAAAACCACAATTTTGCCTTGACACCTCTCAGACTTTAACAAAAACAGCTACAAGACTTAAACATATTTTATTCACCATATCAGATCAACCCCAAAGTTTATGAATTTACAGAGTCCGGTATAATAAATACATTCTAACAAAACTGTACAGTGAAGAAACCTGTTTTGTTTCTGTTGTGAAATGACCAGAGGGACATGTAGCTTTTCTTCAAGTCTAAATCTATAATATAGTTTCTAGCATCAGCAGGAGCAGATTTATGTCTGCCAAGATTTACAATTTACAATGTTTTAAAGTTTAGATTTTTGCAATAATACTTGCATTTAAAAAAAGCTGGACACATTTGTCCATTTTATTCTTAATTTACAGCAGTTTCATACATAATTTCTGCAACATGCCTGCATTGACAACTTTGTTTTTCTGGGATCCATCAGCAGATAAAAGAGCAGCAGTTAAGACAGTGATGGTTACTATAAAAGTAATAGAGTGACTTTGTGAAAATGTAGTATAAAAACAAGCCGCAGAAGCCTCCCGGAGCTTGTGTGTATCTAAAGCTTGACTACAGCAGCCTGAATAAACGTGGCAACTTTGCCGCAGGGCTGCAGGGGGTCATATTCTGCGAAGACGTGACACACATTCTCCATGTTGGTTTCAACACTTTTTGCTACAAAGCCAAACATCCTGGGGGAACATTGACAATAGAAATTAGATGAACAAGAAGAAAGAGTTTCTCATTTGAATGTAACAGATATTAACCGCAGATTACCTTGCACCAAAACTTGATCCTCTCCTCCACCTGCATGAGAAAAAAGGAGACATAAGAATATGCACAAATGTGTCATTATCAAAGTTAAAATGTGTCAATGTAAACCCACAGCCGGTTGTCAGGATCTTCACCGCTGTAACTCAGCAAGTGAGCAGGGTAATGGCGTCTGAAGAAGAGCCTGCAAATACAAGCATGGTTTTCAGAAAATCAACACAAAAACCACATCTTGCTACCAGCAAGTAAAATCTCAGCACCATGCTGGCAGTACGTGCATTCTCTCACCTCCTGTTGATATCTGTTAGTGTTACACCCTTCAGAGATGCCTTCAGGTTGATGATGGTAGGTGTGAAAGAAGCTGGGTCCTTCTCAAGTGTCGAGGACACCGCCCTCTGCACCGCACAGGGTCCCGTTAGCATCTCCGTGGGAACAGCATTCAGGTACACAAAATTGCAAGCTTGCAGACAGACCAAAAAAACACAGTTGAAGTTGAATCGGTAGTAAATACAATTACACAATATGTCAAGGCTTTAAAATTTATTAGCTACAGCAACAAAAGACCACACCGGGTGCCACTCTTATCTGCTCAGAACAAGAAACCGGAGCTACAATTTACACACATCAGAGAATAGATGGAAAAACGAGTCTAATGAGTCTTCATTTCAGTTTTGCATTTGCATGGTAAGGTCAGAATTTGATGGACACAACATGAAATATGGATCCATGCTTCTTTGGATCAATGAATCAGAAAATCAATGGTAGTTTAATGGTGTCTGGGATATTTTGGGGCACTTTAGGCCCTAAGTACCAATGCGGTTTGGTTCAACCATCATGGCCTACCTGAGTATTATTGCTGACCATGTCCATCCCTTTATGACCACAGTGTACCTTTCTCTGATGGCTACTTTCAGCAGGATAAGGCTCCATCTCACAAAGCTTAAATGATTTCTGCCTTTTTGAACATTCGGTTAGTCATCTGCATTAAATATGTGTGATGTTTTACTGTCAATATGAAGCAAGATCTCAAGAATGTTTCCAATACTTTATTGAATCTATACCACCAAAAATAAAGGACGTTCTAAAAGAAAAAGGGGTGCAAACTGGTGCTAGGAAGGTGGATCTAATAAAGTGGCTGGTAGTCACTTCTGCACCCTTTTCTTCATGTTCATCTTTATCAAAGTTTGTTAGTAAAAGACTGTCTGCAGTTTATTGCAAATACTGATCAAAGTAATTTAGCCTTTTCACAAGATCGCATTAGATTAAGTATCTGGAACACTGTTTTAAGATAATATTTATTTAACTTTTCAGGTTTTAGTGCTGTAGACCAGCATCACAACTCTGTGTGATCAGTTTGTTAGTTTAGCACAGTTTTCTTCTAAGTGCATCATCTTCCTTTGTTTATTTGGTTAGATTTTGTTTTAGTTCTATCCATCAAGTCTATCATAATCTATTGATGTGGTGATGATAAATGCAATACTCTTAACAGTACATTGAGTGTGTTCTTCTTACCTTTTGTACTCATATCTTCTGAGGAAGTCTGCTCAGTTTCTCTCTTTTCTATTGCGTCTAAGTCTATGAAGGCAAATAAAAAGTCAAATTAAAATAATTTCTCTGTTTTTCTACAAATTCATACACACATGTCTAGCAGTAAATGCTGAGTTACCCTCAGAGTGCAGCAGTAATCTGCAGGGTAAAGCGTAAGCCGATATGGTGTGCTGGTAGACCAGGGCTGAGAGGCTACCTGTTGAAAGATTCACAGTCACGTCAAGGATCAGGCATTCATTCAGTATTATTGTAGCAGTTGGTCTAAAAGTAGGTGTAACCAATCGGAGGACAGAGACTGGAGGAAAGACTTGGCCGCAGGTGTGACTCTGTCACTTTTTATTAAAACCCTGCTGAAACACTCCACTGACCTTTTTTTTTAACTTTCCGTGCCTCTGGTAAGAGACGTGTGCTGCCTCTGGCATGACACGGACTGCTGTTTACTTTAAGGTTACACTTGCTTTTCGTAGTTCTTGTTAATTTAATTTAATATAGGTTGTTCATTTGAGGGTTTTAACATCCTGTCCTCTTTCTGTTTTAGTGCTACAGCTGCTGTTGTCCTCCACTCACAGCCCAGTGCCAACCACACCCCTGGCACTGGAAGTTCCCTTTAGACTGTGATTTGTGTTTGGTGTCAGTTTATTGATGTGATGGTTTAGTTTGTGGTGTATTGGCATAAATTTATTTGTAATAGTTTGCATACCTGCAGTCTCCTTACTGCCATCAGTATTTGCACTTAAGTGGTTGGTTTCTCAGCCGTAGCATGACATTCTATCATCTCGTTCTTCCCAGTCTGCTTTTTAATATTTTTGTTGTGAAATACATTTGCATTACACACTAACCTTTTTATTGAAGCCCCTGCGTGCTGGCCTTCTGCTAGGCTACATTATCAATGCTTTCCCTTTAGTTTCTTTTTAGACATTTTCCATATTTTTAGTAGCAAATATCTAGTTCAGCTTCTGTGGAGACAGACTCAGGATGTTTCTCAGACCTAACAACATCAACTGTATGAGGAGAAGGAGGGAGAAAAAATACATCTTATGATTCTGTTGCTTGAAAAACTCATTTCTAAAAACAAGCCAACCTGAATGGTGCATACTCATATCCCACAAAACTAAACATGAGGGAATGGGTTCAAAACGAAACCTTACCAAAGTATGGCTCCTGAGAGGAGCCTCTGATGCGAACACCTTTAGCTGATGATTCAATGAGGAAGTGTCTGATGAGATCTGAACTGCTTTCTCCTGTTTCCACAAAAGACAAACATTACTGAAACATGCTTTCAGTCATAGAATATAATTCCCAATGTGTGATGTTGATGTTGGAAAAGTCCCAGAATAGGCTCTGGGAGTTATTGCATCATATGCTTCCCAGTCCAAAGCAACAAGACTCTACTTGGCAAGAAGTATCAAGACAATGAAACCCAAATGAAGGAGCATAAGGTACACTGCTTATTTTTTTAAGCTAACCTGTAAAAACTTAGTTTTTTAAAGTAGTTTTTTTTCAAGAAGCTAATTTAACTGTAAAATAAAAATCTTTAGTATTAAAAGTCCAAATAATTATCCCGATCAGGAATACTTTTAAGTTTATATCCTACATTCCAGGGATTATCTAATGCAAAGTTATAAACATCCTTTTCTTAAAGGATGTTTCAGTGTTTTCCTGCTAAAACAGTAAGTATTGTAATTTCTTATCTCTGTATTTAGATGATTTTATCATTGCTGTAGTTCAGATATTTAAAGGTTATTTCACTTATTTAGGACTGTTTCTCAAGAAACTGGCCAATAAGAGTGCTGCACATCTCTTAAATGAGTTTTATGTGATCACCTTTGCTGTTGAGCATTTCTTGAGAATGATGAAAAGGGACCATTATTCTAAGTTGTAAACATCCATATCGTATTTGTACATTTTTATGATGAATCTTAAATATAACCAAAAAAAAATATTGTAGTGTAGACCAGTGGCTTTTCAGTGAATATACCACAGATTAAATATTGTTGGATAGTTGAACTATTGTGTTAGGAGGAACAGTGATGTTTTCCTTACTGCTGTGGAACACTGGACCGCTTTACATGCTGTGCAGGGTCTTTGAGTGAGTTGGGATTGTGCCCAATCAGTGGGGTCTGGGTCTACTTTGGTGGAGTGACTCTTATTATTCTGATGATGTGGTTCCATAGGCCAATTATCCATCTCCTCCTCTCACTAGGGTGATATGCAGCTGAGTGTGAGGTGCCAGGGATGACATATTCATAGACGAGGGAAGAATGGAGGGGGAGATCAACAGGTGTACCATCAGCAGTGATGGAGACTCTGTGGACACTGTGGACTCTGCATTGCTCTTTTGTAATAAAAGAGGAGCTGAACTAAAAACCAAAGCTCTCATTTTTTGGAAGATCTATGTTCCTACCCTCAGTGACCAGAAGGAGCTTCCTTTGTGGAGTTCCTGGGCTCTCTGTTACAGAGAAAAAAAAATGCTGCAAGTGGCTGTTGCTGCGCTACATCCAAAGAAGCCAAGTGAGTTAGGTGGTTCAAGCAACTGGCGCTCCATGGGTAGCTTTCTGGGCACGTCCTACCAGGAGTTGGCTCCAGAGAGGACCCAAAACATGGTGGAGGAACTTGACTAGTTTGACAACAGTGTGCAATTGGGGAATCTGAAGTAAGGTGGCAAGGGGAGGGACGTCTGGGCCCCTGTGCTTAGGCTACACTCACAGTGACCCAACCCAGGAGTAAAGATATGATGGATAGATGAATGGATGGTTGGATTGTGTTTTACAATTTACACATTTATTCATTCTGCATTTGGTGAGTCATTACAGCTGTTGCAGCACTTGCTTAATGTTCACTTAAACCTGCAGAGATGTTTGTTTACATCAGAGAGTTATTTGTGTCCAAAAGTTGGCATACATATAAAATGACAATGCTTTAGCTGCAAAGTTTTCTTTGATTGGAGGGTGCTTCAGAATGGGGGGTAGGTAAGGGTCAGGTTTGAGAAAAGGCCCAATGAGTCTGAGATGGTATCTGAACTTTTTTGGCCTTAATACCCTCCAGATGTGGCGATTCGACTGGGCTTGCAAAGCTGGCACAGGTCATATGGTTCAAAATGATGGGATAGCTAAGTGTACATGTTTGTGAAACAAAAAATTAAGAAAAACACTTCAGTTTGTTCCTAGCATGCAAGGCATAAAAATGTTCACTTGTCTTTCTCAGTTTGTGTTGTCATGGTTACTGGAAACAATACAAATCAGTTTTTTACTGACATGAAAATGGTCTCATGGGTGAGAACCTTCTTTTTTCAATTTTGGTTGTTTACAGTGCCATAAACAGCTGGGGTTTTTTGTGTGTGTGCTTACATAAGGTGCACTGTGGGTGGAAAATTTTCCAGGCTCACCACAAAGCTCTGGATCTTGCAAGATGACAAACCCAAACACATCAGAGTTGGGTAAATTAATCCTTAACCCTGCTTTTCATCTTGATACTAATATGTTATGTCGTTGTCATGTTATCTTCTACTGTAGCAGTTGTGGCTTTTAAAAATGTTTGTTTCCTGTGTTTGACCAAACTAAATGAAGGAGCTTGGGGGAAAAAAGCACACCACACAGACTTTTGACTCACTTACAGTCTGTCTAGAATGAAACCTGCTTTTCACAAGATGTCTGCTGGGGTAGGCTTTAACCACTCATAAGAGTTCAACTTTTAAAGGCAATACACAAAAACAAGGACCAAAGCCCATTAAATGGTCTAACTGAAGACTGAGTGTTTATTTGCTGAGTTTTACCTGGATATGCAGCAGCAGTGAAGTTAGTGGGCGATTGGTTTACCTTCATGGCCAAACCAAAGCTCCCCCTGTAGGAGGTGCTGTCTCTCACCACAAAAGTCCCTGCTTCCTTGTCCTTCAAAAGGGCTTCAGCTAAAGTAGAACAGCAAAGAAAAAGCTTAAGTCCACATAAAGTATATGAATTTCGGCATTTTTTTTTACAGTTACACAACAGCTTTCCAACCTTCTGCCCTGCTGATGTGTGGACGGAACCAAAACTTTGAAGTATCCATGACAAATTTCATGGAAGGTTGGCTGCCACTGAAAAAGGCCTGGAAACCAGAACATTTTCGCTTTGAGTGGGATGCAGGACTACTCTGGATCAAGTCCGTTTCTGGTACAGGGCTCTGACTGGGTTCTGGTGCCCCATTGATGAGCAGGAGGGGAATATCAGTCTGTGATCCACAGAGTGATGCAGGACTGCTCCATGCTCCTTTGCTGTGGAGCTCCTGTAGATGACCTTGCTTTGTGAATGATGGTCTGTTGCTGATTGGCTGAGTCCTGGATCCATCACTGACACCGCCAGGTGTATACGGAGGAATGGAGTCTGGAAAGTCGGCATCATCTTCAGCCAAGGACAAGTTGCTTTATCCAGGAAAGAAGGAAATATATAGAACATGATAATATATAGTGATCTAGTTTGTGTCTGTAAATATTAGCTTAATAGGAAATATGAGAATTGTCTGGTGTTCTCTAATATATCAAGAATGTAACTGAAACATGGTGCATGGTTTTATCTTCTGCAGGCTGGACTATAATAATTCTCTGTTGGGGTTTCCCCAAGTTCCCTCAGAGAAGCTGCTTTACTCAAAGAAACACAGTAGATGATGAAATAAACCCAATTCTGACAGTTCAAAGTTAATAACTCCTGGCAACTCCTCTGTTTTCCTTTCAGAACAACAGTATGGGTGTCATTCATGCCAGTACATTGTCATTCTAATCCCACAGAAGTTGCGTCACATGGGGCTGTATATTTCCATCTATGTAACATTAATCATATCCACCCACCTTCATCCACCTAGAAAATTACCACATGTGGTCATACTCATAGTCTAGTCATTTCCCAGGCTGATAACTGCAATCCCCAACTCACAAATCAGTCCTTAATCATGAGGCTCAATTAGTTTATGATCATCATCATGATCACACCAAAAAATGTAGTGATAGTTTATGCATAGTTTCTACATTTGTAAGGTTAAATTAGTCTAATTGTACAACAACACATGAATTTGTGTCTCTATAGAGTATAAACTGATAAATATTCACATTTGCAGTTGTTTATGTGGATAAAAACACGTAAAGTTGTATCTCATGAGGTTATGTTCTTTATTTTTAGGGTTGACATTTGTAAAACAGCTTTCACGCTGCCATGGCAGCAACCATTTAGGTTGTTGTTTATAGCCTGCACCTTCGATATAACCCATATCCTGTGAAGTACCTGCTGTACCAACAGAAGAGAGGAAATTAACACGAGCATCTCCACAGCAGAGCTGATTACCCATCATTCTCAACTAGCAGCTTAAAGAAGCTTTAAAGTAGAATGAATGCTGCAGTGACGTTACCATTAGAAAATTACACAAAAATTCAGTTTCAGACTGAAGAAAAAGAAACTTTAAAAA
Organism: Pseudomugil gertrudae; assembly: GCA_037177535.1. Classification (NCBI taxonomy): domain Eukaryota; kingdom Metazoa; phylum Chordata; class Actinopteri; order Atheriniformes; family Pseudomugilidae; genus Pseudomugil; species Pseudomugil gertrudae. The sequence goes on along the minus strand of JBAMHV010000004.1, from coordinate 25,723,334 downwards.
AATAAGAATAAACATGAACATCAATATTACATTGTAATGTAACATGTAACGAATGGACCACATGAAGACCAGCTAATGAGGATCTTCTTTAAAAAATATGTCGTAAACATTGTACTTGCACTCATTTTCCTGACTACTGTATGTATACTATATGTATACATATATACATACATATATATATATATATATGTATATATATATATATATAGACAGACAGACACACACACATACATTCTGTTCCAGTTTGTCAGTATAGGTGTTTTACCTGCCGAGAATGTAGCTGGTGTCTGAGCAAGTTGACGTGGAGAGGAGTGAAGTGGCGCTGTTCCTGTTGGACTGCGACAAACGCAAGGATCCTTGCGAGAAGTCGTGTTTCAGTGAGTGTTTCCGCCTGGGCGCACTCCCAAACGGCAGCGGTGGCAGGGTGGATGTTGGGGAGCATGAAAACACCAACGAGCCTTGAGGACTGCAGCTGACATTTTTCTGTGTAGGAATGGGGATGCTGGGAGATGAAGAAGGTACCGCTGTGGGCAACAAAAAAGGAGGCGATCCACTGGGGGAGTTGTCATTTGGGCCATCTAAGCACATGAAGCCAAAAGATGGAGAAGAAATGTTTTGTAAATGTAGTAATGATGTGTATTGCAGTAATGTCATCCTATTTGCAAACAGAGTTCACAGAAAATGTCAAAATCTTTCACTTCCAAACTTGTTTGACTTAGCTTTCTTTAAAATAAAATGGGCTTGGTCTTCTTATGCAAACACAAAGTTACTGGAAAAAGACACTCATATTTTTCATGCAGGAACATGCTCTAAATAGAGCACAGTCAAATATCCAAACCTATTGCTTTTGGTGTAATTCTGCTCCTGCAATAATACCAAATAACGCAGAGGAGTCACGGCATGTTCACACACTTTAGTGACTGTTTCGTGATGCAGTGAGCTGCTGGGTGAATTTATGTCTTCAGGAAAATACTGTAACCTGTGGTCAGTATGTGAGTCAAACAGGGAGCTTCTGCAACCAAGTTAAATAAAAACTGACTAAACTTCATACACACATGGCAAACTGTTGTGAAACCAGGCAGGAGCTGTGAGTCTGTTTCTAGGGAAAATGCTTTGTTAATGCTGTTTTTTTTTTAACTGTATTTGTTTCCCTTCAAGACATTTTTTCCGCTTCTGCGACACTTTCATGAAAATTTTCCAGCAAACATGATGCAGAACAACAGGCAACAGGAAATATCTACATTTGTTGCCTCCTGTACAGACTTTGATACTGCGGTACCACCTTAATATTTTTTCTGATGCACGCAGAGTGTAATTATAGCTTGAGCCGTAATCCACAGCAGCAGGAACAGTGTAATTATCACATGATTAAAATAACTAAAGCTGTCTCAGAGGGTGTGAGCATGTTCAGGGCTGCAGGCTATGTTTAAGTGAGCTCTGTAACATCGCTTTACACTCTTTTTAAGAACAGAAATTATTCATTCATTCACTCACTGCTGTGGGTTCAATTTTAACAGCATTCATAAAGCACAGCAAGCCTGAGAGATGCAAGACAAGAGGATCTAATAGTGGCTCTGTACCTGAGGGAGGACTTTTCTTTACTGGGATGGGTTCAAAAGTCGGGTCCAGTTCCAGAATGAGCTGGTTGAGGTTTTCCAGAGAAATTTCCAGATCGTTGTCTTCGCAGTGACTGCTGGACTCTGCGAGACTGGAATGCTGAATTGTTGGGTCTTGCAACGGGTCCAGGCAGATGGTTTGACCCACTCTCAGAACATGAGTGGGAATCATTTGGGACATGCCTTTAACAGAAGGCATCATATTAAGGGAACTCTGTGTTTTCAAAAGCTGACAAAGACACAAAAGAGAGGAATTAGTTACACTGTTTTTGTTCTTTGCGTGACACACCCATTAAAAGCTGCTTGAACTTTTTGCTTTCTGTCTTTAGTGCAAGTTGGCTCAGAAAGTCTTTCACTGCAGAGCCATTACCTGTTCGTGCAAGACAACTTGACACTAGTTTTCTGGCATTCATCAGCTCAGTAACTTTACGTAAACAGCTTATTTATGAACTACATCTACTTTTAAATGACCCTGGGTAAATAGTGTGATTTAAAACTGGTTCTGATTGGAATAAAACTAAACAAATGATGTTCTCAAGTGAAAAATGCCACTCTTAATGGTTTTATCAATAACCACCATTCAAGTCTTTGAGGCTGACACCTCAAATGTGTGAATTTAGATTATTCTCACTTCTTTTCAGTGAAATATCTAGCAGCTTTCTGTTGCGGCCTAAAAGTGTTGCGAGCATTGTCGTATCTGTGCTGGATCGTGGCAACATTCATGCAGTAGGTTGATTGGTATTCTTTGCATTTAAAGCTACTCGCTCTTTCTTAGCCAAATATTTTTAACTTTCTGAAAAGTATGAAAGTTAATAGTATTTGTTTCAAGGAAGTATTTATCTTATCAATTTCCACAAGTGACATTGTTTGCATTACAGAATGGCAAAAAAAATATATTTAAAAGTACAGAACGACCAGCTGTGAAGCTTTCAGGTGAGACTTTTACATACATTAAAATGGTACATACGGTGGTACAAAAATGTTTGAAACCGTGAAATTTTGAGCAATCTCTACTTTTATCATGGAGTCTTTCTGAAAAAGAAATTGTTTTGTGTTTCAAAAGATGTGTCTGCATTAGACAGTCACAAACAAATATGATTTTTTTGCAATATTGCAATAAAAGAACAGCTAAACATAATACACAGTTTGAATATGTCACATTTAGTCACTATTACAATAAACAAATAATAGATAATGTGTTTAAAACTGAACAAAAATATTGACAGTATTCTTCACAGTAGATGCTGGAGAAATGGTTTCTCCTGACCTGCTGCATGCCTTCACTTTATGAGGAGGAGGATAAAGCTGGAAACCAGACTCATCTGGACACAGATTCTTCCTTATCCCGGCCATCCAGTTCTTGTGTTTTTTGGGTTCAATGATGCCAGGTTTCTCTGCCTATTAATCATAAGGGGCTTCTAGACAGTCTAGTACAGCGGTGGGGAAATTTGACCCACCATCCTGAACGTTTTTGGTGTCTCCCTATTCCAACACACCAGGTTCAAATAAATGAATCACTTCACAGATCTTGATGAGCTGTTGGATCCATTTAACTTGCATCAGGCATGCTGGACCAGGGATACATGGAAAACCTGCAGGATACCGGCCCTTGAGGACTAGTCCAGGCCAGATCTCAGTGTGTCTTCTAAGCTGTTGGTTTGTATTTCCTACTGCTGAAGGACTGTATCTGCACTTCTTGTTTGCAGCCATAACCTTCATGTGTGTGTATCAGTGGTTTCCTGTGTGCTGGCTTTATATAGACATGAAGCATAGCAACAAATATTGTGTCTTGTTAAAAAATGTGACCTTTGTTAGTGGATCACTGGTGTTAAAATGATCAAACACCCAAAATCTTTTGTATTGTTAAAGAAGGACTGTTAATTTAAACTTAATGCTTTTTATAAAGATGTTTTAAAGTATTTTGGCTGTGACCAGTAAAAGAAACTGCACTTGAATACCCAATAGTGACTCTTAATACAATACATTACACTAGCATGGGTTGTCTGAAAAAAAGATTTCTACTACTGTGAATTTTATTTTAAAAAAATACACATATCAAGAGCAATCCCATCTGGCCTTAGATAATAATATTCATGTTTTGCTGTCATAAAGCTTTTCATGTTTAAAGTTCAGATGTTTTACAGTCCCTTCATGTGTTACTATGTACACCTGACACGTGAAACAGAGTTTCTAAATGTCCAATGCCATCTGACTTACAGACAGATGAAAGCTCAAAGTTGTTGTAAAAGACAATCAATGACGTTTCATTAGACTGTTTGATGAGTAATAATACAGGCGGCATAAATGAACCACTTCAGTGCTGATGTCAGCATGAATCGCTGTTAACAAAGAGCATGAAGGAGGATCAGATTGCACGGCGTTGTCTCTTTCTCAGACAAGGTGTGGTGCTCAATGAGTCACACAGATGGGTGGCTGTTACCATGACAACATTCATGTTTTCCCTACAACAGCCAAGACTTACAGGCAGAGCTGGAAAGCAGATTAAAAAAAGGGAAAAAAATACAATTTTAAAGAGTTTTACCTTTCCAGAAGCACTTGTAAGTGTCATGCATGAACATTTAAACTGACATATAAACTGAAATGGAGGAGTTGTTTGTTTAAAGCTAGTTTTCAAAGAAAATTAAAAAAACATTGATTAAAGAAGGTTCTTGATTTCCTGTGATGGTAATGGAGAGTGCAAGCAAAGAAAGGAGGAGTGCAGTCCAGTGAAAACATGTTGGTTTTCTTTGATAAAGCAGTGGTTTCTCATGTCAACACGTAACCCTGCAGAATGATTTTTCAGACCATCGCCCCTTAAATCAGGGATGGTCATTTACATTTTAGTGTTCAGGCCATTTTTAGTGCAATCTGCTATGCAGTGGGCTGGAAAACGTCAGCGTAATAATAAAACTATTAACTCCAACAGATGTTTACATTTGTTCTTTTCAAAAACAAGTTGTTCTATTTTATTCTTTCTATTCTTTCATTTAGCAGATGCTTTTAAAAAACTAACTAAAGTAACTGGAAATTTTAAGTGTAATTTCAATAATATTTTGCATTAGTTATATAGTTACATAATGTATACTGTTTATTTACAAAACATCTGTTTATCTAAAAAACCTTTTTTAGTAAATCTATATATATACATTTATTTTATAAATGAATATTCTGTAGTCCATATGTGTTTTAGAATTGTATTCATTTTGTGTGTATGTTTATTATTTTGTAAAGGTAATATGTAATTAAATACATTACATTACATTGTATTGTATACATTTTTACTTTACATTTTATACATATATTTTTTTTAAATTTTGTTTTTTTTGGTTTAGTCTAGTTAGATATTTAATTTGTTTGACATATTTAAACATTTATATACATAATTACTCTTTTACATGTGCATTACAACTCTATTTACATAAACATAAACTAGTTAATTCCAAGTTCCTGGAACTGAAACATCCAGTATTTATCATTGTAATCATAGTAATTTTTAAGATCTAGAAGTGATTACAAACTTATAAAATATGTGCACATTCACATAGTAACCCTGATGACCTCCCTTCATCTTACAAACTGAAGTCAGATCTTGAAATATATCAAAGATACAAGTTATCACTCTTTTTTGTATTTTCTTTATACACTGTACCCCCTGGAGTGTCACTAAAAACTCCCATTTCAGAAACACTGGGTTTAAATTTGAAAAAAGTTGTCTCACCTTAACTTCGTCAGGATCCTGTAGCTTTAATGCTGATGTTCTTTCTCACTGTTCATCTTCCCACGTGTGTTGGAAGCTTTTATTTATGAAATCCCAACCCTTGTCCCTGTCAGCCTATCAGCAGCGAGGATCAGGATTTCCTGTTGCTCCAGATGATGATGTCATGCTTGCAGGCTGATATGTGTGGCTGTAGGGCTTGCTTTCTATTTAGCAGTGAGATCAAAGTACACTAAAACACTTTAAACTGTTACTTCCTTAAAGTAATAAAAGCTTAAGATTAAAGCATGAAGCATCAAACTTTCTCATCTGAGCGACAATGTTCACAGAGATAACTTTACTTATTACTCTGCTCAGCACTTCCCTTATGTTGTGAAGCACTTTTTTGTACTGCTGTCCAGCTTTTAAAGACACAAACATCTTAAGATGTTGAATGGAGGAAACACCTGGAAGTACTGAGGTGGAAATTAGTGAAAGTTTCAGTATGTTCCTGTTTTGTTTCAATTTAGCCTGGAGATTTATTTAATCTATAAAACGGAGGTACATTTTAATTGTGCTTCATCGGGTCTTAACAAGTTTAAGACGTTATTCAGAAGGGTTGGGAGGACAATACTTCAGCTGTGAGCAAGGCAACAGACTTTGGGTTGAGGTGGAGCGTTTCACGTGTTATTTTCCTTCAAAGCATGCATTGGCTTTACCTGTGTCTGCCCGTGTGGGTTACAGGAGGGTGTGGCTGGAGTCTTTCCCAGCAGCCACAAGACATGCTAACAATTACTGGCATGCATGTATTTAGACTATGAGAGGAAACATGTAGGTATATGGCAAGCTGCTTCGGGAATGTATTTATACCGGTCAAAAATATCAGTTTGAAATCACTTTACCATTAAATCCTGTAGGAGCGTGTGTCTAAATATGTCAATATACATTCATAGATAAATATATATGGTCAAACTGGTGTTTAATTCAAAGGTTGAAGAGCAAGATTATCTTTTATCTTTGAAGAAAAATAAGAAAAAAGAAGGGACAACTTACCTTTGCAGAATGGAATGATAGTTGGCTCTGCACTTAGCCCATATCTTAGCCCATACTTATTAAAGAACATAAATGAGCTGCCATCTTTGGCAGGGAGCATCTTTGGGTCAAAGACATTGCTCAGAGGTCCACAGTGGTTCACCTCAGTTTCCATAGAACTGAACCCTGGCTCATCTCTTTCATCATTAGAACATTACTTCAATTAATTAAGCATAAAATGTGAAAAATCTATTTAAAAAAAAATAGAATAATACCCTGCTGCCAGGGGTCCCAGGGGCCAGATATTTTTGAGGGTTAGGGTTAGGGTTTCCTCCCACAGTCTAAAGACATGCACCTTGGGGATAGGCTGATTGGAGACTCTAAATTGACCATAGGAGTGAGTGTGTGTGTGCATGGTTGTCTCTGTGTGTTGGCCTTGCGATGGACTGGCGACCTGTCCAGGGTGTACTCTGCCTCTCCCCCGTGGACAGCTGGGATTGGCTCCAGCCCCCCCGCGACCCCGTTCAGGGAAAAGCAGTAGAAAATGGATGGATGGATGGATGAAATATTCTGGTGCTCTGAGTGCAAAATCTCAGTATCTAGCTCCTCATTCTACATGGCCTATAATTTAAATTGACGTAGTGTTATTACACAGGTACAAATTAAATCATTAGGCTAATAAACATCTGCATAACACAGTTGCCTGGACAGTGTCAGTCAGCAAGGTAATGTAGCTAGCAATAAAGAGAACATGCAAGGTGATATGATCTAAGATAACACGTCGATAATAATGTTGTTAACTATCTAACGTGAGCTAACATTACCTTATGAAAAGCTAATTTGATGGACACTGGTTGACATTTGCTTAGTAGCATTAACCCATTTAACAGGAAGATGCATTGCTTTCATTCTGGTTAGCTAACATAATGTTCACCTGACACAAAGCTAGCATTAGCCTACAAAATATTTTTTTTTCATATTCTATTGAAATATTGCACACTATGGAAAATCCATGAGATATCCATTCATTCATTTATTCATTCATTTTCTATACTGATTCATCTAATTCACAGTCTAGAACCCAAGCTAAATGAAAAAAGATAACTACACATATTAGCAAAAGAAAAAAATCCAGAGCCTGCTTTTCTTTCTTTTTTTCAAGTTTAATGTATATAGTTTGAAGGAAATCCATGTGTTTTTTTCTTATATTCTACTAAAATATTATAAGAATGCGGTAAAACAAAGAAATAACCAAAGTTTAAAAAATTGCTAAGAGAAAAAAGCTTTAAAAAAAGGGTAAACATGTCAGCAAAATATAGCTCTTTAGCTTTAGACCTTGGAAATTTCTCATTTCTCTCTGAGTTTTAATTTCTTCTCTGGGTTAAATGCAGTATTTTCATTTTTAAACTTCATTTTAACTGAATTTAATTCCATTGAACTGAATTCCATTTAATTTTATTTAATAATCAAACTAAAGAGAAGAAAATAGCTTAATATTCAGACCCTGCAGTTAGCACATAGCATATACTATGTATCTGGCTTTAATATACAGCTTTTTCCATATCTTATAGACCATTCTTTGTTACATCACACAGTTTCTTATGCCACCTGGTTATGTTATGCATGAATAATTTCCTGTCAACTGTTTCTTATCAAGAATGGCACTAGTGGACTTTACACACCAGTTCACCACTTGTGTTGTCAGATCAGATGGCAATATTTTAATAACATATGTGATTGTTAAAGGTCAAGACACATAATTTTCCAAACACCTAAAACTGCCAAATGACGATATTGCTACCCATTTTAGCTTACCAAGATATTTACAATGCTTGGTCGATTGATAGTCACGCTTTACACCTTACTTTTAAATAGCCATGGATTGTTATCAGACCTTCAGCTGCAGAATGTGCCCCAAAATATTTCCTCTTCATGTCAAAGATGAGTGAAAAACATGAAAGCAAATAACTTTTCATCAACAATGAAACTGTTATCACCATATCAAGCATTTACTACACAGTGAAGGTCAACTCTTTGGATATCCAACCAACTCCACTACAGTTGTCTTTATACTGGTATTCAGTTCAGATTTTTTATTTGGTGCTTGACACATGCTGCACGGTGAAATGGTTGGTAGAAGAAGGTTGCTGATTCGAGCCTCGGCTGGGGGAAGGTCCGATCAGTGGCTTTTCTGTGCGGAGTTTGTATGTTCTCCCTGTGTTAACGTGGGTTGAGGTTCTCTCCGGGTACTCCGGCTTCCTCCCACCTTGGGGATAGGCTGATTGAAGACTCTAAATTGCCCATAGGAGTGAGTGTGAGTGTGCATGGTTGTTCGTCTGTGTGTATTGGCCCTGTGATGGACTGGTGACCTGTCCAGAATGTACCCCGCCTCTCGCCCGATCCAGTCTATTCCATGACCCCGTTCAGGGAATAAGCGGTGGATAATGAATGTTGTTTAACACCAACAAAGGGCTTGTTTCGCAGTCTATAGCTCTCAGATAACTTCCAGTTATCTCTTTCAATTGTAGCATTTGGCCAGGGTCAGTAGGCAGTTTGAAAAATTAAATCCTATTATTGGGATGACAACTGGAACACCCAAATGAATGGCATAATGTAAAAATTTTTTACACAAAAAGCTTGCTGAAGCAGCCAGGCTGGTAGTAGTCGTAGTCACGTGAACAGTGATGAAAGCTGAGAATGGTCTAAAGAAATATTGTAAAATGTGGCAAATCTATAAGCTTAAAATAAAACGAAACAAAAATAAAACTTGCTTAGAAACATCCAAATTAGATTAAAAAGTCAATTGTGTGATCTGTGAGTGAGGAGAGACCACTTAGGGGGAGAACGATGTGGTTGTCTCTGTGTCTTTGGGCACGGAGCTCCTCCTTCTGCCACAGGTGTATCTGTAGAACCTCTCCTGGCTCATGCAGCCAAAGTCCTTCAGCAATTTCAGGAGGTCATTGCGAAACTTCACACCAATAAAAGCATAAACGAGTGGGTTCAGGCAGCACCTCAGGAAAGCCACACACTGCGTGATGTCAGTGGCATATAAGAGATTGTTGTCAGATGTGCAGTCTGTAACTCGTCCTCTAACTGTGCTCCAGAATAGGACCATGTTATAAGGCACCTGGGAAATCAGGAAAACAGCCACCACAGCAAGAATCACCCTGATGGCTTTGTTCCGTTCAAAGTTACGAGCCTGGCAAAGTGTTTGGATGATGCTGGTGTAGCAAAAAGTCATGACTACAAGCGGAAGTACAAAACCCAAAACGATCTGGCTGACCTGGATGCTAATGCGAAGATGGTCGTTGTTGCTGGAATAGAGGTCGCAGGTATCGTTTATTATGTTGGTGTACCACATTTCTGGGATGGAAAAGAACAGTGCCATCACCCAGATAATAGCTGATGATACCTTGCTGAAAAACACAGCTTCAGAGCGGTGGCGGTGTGCAGAGACAGCTTTGGCAATGGCAAAGTAGCGGTCGATGCTGATGAAGGAGAGAAGGAACATGCTGCTGTAGAAGCTGACTTTATAAATGGTGTACATGGCCTTGCATAGCTCCACGCCTAGCACCCATTGCACCATGGAGTTTGCCGCCCAAAAGGGGAGCGACAGGGCAAACAGCAAGTCTGCAAAGGACAAGTTGAGCAAATACACATCTGTCATCGTCTTGAGCCGCTTGAAGTAGAAGACGGTGAGGATGACCATCAGGTTTCCCGCCAGACCCAGCAGGCAGATGATGGAGAAGAAAGTTGAAATAAACCAGCTTCGAAATTTGAGGACCGAGCCTTTCTTACATAGTACAGGATAGTCATCATAACTGTTGGTGGAATTGCTGTCGTAATCCCACGGTGTTGTGTTTGTATTCTCTCCATTTTCCGCCATGCAACACTGGAATCAGACACAGTTTGTTAAAATGATACCGTCTCATTTAAATAATTCTTCAAAACTCCGTATTGTTTAAGCAGTCCCATGAGTACATCCATAAACCTGTTCTCCCAAGGGAGATAATACCCATGACTTCTTAATCCCGGGCCCTTTGAGGACCAGGATTGAGGATCCCTGCTCTATATGGACCTACACACTCCCCAATGCAAATATTGCTATTTGAGTAGCAGATTGTAACTTTCTGATGTGAAAAATAAGGGTTTGCAATGCCACATAACAGCTAAACTGCAGTCTCAGGAGCATCCTGATAAAGAGATTCACCTGCTCGTCAGTGGCTTTTAACAGCTGCTGTTGTGATAAGAAACATTTCTCTGGCAGAGACTTTCCATATGCCTTTATCCAGAGAGAGCTCTTTGTTCTGAGTTTATATGAAAGGTAGTCCTTTTAAAAGGCATCAAACCATTTCACACTTTTCATTTGCGTGTCTTCTTCTCTATACTGCATGGAAACTGTGACCGATTGCAAAACAACCACCTAAAAAGTTTGCTTTTAATTAAGCTCACCTAACAAACTATGGTTTATCAAACTTGCCTGAGACTGTGATCAGTGCTCTAAACAGGCAGGAAAAACGCCACAAGCTAAATCTCCCACAGAAAAACTGAAAACTAAAATGTTTTATCAACCCCATTCTGCATGCAGAGTCATTTAGAACCCAGGGAAGAGACTGAAAAAGTCTTTGAATCTGATTTTAGTACATGTTGAACTTTGAGGAAATGGTGCTTTTCAGGGGAAGACTGTGGTTAGAGCTGTTTATTTGCATATTGTTATCATTGTATGATCATTTATAATACTTTCATTTGGAGTTTTCTTACCTTGAAATGTGTGAAGCACATCAGCATTGCTAGCAGGAGGATTGGGAGCTCTGAAATCAGGTCAAGAGACTTATTTAAACATCTGTTCAGTCGTTTCCCGCAGTGCATCAACAATCTGATTCTTAAGGTTTTTGGTTTTTTTTACACCTTCTCAGATAGTTTCTAGCCTAATTTGTCTTCCTTTATTTATTGGAAATTTGATTTGTAAAATAGGTCAATCTGCTGAGGCAGCAGTGTAAGTGGACAACGTGGACAACACATAACTGGATGAATAAAAGTAGATATGCAATGAGTTTGGAACACAAAAACATTTCCTTCCTATTATCTTTACCAAAAAGCTCAGTAAAGATTCCTTAATGCTTTTATAGGATGAGTCATTTATATACGTCTCTAAATTTGCTGGTGCTGCATCATAAGGGTCACAAAAACTGAAAATAATAATAAAGAAGAATGGGTGGAGCTGATTGAAAAAAGAGATGTCACATAAACAAAGCCTTCAGTCAGAGGCTTCATCCCCTTCCACTGCAAAGACTTTTTTCTCTGTGGTTAAAACTCTAAGCATCCAACTATGTGGTTTTGGGAATGCCATCTCCTATCGTCTGACTTCCTTTCTAGCAGCACATGCAGTATTTTTCAAACAGAAAGAGCACTTAGCAGCAGCCATTAATCATTCAGTCATCAATGCTGTCACTGATTAAGCCATCAGAGATCATTTGACATCACTAAATCCCCTGTTTGTGTATTTCTCCAGACAGAATTATGAGATTAAACAACATGAATTGAAGCCATTTCTTTATTTTTATTTACTGTGTAGCAGCAGAAATGGCAGGCAGATGTTGATGTCTTAAAGGACAATCAATGACTGGATTGCATTATAACAACATATATTTACCCTGATATTTTCTGTATCAGTTTCTATGATCAAATACTGGTATAAACTTCCTAAACCTGTGTTTAAGAATGTACGCTACAATGTCTTTGTTGCCACGTGTGTGGGTATTGTCGCGTGACTTTCACTCTTTAAAAAAAAGAAGCTAAAATAGATTGGATTAAACATCAGTCCCTGGTAGATAGATCAAGTCTGATTAAAATGTAACTGTCTTTCATGTTTATATTTCTTCAAACATAGTACCCAAAATTCACGACAACACTCGCAGCATCCTTTGTAGTAAAACCTCTGGTAATGTACCAGTACTCACCTCTGGCAGCAGTCATGTCTGAGTGTGTCTTGCAGTGAAGCCACTAAAGAGATGAGATAGAATGAGTTTGTTTCGGATTGTGGTGAAAAAAAAAACCTCAAGGAAATGTGCTTTTTTTCCCCTCCTCAGCCTCTGAACCTTGTGACAATGCAAAAACCACAAACTAGCTAAAGGCGACAAAAGCCTAGTTTTAGTTCTTTTAGTTTAGACAAATGTTTTAGTCGATAACCGCTTAATATAATGTTTCCTTTGAATGAAATAAGGGAGCTTTGTTTGTAAAGGCAACTGTAATGATCAGACTTAAGTTACAGCACTGCATGCATGTTTCAATGGCTGGTTATGAATTGTATTTAATGAGATGTTTAGGGAAATCACATATGAAACAGCTGTAACCTGAAACTGCCAGATGGTAGTTACAACCCAGAAACAACACATTGTTGGAGATAATCAGCAGTTCATCAAATATTTTTGCCATAGCAATTACATAGATGCATGTTTTTCAGCTGTACTTTTTCTTGTTTTTTTCTACATCTTTTTTTAAGTATTGGTCAGAAGCTGAAACCCTGCAAAAATACCTCCTGAAATCCATCTGTGCAGGCATCTGTACACCTGTAACTCTGTGGTTGCGGTTTTGCAGCTTTTACTGCAAACCACAGAGTACAGAGCCCAGCAGAGCTGCAATGTGGAGTACGTTATTCATATTAAACTAAAGCAGTATCAAATCTGATCATAACATAATCACAGGGCTGTTGTCATAGAAAAGATCTTGAAAAAGGCTTGAATCTCCCATTAGGTTTCCACATTGTTCTCGTGCTATGGCTCTATTTAATTGCGTGCACATCATAAACAGAGTTAGGTCTGTGCTGAAAACAGGAAATCTGAATAATTCCATCTGATCTTACCCACTTCCCTTACCTGTACTGTGCAAAGGACAAACATGCTGCAAGTACTCACTACAAAGCCTTTAAATTCTCAGCACATGTTTTTTGTTTTTAGGGTGTTGCTTTTTTTGTTTGTTTCTTTTACTGTATATGAACTATAAATTATTACTAAATTCAGTGTTAATTAAGAAGTCATGAAAAAAAGAATTGACTTTTTTATCATAAGATTTTTAGAGTTAGGGCATAAAAGAATAATCAGATTCTTCCAGATGTCCTGCTGTAGTTGTGATTACAATGCAAAATAATCTCACTTAAACTGAGAGCAGCTTACTACAAAACCTAATGCCTTTATCTGAGTCAGCCAACTACAGCTTGCATGCAGGGACTAAATTACTGCTCAGAAGCCAACGCCATGCCATGCGGCATGTCTGGAGCACCGTGGCAACACTGAAGACATGGGTTACTCCACGTGGCTGTCGAAAAAGCACACTTTGAAAGCATTTCTTGTGTGCACTGGGATGGAGGTGGCTGAAGGGGTTTAGTATGACATGCCTTTTAGTTTTAGTGCCAGTGAGGGAACATCATAGCCTCTCACACTGCTTACTCTACAGCATCTCCTTTTTGATAGGAGGAAATACAAAAAACCCCCCACTCTCATTCGCTGCAGAGGTTTTAGTGTTTTCTCTTGTATCTGCACTTAATGCTCACAGATGGCATTTTTTATCACCCTGCTGTGTTTGGGCAACTTCAACTAGGTTGATAACATTTTTATAACCCTTACCAAATTGATGGGCAACACAGTTGCTTGTCTCAGATCACCAATGTCTCTCTTACCTGATATAGTGTGTGTGTTTGCGTTACCATTGAGGCCTAATTACCCCATTGGACAGCAGTATGGCTATCTAGACAACATAAGAGAGTGGTCTACTGTTATTGATAAGGTTTTTTAATCTGGATCTTTAACCTTGTTCCTGTTTTTCTCAAATATCAGTGCTTCAACAGAAACTATGATTCATCAGATGCAAAATTATTTTAATAACTGACGATCGTCATTAGTACATGCAATGCAAATGTTTGCATGTAAGTTATCAAAAACCATTCATTTTGCCATTAAACATTAATTAGCATAACAAAAGTTACACGTAACACCATGTTAAGCAAGAAAGCAGCATGGATACAAGAAATTTAGTTGATGAAAGTTCACCATTTACTGATTTACTGGTTAAGTTTCTTCTTCTGTTAGAGTATGTCATTTTTCCTCTGCTCTCTGTATTGTCGAAACAAAACAGTGTCACCCACCACTCTGACTCACCCTCAGTGTCCCACAAACATCTGCAATCTATATGAAGTTAAGCTTGATGTTTGTTGAATTCACCCCCCCTCCCACACACACACAAAATTGAAGTTACCCCAACAGTCAAGTAATGTACACATCCTTCCAGTTTCCTTGATTTTATTTTTATTTTTTTAAAGTTAGAAATAAATAGTCTGATTGTCTGTTTTATATATACAGTGCCTTGCGAAAGTATTTGGCCCCCTTGAACCTTGCAACCTTTTGCCACATTTCAGGTTTCAAACAAAGATATAAACTTTACATTTTTAGTCAAGAATCAACAACAAGTGAGACACAAGAATCGTGAAGTGGAACAAAATTTATTGGATAATTTTTTATAACAAATAAAAAACTGAAAAGTGGGGCGTGCAGTATTATTCGGCCCCCTTGAATTAATACTTTGTAGCGCCACCTTTTGCTCCAATTACAGCTGCAAGTCGCTTGGGGTATGTTTCTATCAGTTTTGCC
>JBAMHV010000004.1:25681950-25708250 GCA_037177535.1 Pseudomugil gertrudae | reverse complement strand
ATACTGCACGCCCCACTTTTCAGTTTTTTATTTGTTATAAAAGTTTAAATTATCCAATAAATTTCGTTCCACTTCACAATTGTGTCCCACTTGTTGTTGATTCTTGACTAAAAATTTAAAGTTTATATCTTTATATGTCTGAAATGTGGCGAAAGGTTGCAAGGTTCAAGGGGGCCGAATACTTTCGCAAGGCACTGTATAGGCCCCTGGTGTCGAGGGTGAAAATGACTCTGGAAATCATTTTAAATGCCAAGTGCTGGACATGATGGTGGCCAAAATTATTCCAGTTATAAAATAATTTCATGTGAGTAGATCCATTGGCCTCAGGTGCAGCAATAACTCAACTACAAGTAAGTACTTCAAAATTGTGTACGTGTGTATAGTTTTCTTCTATTGCTCTGTATCCCTAACAGTGCTATACTACAATACCACTTACCAATGTCTGTACTGTAATTTTAAAACTCAAACATTTCTTACTTCAGGCAGATGGTTTTCATTCTAAAAATAAATACATTATTTTAGTGAATTGAGTTCTGACAAGAGCCAGAGGGTGGGAATACATTACACCAGTTTTAAAAGCCCAGTCCTCTGGTTCTAAAAGTGAGGACCAAAACTCACAGCCAAACCTCTTTCTACCTCGTCTGAGACTCAGAGCAGCAGGCTGTTGATGCTTTTAAAAAATAACCTTTATAGCTTCGCTTACAGCTGAATTTTATTAATTTGTGTTTGTTTTATGTGTGTTTTTAGCTATCCATTTTTACTCATTTACTGTAAATTTATTAACACTTACATTTGTGCTTATTCTTTCAAGATTTTTCTTAGTTTTTTTTATGGTTTGTTTTTTTTTTTTTTTGGCTACTTTAGATCAGTGTTTTTCAACCCTGGTCCTCAGGGAACACTGCCCTGCATGTTTTAGAGGTAACCTTATTTTACCACACCTGACTCCAATGAATAGCTCATTAGTAGAGTCGCAAAGGACCCAATGAGCAGTTTAATGAGTTGTTTTTGCTTTTTATCCTTTTTTTTAGGTATTATGCTTGTTCACTTATGATGCTCTTGGCAATTGCTGATTTGTAACTCTGTGGATCCCATGAAATTTTATATACAGGTGTAGCAGATGGAATGGTATCTGGTTGGATTGCAGTTTTTTTTCTTCCTTTTTGTGGTTTCTACTTTTCTTCAATCTGGGTTATGTTTTCTTTCCCTTTTCGGTCTTTTTTTCTTCTTTTTTTTTTGGCTACTTTAGATCAGTGTTTTTCCACCCTGGTCCTCAGGGAACACTGCCCTGCGTGTTTTAGAGGTAACCTTATTTTACCACACCTGACTCCAATGAATGGCTCATTAGTAGAGTCGCAAAGGACCTAACGAGCAGTTTAATGAACCTGAATCAGGTTTGCTGGAGTTGGAAAGAACCAAAACATGCAGGGTGGTGTTCCCTGAGGAACATTGATTTAGATCATGTTTGTACTTAATTTCAGTGTTTTCCTCAGGGGGATCCTCCACATTGGGATCTATGCCTGCTGGGTCAGTAAACTAATGACATGGTGATCACCCTGCACTGGGTGATTGATGGGATTCCACACTGCAGCCCTGGCTATGGTGTGAATTCCTACCTACCCTGCTTCGGGCAGTTTCCATGTTGATGCTTAATGCAGTCCTTTAAGGGTGGTTCTTTCTGTAGATGGATCCCTAAGATATCTTCCCTCAGTGTTAAGCCAGAGGTTTTTTCTCAGATGTTCACCTATTACATTCTAAACTGATGTTTAGGTTAAATGAACAGAAACTAGATTCTTTAGGAATAATGCTTGTGCAAAGGATGGGTGGTGGAGTTATGTCTACTATCTAATTATAATGTAAAGCATTTTCCGCTGCTTATGTGTGAAAAATGCTGCAGAAATACCGTTTGATTTAATTTGAAGTGAGTAGACACACACAGAAAAGTATTTTCATCACAGTAGAAAAGTTTATTGGTATAAATATGCAAAAGGAAATTCATATTAAGACTGCATGTTCATGACTGTTCCAGCTGTTTTACAACATGTAAGTCCATGTTTAAGCAAACTTCGTTACACTGAGTACACATTTATGGTACATTAAAATTCTTGCTGAAAACCGCAACACGGGTCATAACACAGATAATGTTCTAAGCGTACTGCTTTTGATTTGATTGACAGCAAGCAAACTTGAGAACACTTGTAGTTGAGCACTGTACAGCATCAATGATCATGTGATGTACTCAAAGATGGAACTGGGATGGCACCCAGAGCACCCGAAACGCACGTATAATAAAAATCCTGATAATAAATAATAACAGTAATAATAAAACACTACTTAATGACTACAGACTCCTGAGACAATACTGTCACTGTAATACCAATACAGAGAGTAAACAAATATCCTCCTACAAGGAGATGGTCACCTAAGCTCCATTTTTCACAAGTTTTTAAAAACAAAAGACTGCAACATGCAAAACAAAGTAAAAGCAACAATGGCACTACAATACAAAGAACAAAGTTAAATAGAACACTGAGCAATTTTATTTGTCTGCCAGACATAGTGCTTGAGATATGTATCAGTATGTGCTGAAGAAGGGGCTGTTTGCATTCTTCCCAATGGCAATGCAGCCAGAAATATAGTGCTTTCACATGGGCTTTTGTGGTACACTTTAGCAGCCATCCTTTTCATACAGGTCATCGCTTTGTCGGCTTTGAGTGCAGATTTTTTCTTTGTTTTTGTGAGCACAAGTGTTCGAGCTCGACCAAAACCTCAGGCTTCTTTAACAATAAGCCCATCTGAATGCTCCTCTCACACTTTGACAAACAGAGATGATACTGTGCAACATCTGTAAGCAAAGGATTGTACTGAAGGCCAATGGATGCAATCACAGCCCCGCAGTTTATAGATGGCTGGTGCTGGACTCAGTGGGCCGCTCTGGTCCTGCTGGGCCCTTCTGATGGCTCACTAGTCGGAGCATCTTCCGTTTGAGCAGAAGTGGTCTCTGACCCTGTGTTACTGTCGCTGGTTCCTTCCTCCATGGCTCCCTCTGGGACACTCTCCTTGTCCTCTGATGCCCCCTCCTCACTGCCTGGGTGAGCTTCGAGCTCTTCCGACTCCTTTTGCTTTTCTGTATTTCAACAACATGAAATCAGTTACTGGAAAATCACAAAGTCCTGGAAGAAATATTAAGAGTAAAATAAGAGATCCGAGTGGTTCACCTGGCATATTTGTGGCATTGAGCTCTGCTTCCTTGCCTTCTTTG
The DNA here is from genome assembly GCA_037177535.1 of Pseudomugil gertrudae. Classification (NCBI taxonomy): domain Eukaryota; kingdom Metazoa; phylum Chordata; class Actinopteri; order Atheriniformes; family Pseudomugilidae; genus Pseudomugil; species Pseudomugil gertrudae. The sequence continues at coordinate 25,704,991 of JBAMHV010000004.1, read as the reverse complement.
TTGCTGCTTTCGCTGACAGAATTTTGTTGGGACTTGCTGCCATGTGTTGCACAAATGTGTTTATCCTCCTCTGCTAAGACACAGGTAGGGGCCTCTCTCGCGCCTCTGTTCCCTGCATCCTTCTCACGGTCTGCCATTCGTTTGCGTGCTGCTTCTTCTGCTGCAGCAATTTCTGCAGAAATCTTCTCCATGTCCACCTCCACCTTCATGCAACACAGCTATGAATAACAAAGCAGAGAACAAAAGGAGGACGCAATGGAAAAACAGAACTCAAGTACTGTTTTTAAATTAAACCTGCCTGAACATGCAGCCAATAAAAGAAGCTCTGCAATAGATAAATGGCGCCACCTGTTGTGAACACGAGCCTCTACACTACACCTAAATCAGTTACAGCATTGTGCAGTCATAAATGATGACAGCTATCTGATTGCCAGGACATGTGGATGGAATTAGCTGCAGCTGATGGCTGCAAGACAAACACAGACTGTAATAGCAAGAGCTGCAGACTACACGCAAAGTAAAGCTTGCGTGCAAGTGAGCGATGACCAAATCTGATGTAAAAGATGCCGTACCCTTTTGAGCTCATTGTTGAATGACTCTGTGGCTTCAATAAATTTTCTTTTCTTGTCCTGGTGGCGATCTTCAATCTGAAGCAACTCTGCCTCTAATTTTCTCTGAAACACAAGGCACGCAGGCACCAAAGTTATTAAATAATAACCCCATAAAAACAAATGTGTCCATCTGGAGTGCAGTAGTTACATGCAGCACTGATCCCACCTGATGCACCATCAAAGACTGGACCTGCCGCTTGAGGACCTGCATGCGAGCGGTGGTGACAACGGAGCGCACGTCTGGGACCACGCTCTCGCTTAGGATCTCGCTGATCAGACGGTGGTTGCGTTGGAAACGAGTGGCGGCTGAATGTTTTATAGAAAATCCGTCGTCGTAATCTGAGGAGGGAAACACATCTGAGCTGTCAGTTTCTGTGACGATATATATATATTTTTTTACACGTGTCAGAAATTTGCGTGTGTTAATTTAGAGGCATCAGGAATGCGACTCCTGTATCTAAACATGAGGAGGAAATTGCTCAATATTTAACGAGTTAATTATATGCCATTATGTCAAAACGCATCCTTAAGCAGAGCAGAGCCATTATCGTTAGGTGAGCCGGACAGCGAGTTAATTACAGCTCAGCGTGCGTGTGTGGACAGATGTTTCAGGACACAGGCTGCAATTTTCATTCATCAACAATTTGAAAAGTAAACTCTTCAGCTACACAGGATGATAGTGCACATACAACGTAAAACCAAGACCCTTTTCATCCCTCTTTTAATTTTTATAATACTACTCTGAAAGTATCCTGTCCAGATTGCTGAAATCTAATTTTATTATTTTGCTGTCATTTGATATTGCAAACAGCCTGCAGAGTGAAAAACAGCAACATTTCCTCTGGAAGGATCATGGACAGAAATTACACCCTTTCATCTGCTGAATCAGTGAACAAATGTTGCTGCCTGTTCATATTTATATTACATATTTCATACACAGATTCTTGCACATATTTAGTGTATTATTGCAGAAATTATTACAACACGAATGTTGATTATTAGAAAGTAATTTGCTGAACTTATAAATTACAAACCACATCCGTATAATTGATTCCAGTATCAGCTGAAAATAATAAAGACCAAAAAATGTTTGACAAATTCAAATTGAGTTGTAAATAAACCACAGCATGGAGTCTATACCGACATATAGACTCGTCCATCCATCCATCTATTTTCTACCGCTTTGTCCCTGAACAGGGTCGCGGGGGGGCTGGAGCCAATCCCAGCTAGCAACGGGCGAGAGGCGGGGTACACCCTGAACAGGTCGCCAGTCCATCCAGGGCCAACACACAGAGAAACAACCAGACACACACACACTCACTCACTTCTATGGACAATTTAGAGTCACCAATCAGCCTATCCCCAAGGTGCATGTCTTTGGACTGTGGAAGGAAGCCGGAGTACCCGGAGAGAACCCACGCTAACACGGGGAGAACATGCAAACTCCTCCCGGTTTGACCTCCCACCCAAACCGAGGCTCAAACCGGCAACCTTCTTGTTGTTAGGCCACAGTGCTAACCAACTGCCCCACCATGCAGCCCCATATAGACTCGTCCTGGCTCTTAATGGTTGGAATGGGAGGGACGAGCTCTCACCTTAGATTTTAGAGGACCAGAAATCATATGTCACTACAAACATTTTAAAATCCTGCTGGATGATGGTCTCACTTTTAAACTTCACTTTCAACAGCTGGTAAGAAAAAAACAACAACTAAACAAAAAAAACTATTTAAGAGATTTGTTGTCGCGCACGTGAGAAAGTGTCTTGTCACGCCTACACGTTGGCTAAAAAGGACAGGTGAATGCCCTGATAAATACTAATCATCTCATTTCCATCGGAGAAAAAGGTGAAAAGCAGGAATTTTCTGGAATATGAGGCAGAAATTCTGATGAACAACGTTGTAAAATGAAAAAATTTTCTATTTGGTGAATACAGGATGGACATCACCTGTAGCAGAACGATAGGAGCGGGTCACCGATGCTGTCAACGCGTCATCAGACGACCAGACAGTTCGAGAAGGTACAAACAAGTGGTCAGACAACAAAGCGTAGGGGGAAAAGGACATTGTCCACAGGAGGAGTGTGCACGCCTCTGCTGCTCACTCCCACATATTTACATGCTGGTGGGGAAAACGAATAAGTCCACAGATACAATGGAACAAAATGCAGCACACACCGGAGATTTATTCCTTTGTTTCAGGTTATAAAAGATACAAATGAAACGTCTCAGACTCTAGTTTATTTACTGGTAAAATAATGTAGTTTCTGTGTGTCCCTGCTGAGTTTGTAGCGCTGCAGCTGTTGGAGAGGGTGAGGACAGCACCTCGTGTCCTTGTAGAGGAACACAATCAGTGCCATCATGGAGGTGGTGCAGGAGTTGGGAGGAAATAAAGACCACCCTAGCAGAAATTACACTAAATAAAATGTGTCAATAAATAAGATTTCTCCATCTATTGTGTGACGCATTACTTCTAGACGCTGAATAAAGCAACAGCATTTGGTTTTTATTAAGAGGGGACGGGTTTGAGAACACAGACATCACTTGTCTTTGGTAGTTGCGGCACATTCTCATTTAGTGCTATATTATGTAGCACATGTCTTTCCACAGGTTTCCTCCTGTGACATTGTGGCACCTCGCACCTGCGCTTCATCAGCCTCATGTCCCGCTCCACAAAACAACATTACTTCACAAATTTCTATGACAGAACGTACTTTAGCGGCTGACGTGCTTATTCACAATGTATCTGTTGTAAATCCAGATATTTTTCGCGGTAGAGTATCAGTAACATTTTTATGTGACAGTTTATATTTGATTTTGCACAAATGTATCAAATGTCACATAATTTCTCTGCTTTCATTCCTCTGCCGTTTTCCAGATTTTGTGCATATGCCTGGTCATAGTTTGCACGGAGAGAGGAACATTCTCTCGCAAAGTCGTGTTTTTTTATATAAAAAAACTAAAGTTGACTAGAATTGTTGCATGCTGCTTTTTGTATGTACGACAGTTTTATGAATGAGGCCCCAGGTCTGGACTCTGTGGTGGCCAATAATCCTTCCTGAATCACTCTCTTTGAGCCTGATAAATCCTGGCACTGTCATCTCAGAATATGTCTGTGCCATCAGAAATTTTTTTTAAAAATTGAGAGCATAATCTATCCAAAATGTTGTGAAATATAAACCTAGTCAAATGCAACCACCCCACATCAAAGTCTGCCCCCACAGGCATGTACAGCAGACATTAGGCATGATGGCTGCATTACTTCATCTGTCTCTCCTCTTTGACACTCTGTCACTCCAGAATAGGATATGTCAGGCTCAATAGACCACATGACCTTCTTCCATTGCTCCAGAGTCTAATCTTTATGCTCCCTGACAACTGAAATTTTGGGTTTGCTCAACAAGACCAATTAATGGTTTTGTTAAGGCTACACAGCCGTTCTGTCTCAATTCAGAGTTCTCTTTGCATGTTCATGTGGAAGTGTTCTTACTTTCACTATTAAACATAGCAGTGATTTATAATATTGTTTTTCTTCAATTTGATTTAATCAAACGTTTAAGATGGCTGATCACCACCATTCGAAATGTTTTCCAACCGCATGTCATGCTGGAAGACGGAGTTCCTCACTATCCTTCCAGTTTTTAACAATGCTTGAACAGTTCTTTGCATAATTTGAGTAGTTTTAACAATATTCTTGGATGTTTTCTTTACTTGATACCAATAATTTGTTCCTTCTGAAACAGATTAAGATCTTTGCCATGACCACAGGATGTGCCTTATGACATGGTTGTTTAACTAAATGAGACGCTACTCTCTGCCTGATTTGAAGTAAAATAACGTGTTGCCACCCAAGAAGTGATTATCTAAAGTGAAGCTCTTACCTTTGCTTGGTTAAGCCCAGGCAGTAACTTTTTTGGACAGGCAGTGTAAATTGGCATACATCTTTGTAACATTTATAGCTCTGCATACAGTTTTCCACACATTTTAAAACCTGCACACATCACGACACACCAAATGTTCAGGTTGGATGGTTTTCTTTGTCCTCAGACTTCAACACTAAAATATTCTGATTTAAAAATATTTTCTTGTTGTGCTCCCAAGCTATCAGCCGATTTATATCACCAAAAAAATACTGAAACTTCCTGTCTTTGTCCAAGTGATCTAATTCTGTTATCTGTCCCTAATGTCCATACTGAACCTATAAATACAGAATGTGGGTATGTCATTAGAGTTTTAAATAATTAGACACAGATACACCAGCTTGTAATTTATTTAACTGTTTCTGACTCCATTTTACATTTTATCACTGTGGTATTAAATCTTATGAGGTCTTGGCTTTATAAACGTTTGTTATTTCAGCTTGTGTTGTTCTACATAAATCAAATCTATATTTAATGTTGTTTTCAGTGTGTTGTTCTGTTCATTAATGCTGACTTCAGCTGCTGCTTATCTCGGCCAGGACACTCTTGGAAAAGAGATTTTAAGAGTTAATTTTTTTTTAGTTGATTGAGTTTTTGTCACATTTTAGTCAATTTCCCAACTTTTCTGGAAATGGGGCTTAAATTTACCGACACTGTGATGCATCAAGTTGCTGTGGAAGAAGTTTCTCACTGAGTATTGTCTGAAATTTGTGCTGCTCTGCACCCATGTTTGCACATTCTGAAACTTTCCAGAGAGCAGAAATGAGTCTCATTTGCCTTGTTAGAGGTTTCAAAGGTGCACGTATATTTGCTCTAACACCACAACAGGAAGCAGTCGAGGGGGACATAGATTCTGAAGATAGGGTGAAAAAAAGCTTTTCTGAGCTGATGCAGTCCCAGTTATGCGTTGGGTTGTTGATGTTTTCATAAACTCTAACCCTCATCACGTTTCAGTTTACTTCTCTGTTATGGATTTACAAAGACGAACTTACGGCTGAGACACAGACAGACTCTTCAGAGGAGCATTTTAAAAGCACACTATGCTCTGAGGAACAAACCAGACTAATCTTGGGTACAGCAGTAGATTAAGAGCTGAATTTCTCGAAGACTTTATTAATAAAACTCAATCTCTGACTATGTAGCCACCTGGGGAGCTAAATCTTATTTAATTATTGCCATACGTGCAGGCTGTTGAGAACATAACCCACTGGGATGCCAGCGTTAACATTTTGTGGTCTGGGGTGTTTTCTAAATAGCAACCTCTTTATCTGTAGTTTTCCTGTACATCATTAACTTCTATTGTAACTCAGCCAGGCCCCAGACAAGCATCATTTCCTTGAGGTGGGTGTAACTCTTCTTCTGGTGAACGTGCGTCACACTTTGAAACAACATTTAAAAAGAATGTAAATTTTGCAATTATGTCTAAACCAATGCCAAGAATACCTACAAACTCCAAACATTGGTGCAAAACAAACATTTTTCCCATTATGCACTTCTTTTGTTTTTTGTTCTTTTAAATAAAGAAGAAATGGCATTACAAATGTAGGATTACAGAAATGGAAGAGCCTTGCAGCGCTGCCGGAAAGGGGCAAAAGATAACACTTTGGGAAACTGTGTGGTTGGGCTGCAATAATTACAGGTTTGTCTCTGTGCTCTAAACTTTGGGAGACAAAACATTCAGCTGAGTGGCCTTACCATCTGGATCGTCTGCTGGCTGAATGCTCATGTAAGGTTCGCCCTTGTCCAGTCTGGACTGCCTCTGACGGCTCTCCTCCTCCAGAGCTGCCTCAGCCCGGCTTTTTGCATTCACATAGGCAAGGTAGGCTGGCGAGTTGTGATAGGCCTTCATGCTCTCATTATACTCAATCTACAGGGGAAAATATGATAGGAATGACAGGGAAACGGGACAGGCAAGTAGACACAACATGTGGACCCTTGTTTCTATCAGCTACAACAAGACAAGAAAAAAAGATTTACTCAGGACTGTTAGAAAAGGCAGGAAGGATGACTGGAGGGACCAACAAACGGCGGGGACACAGCTACTGGTCACCCATTAGCAAAACCCCATCAACACCCCCCTTGTAAAACAACCAACCTTCTCTGCTTCGTAGTCATTCAAATAATCCTGTTTCTCCTCATCAGTGAGGTCCCTCCACATGCCACCGATTATCTTCCCAATTTCCCATAGCTTCAGATCAGGATTGGAGGCTTTTACTTGATCCCAAACCTGGTGATGAGAACCAGACATGGGTGTGGGGTTGGGTTGGGTTGGAGGGGCTATACGTGGTTATCTCTTTGCAGAGAGGTCACAAACCAGAGGAGGCCGTGTGCTTTAAGCTCCATCTTCAAAGCTGATAAATCCCACTATGATGATGTTGACAGCCCTACGTACGTTCTGGCTTCATACCTACCTCCCTAAAACAACGACCAACGTCGCGTACGAAATGTGCATCTTACTCTGAACTTATAGGACCATTTAAAAAAATCACAGCACTGCTGCTGTCCTGCAGAGCACATGATTATGCAAGTCAGTGGTTACACAGTTTACGTACCTTTCGACTGTATCTCATGTACGGCATCAGTGGCTTATCGGGAGGCTTGGGTGGCTTTGGGATATTAATTCCAGAGGAATTCTAATAAAGATAGAAAAAGAGTCATCCTATTTTTAAGCAATTATGCAACTTGGATAAACAAGGGTGATGACACTTGACACATCACTGCTGACATTATGTAATTAATGACAATTTGAGGTCATATGTAAGTCAGGAGCTTTACAAGTAACACTTAAGCAGAGCTGACTGTGGGAAAGAAAAGAAAAAAAAATCTCACATAAGCCGAGATTTGCTCACTGCAAAACCTAATGCCTTTATCAGAGTCAGCCAACACCAGCTTGCATGCAGGGACTAAATTACTGCTCAGCAGCCCGAGCCATGACAACCACTGAGTCTGGAACACCATGGCAACACTGAAGACATGGGCTACTCCCGATGGCTGTCAGGAAAGCACACTTTGAAACACAGGTGGTGTTTGAACAGATTCTGATTGACGCACATTTTGTCGGCACTGGGATGGGAGGAGTTTACGACGCATTTCAGATACTTTCTCAGTGAAGAAACTCTGTGGACCTCCTTCATTTTGGGAAGAGGAACTACAAAAATTTCTATAAGCTCATTGATTTACACATAAAAAAAAAGCTGCAGAGCTATTCATGTTTATACTGTTGTCTAGTTTTTATTTAACTGAGTGAGCTCACTGGTATATATTTATACTTTAGCTAACAAATGTAAGGTATCAATCAGTTATGTAGTACAGAAAGTACACCCCGTTTTATTTTATTCAGTTCAGAACATTTTAAATAATCCTCTGGTTTGTATTGGAGCCTAAAATAAGATCACTGAAGGTCCAGCCACCGCATCTCAATCAGGTTGAGGTCTGGATCATGTCGTTCTTTTTTCCAGTTATTCTGATGTAGATCTGCTGCTGTGTTTGTGATCATTGTCCTGTTGCCAACCTTCAGCTGTCAGACAGATGGCATCACGTTTACTTTTAGAATACTTTGATACATAACTTTATTTTTTTTCCAATTAAACTCCAACAAGTAAAGCAAAGAAGCCTGGATTGAAATACTGCCTCTGCTTGGAACAATAACTGGGATAACCCACCCCTCTTGATCGAGATGATTTTGTGAGCCAAGCATGAGCAGTTCCAGATCTCATGATTGTTGTTATCTTTACATGAAACGTTTTTATTCCAATCTGGCTTTTAATCCAAACAGTTGTGTCCATGTAAATATGGCTGCTGACTGCAAGGTGCCCGGGTCCACTGGGTGCAAAACTGCTCTTGGGTTGCTTGCAGGGTCTCTCAGCATTGTAGTGTGACTTTGAGCCAAACTTGTTGGCAAGTCTACTTCTGCAAAGATTTACAACTGTCTTGAATATTTTCCACAGGTAAATAATCTTTCTCTTTGCAGAATGATGGTCTGAAGATCACTTAGAATTAACCGGATGACCCTTTGTATGGTAGCAAAAACTGCTTCTTTTAGATCACTACTGATGTCTTTCCTCCTTAGCATTATGCTAACACATCTGATACATTAGCATTAGCAAGTTAATTTTTTTCTGCTTCTGCACTTTGACTTATTGTTGATATTGAAATACTTATTGATATGATATACTTATTGTTAATATTGATATTCATACCGTAACCCGACTGTTGCTGCTTTGGCTCCCTCCCAGTCTGTAGTTGTTATAGGCCAGGTGGCTGTATGGGTTGTACCCCACAAACCCGGCGGTGTTGGGCATTTGCTAAGGGAAATACATGAGACAGAAACATGAATGAGAAATAGCATAAAAGAACCAAGGAAAAAGCTCAAGGCAAAAACAAAATGCAATACATGAATCAGAAGAAAAAAAAAACACTACAAAATTATTTGCAATATTATTTTCTCTCCAATACACACTTTATGGAAATTAGGCCACCAAACAGCAACATAAGCTTAACATGGAGTACTCGGATAATATCTAGTGCTACATGTAGGAAGACTTACGGTTGCAGGTGCAGGAGGAGGCGGAGGAGCATAAGATGGTCTTTCTGTTATGAGGAAAAAATTAACATGAGTCCAGCTACACAGTCAATAATTAACTACTTCCAATCAATCCCAGCCACCTCTACAAAACATGTTTTTTCAGTTGAAGGAGTTTAAGTCATCAATCAGACCACTTCACTGAATTTGTTAGTTACACTTTTGGTCTGGCAGCATAAATAACATACAGAAACATGCTTCACAAATGCTTAATGTAACACTACCAATTCCTTACTTGACATTTTTGGAAGTGCGGAGGTTGTTTCAATCATTGGCTCTGTAACAGACAAAGTTTGGGGTAAGACAGCATTTTATATTTTTAAGCTAAGATGAAATACGATAGAAATGGATGTTTAGAAAACACAAAACAGAAAGACACAAAAGTCCCTCACAGATATCGATGAAATCCAATAAATCCACAAACAACTCCATGGGTCCTGTTTTTATTAGCATATGCTCTTTATTTATGTGCAAACTATTGGTTTATACAACTCATACAACTACTAAATCTTCTGTGACAAACATAATTATCGATGGCACGTGTCCACACACTCATAACACATATTGTATTGTGATCGCAGAGGCAGAGCTACTTTCCCATCCCTCAGGCATATGATAAGGACCACAAAGCCTCCAGCTGATCCAATCTAGGATCAACCTAACCTGCTAGATGTGTTTTGGCACTCAGAAAGGGATTGTCCTCTTCAGATACCAGATATTGTATCTTTGCAGGAGAAGATCTGTCTCTTGTGGGATCATGTGACCTGGAGCACTTTGCTTTATGGCTCTCCCTCTACAAACACTGCTTTGCTTTACTTTATCCTCTTCTTTAAACGAAACTTTGTCATGGCTAAACAAAGTAGGAGGTGAAAATGGTGTCTGAAGAAGCCAGACAGAGAAAACAGGAAAGAGATCACTCCAGAGGAAAAACTTGAAATGTCCTTGGCAAAGAATTGGCTCATTGGAGTCGGATGAAAGAACAATGTTGATGCAAAACCCACTCTGTTTGGCTCAGTATTATAAGACTGGAAAGTTAGCTCTTTTCTTGTTGTGCAAGCGTACCAGAACGTGATGCATCTCTTACACAGCCAGCATCTCTTAAAAACAATAGCAGTAAGTGCTTGATAAGCAGCAGAACGTTGCAGTATAAGTATATAACAGTGTCTTATGTCCTCTGGGAAGTTACAAATTTCTAATTTAGCACCTCAATTAGCAAAATGTTACACAACACCCCTTTGAAGTTGGGTTGTATGAGGTATCCATTGTATAAGGAGTTGTTGCCAGAGAATGCCAGTTCCAGTCTGCACTGGTGTTGCCCCATGGATCCAATTCCATTAAACAAATAACATAATGGGTTGGTTTCTCTATGACTACCTACCAAAAAAAGTTTGGGGTTGGGATTTCCCCAGTTTGTATAAGCAGGCAGAGAGACTGACAAGGCAACCCAAAAATGTCCTATTAAAAAATAGGTCTATAGCAAAACCACTTTGTTGTGCTGTCACACATTCCTTTCCTGCATATCTTTATTTATTCATCCTTCTACAAAGCCTGCAAAACTTCTTTCACAAAAACAGTCATTTTACTTGACAAAACCCACAAGATAGTTATGCAATTCTGTCTTGAATCAATAGTTTGTTACTAAAACCTCACAGAACAAAAAAAATTTTTAGTTTATAACAAACCATTTCAAAAATACTAAACAGATGCACATAAAACCCATTTATTCTCCTTGGTGATTAAAAATGTGTTTTTATTTATGCCCTCGATTCTTTATGCTCAAAGTTTGTTTTTGTTTTCTTTCTTTTATTAAAAAATCTTTAAATTTGAGACTTTATTCTCAGGTTGGATGGCCTGATCTGGCAATTGTTTTAATCATCTGTTTCTTCCCTGCCTGAGAGAGAGAGAGAGAGAGACAGGGTAGGTCCACCCTCCACCCCAAAAAAGGCCACATTAATACTACACCCCTGTAGTATTGCGACAGTATCAGTGACCGCACAAATTGAAAGTCATATTAAGTGCTTTTTTTTCATGACTGCTTAGTTTAGTTTAGCTCGTTAGTAGTGGTTGCAAGCGCTGACGGATATTTATCAATAACCAAATGCAGCACCTGTGAATTTGCTAGCAAGCTAACGGCTAGCATAGATGCTATCTTGTAGCCGATAACGCTAACTGAAACAATCTGGTAATGCGTTGGTTAGTTTTACAGCTAAAGCTAAATGCTATATTTATAACGCTAAAGAAGTGTTCGTTTAATTCTGGGAAGCCACGATTGTTCATAGGTTTAGTTTATGTGTTAGGGCAATAACAAGAAGGCTAACTAGCCGATAGCTTTAAAGAAGACATCTGAGATGTTAGCACGTACTGTCAAGTCAAAACCACACACTAAGATTCACAAATCCGCCGATATCTGACCGAGACAAATGGACATGTATACAATGAATAAAGGCAGAAGACTCACCATAAAACCATAAGTTCCCATCACAAAAGCTGTGCCTTTTACAGGCAAGGCTAACCACCTAGCTCCGACATAACAGCCCCCACAATAAACGAATGAAATGGGGTCCACTCATATGATTCCTGCAGAATCTTCCAGAAATGCACCCCCACCCTCTCCTGATTACCGCTGTGCCTTAGCTTGATGTTGATCGTCTCAAACTAGCACTACAGCTTTCCCCAATTCCTGTGACACCAGAAACATCTATTTAAAGTTGACCATTCAGATAAAAATAATGCATCATTGCAACCCAGCAGCGTTAAAATGATTGCTTTATTTGTAAGCTTCATATGTGCAACATTTTTTCTCTTATGTAAGTGTAAAAGAACATTTTTATAGATGAAAACTGGATCTTTTCCTCTCAAAAATGTGTCATTAAGCCTAGTTATAATATCAGCTGGCATGCTTTCATACTAGATGTCTTGTGTGTTTATTTTCATCTCAGTAATTTATCTTTTTCTCTACGCAACTGTTTTATCCACAAACTTGCCCCTTTCACACCAACTATGGGTCTCATAATTTACTGGAAAAAAACATTAAAACAAAGACTAAAGTGAGTTTAACTGATTTTTAGCTGCATTTTTTTCATCATAAATCCCTAATATTGTGTCTTATTTCTACAGGTTTGTAATCTCAAATTGTAATTGCCAGAAAATATGTGGTATGATTTCTTGTGTCAGCATATGTTAAGTTGCATAATTTATGCTTCGCAGACGATGAGCTTTGGAGAAAATAAGCGTTGCCCTAGTCACTGGTCTCTTGTTGTTAGAACTGAAATACTTTGCATTCTTGTTCACATTGTTTGAGAGCCACTCAGGTCAACAGTTCTAATAGTGTGTTGCCAAACGATAACAGTCTTAAGCCTGCAGGATTTACTCTGCATCTTTGTCTATTCAACCTGAATAGTACTTGTTTAGTACTTGTTAATTGATTGTGTTCATTGTGTCCCCGTTTCTCTTTGTTTACACTGTACACTTGAGACCTTTTTTCTGCATGACCTGTAGCCTGCCAAATATTCATCCAGACACTTATGTGATTTCATCTCCAGGTGCGGTGCTTCACCTGTTTTTTATCCACCAGGCACTGGCCACAGAGTTGTATGCACGAGGCAGGGGTCTAAATCTACACGAGTCATGTGCAGGACCTTGTGTACCATTGAACACCTGCAGTGGAGAACATCTGGAGGTAGGGTGGAGGTCACAGGCTTCCTTAAGCTACCGTAAGATTTTACACGCACAGTCACAGAGGGCTTCCCAGGCATAGCTGTGGGGCTCATGGACTGAGCACAGACATTTTGAATCTGTCACAGGAAAACCCATAAAGCTGTCTCAGGCCAGTTCTTAAGCCTGCAGAGCTCTACAAAATAGATTCAGGCAGTGGAACTAAGCAGACATGAAAGTTTACTCTAGTGTGGTGGATAGTAGAGATATTTTTAGAAGCTGCTGCTGTCAGGATTATTGTGATGTATCTTTTCAGAGGTATGCCTTATGCAAGTCCTTTGAGTGATAGTAGTAAATGTCTATCAAGTCAGCTTTTAGATTAGAGCTAATAAAACAGTTATAATTTAAAATAATACAGCAGTAAAAAAAGTGGGCCTTCACATCAAAGCATAAAACAGTTTTAAAAAATGATGCAAAAAAACTTTAGATTAACAATAGCACACAACATATTACACTGAAACAAAAAATAAAACAATAAAAATGCAGAATCAGGTGTTATTAAAGGTGCTACGGAAAAGATGGCACAAACAGAAAGTCACGTAATGTAGTAGCTTAATCGATCCAGGAAGCAGCAGAGATGTTTTGCTCTATATATTGTAGACCACATTTTTAATCAGTCCGAATCAGGTTTATTGCCAATAGGTTTACACGCACAACAAATTGGTAAATTAATAAAAGCATTTTAATGTGCCTTGCCATGCATCTTCCCAGGAGTAAACATCCAGGCAAGTTCAGCCGTAAGTCAGACTGTGTATTACTTAGAGATCTGCAATAAAGAGCAAAAGCCTAGACTCTCTAGGCCTCAGTTAGCATGCTAAATGTTCAAGTTCATAACAGTACACACTAAAGAAGACAAATACTAAGTGTTAATTAATTAATTCTTCTTTTTTGACTGTCTGCAATTTTTTTTTTTATATAAGTAACTATGTAGTTTGTCTTGTTATATCATTCTAGGTCTAAGACTTAGTAATGTGGATCATTTCAATATTATTACCTCCACCAAGGAGGTTATGTTTTCGGGAGAGTTTGTCTGTTTGTGAACAAGATAACTCGAAAAGTTATGAAATTGTCAGGAAAGTGTTTAAATGGGACAAGGAACAAATTATTAAATTTTGGGGGTGATCCAGATCACCATCTGGATCCAGGAATATTTCAAAGAATTCTTTATCATTGCCAGATAGGGCCATTTTCAGCAAATCTTACATGAGAAAAAATATACTTGGCAGAGGTCTGCACGCTCCGAGTGCTTTTCTAGTTATTATTATTATTTAATCCTACATTAAACTTCAGAACTAAAAGCCAGTAGCACTGTCCTTTCACATTCTTTTTGGTATTAAAACATTAAAATGTATTCCTCCAGCTAAATTCATTGCTTTTCTGAATTCACAAAAGTCTGAATGTGAATTATTATAACTCCAGCTGGATATAAGTAAATCCTTGAATACAACCCATTATATAATATATATGCACCTGTAACCTGTTAGTAAAAGGTTGGTTCCATTTTCATTTTGGCAAAGATCTATATCTTAGAAGATCAAAGGTGAGCGGGGGTCTATCATTTATATTGACAATTCACATACAAGCAGCTTTTCACAGTCATGCAACATTTGACCAGTACTCCAATATATGTAGATGTCTAGAAAATGTTAAGCATATTGACATAATGCAGCATTTTAAGCTATCCTAAATTAAATTAAATGGGGTAGGATATGCCATTAATAATATATCCTTGGAAAATCAACCAAGATGGGAGATTATTTTTAAAGAACAACCTGAAGAAGATATCTGGGAAAATGAGAAAAGAATAAGGCATATTTGAAAAATTTACCATGAAATTATACTGCACCCAATTAAGTGTTAAATTAAGTAATGTGCTTGAGCACAAACTTTTACTCATGTGTCTGGTTATTTAGACATTCACACCACTAATAACCACACCAGTTACTGTTTCTAAAGTGGTTTTATTGATGTATTACAATGGGTAAACTTCCATCAGGTAGACATTTACAATATAACTGATTATTTTATTGATTGAAACTCTATATTTCAGTTCTTTGTCCACATGAGTGTTTGAGCATAACTATCCTGGTCTGGACCAGATACACAGAATATCAGCTATCTTTAGCTCCAGTCCATTTGTATGCATGCAAACATCACTTCAAATTGTCTACACATTAACAGATAATATAAAATACAAACAAGAACAATCTATTCTGCAGTTAAAGTTCAGTACATCAATGTTAGATAAAGCGACTTACTATAGCTTAAAGCTGTTTATGCAGTTAAAAGGCTGTTTCACAATCAAAGCTAAAACTTTTCTGCCATCTCTTTCAAAGATTAAACCAGAAATGTGTTTGAATGTGTTCAGCAAGTTGATGACCGTAGGTTTGGATTTCACTTGACTATTCGTTGTGTGGAAGTATTTGTGGCTCCGTTTATTTATTTTGTCTTTGGAATAATTTTCAGGATTTCTGGTATTTCTTCTCCACCAATTTGTGCACGTTTTGATACCTTTCTTTTTTCACTAACAGCAAAACGTTTAATTAAACTTCACATCAGATGACTTTTCTCTGGAATCATAATGAATCAAACATTTGCCTCAGTAGTTTCCATGCAACGTACATGAATCTGCCATATAATATATATTATACAGCATATGGCAGAAACATACTATCCAAAACATGCAAAAAAAAGTGAACTTACATACATATTTAGCATTACAATGTGTGGTCATTTATCATTTCCAATTTAAAAGTACCCTCAGTGCATACTAAGAATACGTACTTCAGTAAAAAAAAGGGCCTAATTTATACATATGGGCCAGCCCATACAAGCTATCCCCAGTTTGAGTTACTGGGAAAGTGCAACTTATTTTCTCACAGAACAGTGTGTTTCATTAAGTAAGTCCCAAGATGGATTGACTTTCTCATACTTTATTCAATTTATAAATGTGCAAATGTCTGCATTTCAGGAAAGTTTAAACAAATTTATGTGGGAAAATGAATCGTACTAATTTTAATGTTTTCATGACAATTTAGTTGAGTTTTGTTTTCTGTTTAGGGTCGATTGCGCCTCTACTGAATTCGGTTTAGAATTCAATTACATTTTTGAATAGCACTTTGGTAAATATGTTGTCATGTGTCAGTAGCTGTGAGTATTCATCTTGACATTTCTATACTTTACATTTAAATGATTTGCTTTCTGGACCCTGAAATGGATTATGTAATTGGTATAGTAAATGAATGAATGAATTCTTCAATGCTTACTAGGCTTGTAAGAAAGGGAAAATAAAATCTATTTTTCTACTGGATAGCACATATGTTAATTATCTGAAGTAATACCAGCTCAAAATCCAAGGTAATCTAAACTCTGTCCCTTTGCTGCCACATTGGTCTAAAGGTTTGTCACTCAGTTATTTAACACTCCCATCTCAAAGTTTATTATCTAGCAATTCCATCTTTATCTCCACCTATCTTCAGCATTAAACTGTCACCATAGTGATTAAACTTTGGAAGGATTGAAGTGAAACTCCTCTGCCCTTCCTTCCCTATCAATGGCTAATTTTCCTCAGCAGATATAAAGTTCACCTAAACTACACGGTTAACATATGAAATGACGGAAGTGACACATTGTTTGATCTTGTATATTCCAAATTGGTAGCATAACTCCAATTGTACCCCCCCCCCCCATATAATATTTTCATATATGAGATGATACCCTAGATACCTTTTGAAATGTAATAAAACTAAAAATAATAATAAAAAAACATATTAATAGTAATAATAATAACTTTCTGAGGTGTGCCATATAATTTGCAAACCCTTGAGGTGATTTTTTTTCCTGTTGTAAAGATGTCATAAAACACATTAAGAGGATTTGGATTAAACTTTGTTATTTTTTTTTCAATGTACACAGATAAAAATGACGTTACTCTCCAGCTGTTTCATGCAAGCATAGCTGACAGAACTAAATCTATATGACTGACATCTTTCCAGATATGATGTTCCAGATATTCCCAGGGATTAAAATAATTTCTATAGAAGTGTTACCTCCATTTCCCTCTTGTGAGTGTCCAAACTTACTATTCTCAAAAAGTTTTTTTTCAATGGATAGCACCTTATGCAGAATTACCAAAAGCAATGTAATGTTAAACTATGACTGGCTCACAATTTTCAGTTTGCTGTGTGGTAGTCTGAGCATGGTTGGCTTTGTATTGCTCTCTAGTACTTACAGTATGCTCTTTTAAATGGGTGCAGCATGCTTCAGGATTATAAAAATAATGTTTCCATCCAAAACTTACATTTGAGTGGTAGCTGGATGCTGTACAACAGATCTCAAATACAGCAAGACCCAGAATAAGAAAAGGGAGGACTTGAGGGGCTAACTCTTGTCTGTTAACAGCCTGCTTTGACCAGAACAGTAAAGACAGGGCTGTTTTGATCAAATCCTGTAAGATGCTTTATTGTAAGATGCAGTAAATTTTCAACCATAATTGTGTCAAATTGTGAAAAAAGGAATGATATTTATGTCACTTACGTCTGCTCTTTGCACTCAAACTTGCCCTTCCAAACTGTGTGATTTTTATCCCTCTTCTCGTGTAAAGCCCAGACCGAAATCAACAAAAGGGCTTTAACAGCAGAAATCATTTCTTCTTTTAAAAATAATGAAAGTCTACTGTGAACTGGATTGAACAAGCTGTCATCAGCATTAGCTCAAAACTAATCTGCTCTGGACTCACTCCAACAACAGCTTCAAATTTGTCTTAATGGTGATACAAGCTGCACCTGCAATATAAGAGATGAGTAACAATGCCACCTGCTTTAGTATTAGACAGCTTTAGTCATGATTATGATTCCCAGCAGATAACTGGCAAATGAGTTATACATGTTAACATGATCATTATGGTATAAATACTGCCACATCAGTCACTCATTTAAAGCTTTTTTTTCCTAAAAGTTGCTATGCTGTCATGAGCTTAATCAATAAAGGTTATTCCACTTCATTTTAATATCAACACACATTCAGCCTGCAGTTTATAACAGTAGCCAATTTAACACTGAGCCAGTTAGCTGCAGGGATAGTGAAGACTAATATTTTGACATTTTTGAGGACACAAATGAAAAAGCCAAGGGAAAAAAGTTGCACAAATGCGAAGGATTCTCACATGTGCCGATGCTACTTGTCCCATTTCTACTTCCCACATCTTCAAAAAGATCATTTTTGTTTTTGTTTGTTGGCACAATCAGTATATAGCACCACAAAGTTCTGCTAAGCAGTCTATTTGGGAGAAACATCTTCATTCAGACACAAGAGTCACACTGGCATCTTAGCACCAGCTAGAGAAACAAGATTACCCTATCAGCTGTATACAGAGTTTTCAGCCCAGCTATGCTGCCAGTGTTTTCTACAGAGGACCCTCCAGGAGAGAGAGGGAATGTATCCTTAACCACTGGGTGATAAAGCAAATCCACTCTGGACTCTCAGATATACAGATTTTCACACTAATCTCACTTTTCTCTTTGGTGCACATGTTGTGAAAAGCTAAGGTTATCATTTGGTAGCTCAGGACAGAGGGTCGTTGCAATCCTTTGTAACCCTTGTATGTGTTCCCATTAATTTTTTTTCCCCATTTATTATTGCTTCTCTGGTATCTTCACTGAACTAGACATTGAGATTGTGCAAACACATTATATTCTCTGCTCTAACCTACTTGGTGGTGGAGTTTGCAAAATAGAGAATCATTGAAAAAGAGACACAATTCACAAGAAAAGTGACATAAGATGTTGAAAGGCTAGAATATTTGATAATTAAGATAGGAAATTTAATTGACAATCTTCCTGAATTGTACTGATACAGTAATTCCTACTGATCTAGTGCTCCAGAGAGATTAAAACAAATACTAACAGCTCCTGTAATATCAGGTCTAATTATTAAGTGGCACGAAAGCTTTTTTTTTCTAGTCACTATGCTTAAAGGAGTTAGACTAGAAGAAAACCACACACTCCACATTTGTATGTAAATAACAACTAGAACAGCTATCTGTAGGAGTGTGTGTGTGTTTTTTCTCTGCCACCAGTACTTTAAAGCCCACCTTTTTAAAGACGGTTGGTCTCAAGTTCGCATTGTAGGAATGAAACACAAGTGCTCAAAAGACTCAAATCGCATACTCTCACACAGAAGCAAAAAAAACAAGAACTCAATTCAATGGTCTTCTTTTTGTCGCACAAGCTCAAGTACCGCTGGCCTCAGATAGGGTGAGGCTGAAGGATGAAGTCCTTTAGTCATATAGTTCTACAAACAAGCACCAGTAGAATTCAGCTGGTCTTGTAACCTCGACTGCTTATACTTCTTCCTTAGTCCCGCAGCGTAGCAGTCATTAACTGGTGGCAGTCCAGTTCCCCTCGCAGCTCCAGCGGCCCCGGCAGCTTCAAGCCGGTCTTCTGGTCAACACACCAACACTTCCCTCGTAGGCCGTCACGTGCAGGGTGGCACTGCAGGCGTGAAGAAATTAATTATGATGTGGTAGACTTTTTATATCAGGGAATCATATTTATGTTACCACAAATCTTTTACTATGTTTGAATGTTTGTAGCTGCAGATACACCAGACTTTACTGTTGTTTGCTGAGATCTTTTTCAACACTGAGTAAACACTGGAGTAAAGCAGCTGAAGTTCTGCAGGGTGTTTATTGTTCCTGCTTTCTTTGGTCTTGAAAAGTGATACTTTTCTGTCTCTTAATCAGCATATTGTATTGTGTGATGCTAATAGCTGCTATAGCTGTAGAGTACTGTTCTCTAATGGATCTACAACTGAAGGGGCCCACAAATGGCATGATTCAGTTTGGTTTTATGGGCCCATTTTATATAGAACAAATGCAGCAAAGTCAAATGTTAGTCACAAAAATGAATGCATTATTTATTTTACACATGCACACACACACACACACACACTGGAGCAGAGCCTTAATTGCATTACAAATCCCAAATTTAACCCCTGCTGTAACTGTACCATTAGAGAATGCAAGGTCTGAAAGTGTACATAAGAGATTCACATTTATCAGTTGCTCACAAACACATTTTAAAGGGAATGTAAATGTTGCTCTATGTGAACTGGATGAGTAAATAAGCAACACGGTCTGGTGACATGCCCAACATTGACTAAAATGACTTAAAACCCAGTCTTTCAACAGCATGTGTTGTGTTTACACATTTACAGAATGATTTAGTTTCAAAAAGCCTCCAAGACAGACCAGTTAAGAATCTCAGAGCAACCCTGCCTTGAAATGATTCCCAGTTGTCCCTAATGACCTGTGCTTTCCTTCTCCATGGACTTTTATCACAGTGCAGCTTTAGTTAAACAGTAAACAGATGCCCAAGTATCTGAGCATGCAGAGATACTTTAACCACGTTACACAATCCACATAACTCAAACGTTTGACAAGTAGTGCCTCTGCAGAGCCTTTTGTTTTATCACCAACTCTGCATCTGCATTTCAGAACGGCCTTATCTCTTCTTTTTATGATCCAAGATTCCGTCACTCTTATCTGCACGTTTGCTCAATCCCGCAAAAGCAGAATAACTCAAAAAAGTAGTGCATCCAAAGACTAATAGCATCCATCACGGCAATGAATGAACATTTGTGCAAAGCTGATGGATGAACTCATGAAGTCTAAATTTCTGAAAGTAAATCACTGTCCATATGAGCCTGTAAAAACAAGGTTTTGGCTTCACTGTGACAGTCTGTTTGAAGACATTTCTGTTGATCTTGAAACCAGTAGAACAATATGTCATCGTTTGCAGACATTTTTTTGTGTTTTGGCCCACAGATTTCAGATGTCATCGCAAAGAAATTGTTTGAAGTGTAAAGATAGGCATTTTTATTTGTATTGGCATGCCAATGTGGATTCACAGTTCACCAGCAGCAGACATCACCAGCCAGTGATCTGCTCAGTGTTTCGGGAAAGCACATAGTGAGAGTGCGCTCGAAGTCACAGACCTGCTTCGGGTGGAAATCTCCATTCTTGTCACAGTTGGGTATGAGGATTGTGAAGAGGTCATCGTGAGTGCGGGAGTTTGATGCCAATCTGTCCAATGCTCTTTGGAGCTCAGCGCGGCATGGGGCCTGAAGGAGAAACACATTTACAGATTTGCCCAAAACACACCTTCACACAACTTTACTCCAAGAAATGTTGGGATGCTGTGCAAATTTGAAATAAGAAAAAAAATACTTTGCAGATAAAGAACAGACAATGAAGACATCATGTCAAATGTGAGAGCTGAAGATGACTTTGATCTTGATGAGTGTGTTTGGGAATAAGATTGATGTGGAAACACCTACCACGCTGTTTTATCAGCTCTTCTTTCAACAGTGCTGTTTGAACTGAGGAGACCAACTGCTGTAGCTTTGAAACTAAAGTGTTTTCCCATTTTGACTCGATATAGTGTTTCAGCTGCTCAACAGTTTGATGCCTCCTTTGTTGTATTTATGGCTTCATATTGCTCCAGGTGTTTTCAGTGGGTGCAGGCAGGTCTGTTTAGTTCACGGACTTATCTTCTGAGCAGCAACATGTTGTTGTAAAATGTGCAGATGTGATTTCTTTCGTTTATCTGCACAACTTTTAGACCCCAGTCATTTTGTTTTATCCTGGTTTGTAGAATTCTCAGCAGCCTTAAAGTGAATACCGGTATTTGCTCAGAGCAGCTTTGTTCTATAGAACATCCTGAATACAGGTAAAAATACAGGAAAGTGGGTTATACTTCTCCAGGATTTCGGAAGGAATTTGCAAAGCTCTTTTGATGTTTTCTGCCTTTTGTTCCA
The DNA here is from genome assembly GCA_037177535.1 of Pseudomugil gertrudae. Classification (NCBI taxonomy): domain Eukaryota; kingdom Metazoa; phylum Chordata; class Actinopteri; order Atheriniformes; family Pseudomugilidae; genus Pseudomugil; species Pseudomugil gertrudae. The sequence continues at coordinate 25,683,350 of JBAMHV010000004.1, read as the reverse complement.
TTCTCTGTCTCAATTATCCCGCTCAGCATCAATAATCCTTCGGTGCAAGCTTTAAGGAGGATTCATCCCTCCATCAGACTTGTTGCCACGGACTTTAGGTCCAGTTCTTGTGTTAGGTTGCATTCCTCAGCTTTTTTCATGTTTCCCTTGCTGAACTCTGACATCTTGATGGCCACCCTTTTATGTAGATGAGGCTCCAGCCAACAGTAGATGTTTCAATTAAAGGTCCAGATGCATCTCTGGGGTCCCATGTTCGGGCTTTGCAGGATTTATTCCTGTTTACCAAGGATATTATAGTCAGATCCTGTTTATCTGCGGCAGAATACTATTGCTGAAGTATAGTGTTAAAAGGTCTTTGAGAATCACCTTGTTACAAGTAAAAAAAAAAAAAAATTGTCTGTCAGCAGGATGGCTAAACAGCAAATGATTTGCGTTTATAATAGCCTGCTGGTAAAGTTTAAATCTATAATTGGTTTAACAGAATGAAATGTTATTCTTCATGTGAGCCAAAATGGTTGAAACTGTTGAAAAGACTAAATGACTCATTTAGGAGAAAATAAACAACTTTAGTGCCACTCTGAATACATCTTTCTTCATCTGTTTCTCTTTGAGAGAAGACAAATCACTGTTTTTTCTTATTTTTTGCCTTTGCTTTTTTATTTCTTTGGTTCTTTGATGAGAATAATTCATAAACTATTCTTTATTTTTGCATTAAAAACTACAACCCTCTACTTTTTAAAAAGAAAGTTGCATCAGACAACTGATTCTTCCTCGTCTTCATTTTTGTCTTTTAGCTTTTCCTTCATTCTTTTATGACACTAGTATAAATTGAAAGAAAGATCAATAAAACAATGCTTTTGATATACTAAATTTAAATATTTTTAAAAGCATAAATTGAAATAGATTTGCGTTATCACTGAACCATCCTCATTAGTGAATATGATGATTTTCAGGATGCTCTGATGTGTTTTAGTTTTACACATCGATACTACATGTTTTAAATGCATCAAAATTGAATATGAGCAATGTTTTTTTAAACAGCAAAATTATAATATAATTGCAAAATAGCACCTTTCATGTACAGGACAATTCAAAGTACTTTACATTGAAACAGTAAAAGCATTACAGATGTAATTACATTTTTTTAATTATAGCATTTGTTTTTAATTTACAGGTCATTCTTAGGAACAGTTTGGTTAAAAAAAGGAAAAAATATTTTAAAACAATGAAGTTAAGCTGCATCCACAGTGTTTATACATTATTTCATTTTCTCATCAAAACAAATACAATAAAATGACAAAACCGTGACATTAGAGTTCTCAAAACTGTCATATTCCACCTGTGTGAATCAGAAATGCCTACGGTCCCTGAATGCCTCTTCCTCCTCTGACCCTGATTGA
>JBAMHV010000004.1:25646414-25666747 GCA_037177535.1 Pseudomugil gertrudae | reverse complement strand
ATATATATAAAGTATATTGATGAATTAAGTTTGCAAAGCAGCTTCTGAGCAAACTACAAGATTTCTGGAGCAGAGCTTTGGCTAGACCAGGCAAAATGGAATGCACAGCATATTAGCCAAAACATCTCACACAAACAACCTAGCACGGTGGTGGAGGAGTGATGATTTGATCTTGATCTGCAGCCTGTGGTTGGACCTTCAGAAAGCTACCCAGAAACAAATTGTGCAACCCCCAATGAACTAGAACCAAACTGTAAAGATAAAAGGACCAAAATGGAAAAAAAACTTCATACAGAAAACAGCTACTTCAAGTTACAAATAAAGGTGCTCGTTTTGTGCAAAAATCATTGTCACTCACTCATTTTTAGGCTTTAATAGTTTAGTAAAGTATAAGAGGATTCTATTTACATATTTGTAAAATATATCTTTCTAAGAAGAGCATGGCAGTATGAATAGGAATCTGTTTGACTCTATAAAAGCAGCTATAGTAGAAAAAACTAACTCATTTTCATTGTTCATGGTTTATTTAGCAGACGGTCAGACTAAAAGCAGCTATTAGTGGATTTAAATTAAAGATTTATGGAAGGAAACCAAACTAAATAGATAACTAAATATTGGCTCAGACAATGCTAAAGTCACTTTAAGAAGTAGTTTTATTCTCCAGCCACAAGATGGAGTTATGACACCTTAAACCGAAACAAGTACAGCTCACCTAAAATGATATAAAAACCACTAATAAGTCTTTGTTTCACTCATAAAACATTTAAGATCATACATGTGTATTCTAAGTGAATAAAGATGTGAGCAGTAATCCTACTTGTTTTAGATGCCATTGTGTATGTTGCTTTGCTGCACATGAAGTTCTGTTGCTCCACCTTGTTTCAAAGTTCCTGTTCCTTTAAGGGATCTCTCCAACATTCAACGCTGTCACGTTGTGTATATTCCATATTCACAGAAAGTCCAGCGGTGGAGCGTGGAATCCCTTGCAGTGAGAGCTGTCCTCCTTTCTGGTGCTGAGCTATTAACTGAAAACACAAATAGCAGGTAAGATCATATCATCACTTAGACTTACATTTAACTTGTAACACAAACAAAACCATCTTTGACTTTAACTCGTAGACATGTGTTTCCTAGTGTTTTTGTGATCATGTCAGAATGATTCCTGCTGCTGGGTTTTCATTCCTGCACTCACTAAATCTGTGGAAATGATGAAAACTTTGCTAAATGTAGTGTTTTTTATGCTTTATGTTTATGTTTTTTATTTTATTTTTTTAGCTGATCATAACTTCCTAAATGATTCCCACTTTAAAACTTTAACTTGGAAAAGTGATTACAGGTTACGAGAGCATCTTTATCAGTGCATGTTGGGATGTTTATTTTTTTAAATAGTCGCTACTTGAAAGGAACCCTCTCTTGCTGCTGAAGTGGAAAAGTTTTACATTCACTCCTGTGTACATACCCAGCAGGAAATACATGTGCAGTGAACACCATGTCTTTCTCATCAGGCTAAATGTAGAGACAGGGTCGAGCAATCAACCGTGGAACTTTTACCTAGTCTTATTTTTATAAACTTCTTTTGACACTGTCCAACCAACAGGAACAGTGAGATGCAACTGCTGCTTCTATTTTTTCACATGCTCTATAAAGAACAGAAATAGTAAAAGGGGGCCTTAGAAGCAGAAAAGTTATATGAGTCTCAGTAATTTAAAGAAAGTGTGAGAAGATAATAGTGTGCAGCCATCCTACCTTGTCAAGATAATACAGGCTTCTTTTTTTTGTTCTGAGAACTTTAAACAAACAAACTGAAAATCTGACTTGACCCTTTTCCATTTCCAAACTATCTCTCATCAATCAAATATTGTGGTTCTTCTTCACAGAACATCTCCTCATCATGAGCACAGATAAGCATCCCGAATTAACTTCCCTAGAGGGAAATGGGACACGTGAGTATCTGAGTCTTTGTCTCTTTGCGTGCGTGATCATTCCCCCCACAGAAACCGCCATCCTGCCCGAAATGTCGTGCAAAAAGCCTGAGATCTGTGTATGGAATGTGTACAGGCTGAAGCTAATCATGGTTTGTGTCCCTGCAAGAACAAAATCCAAGATTTCCTTGAGATATATATTGCTCTTGAAGAAATTTGAGCTTTTAATTATTTTTACAGACAGGGCTATGTTGTTTCTATGAATTGAATTGAAACAAAAACTTAAACCTGTTAGTTCGCAGAACATTTGAACGTTCATTTAACAGACAGAAACACATTGGAAATTATTTTCAGCATCATCTTCATTCTATTCAAAATATGTAAAAATAGATTTCGAATTTAAAGCTTGGGTGGTCACGTTTACCACGTTAAGGAAAATTTTTAGTACTTTAGGAGCAGATGATGCTGATTGTTTTATGTGTCTGCTTGTGCTGAATCCAAGACTTTAGGTGCTAAACAGTTGGGTAATATTGCTGCCTGGTTCTCGTTTCCATGATGTTTTACACAATTTGAGTAGTAGACAGACCAGTCAAACACTCCACATGTATGAAGCCCTGCTGTTGGAAGTGATGCAGATGTCTGGTATCATCCTGCTGAAATGACCACAGGCCACTTAGGAAAAGACTTTGATCACTTTGAGGATAGCATGTGTCTCTCCAAATTTCAACATTCAGCATCAATCGTATCTTTACACGTACGAGTTCCTCCATTGCATGGACCCTGACGATCCCCCATATCCCATTTCTGTGATAATTGGTTGGATGGTCTTTCTTCTCCATGTCAAAGCAAATTAAGCTGAACCACAGACTCATCTGAGCACATGATACATATCCACCTTACTGTCCATTTGACCTGAGCTAATGTCCAGACAACTCTGTGCTGTTTCCATACTGGTATATATTATGAATGAAAAATGAAAAAAAATGCTTTATTGATCCTAGAGGGAAATTCGAAGATCCCAGAGGGAAATTCATAACAAATTATATTGTGTAATCCAGTTTCAGTTTATATTTCTGGATGCAGCTGTGGACAATGTGGAATAAAAATGGTTTTAAATCTGTTCCTGAGCTCGTGACCAAACTGATCATGGTGTCAACATGGTTTCAAATGAAGAGCTGCCCAAAGGCTCAAAGAATGCAGATCTATCATATGTTTTGGTAACAAGAGGTGATCTATAACGAATTGTTGTTTGGGAGCATGAACCCTTTTAGCACCACAATAATATATATATATTCATTAAAACATGCGCCGTGGTGGTACAAGAATGGTTAACTTTTTGGTGAATGCTCTCTATAACCCATTTCTGACACCCTCGCCTGTCTTCAGCTGTAGACTCTCTTCAGCATTCACATTGTTTTTATTGTGTGGCTGCATCAAAGTCTAGATTTGTTCACATTTTCCAAAAGCAAAACTTCCTAAAGTAGCTCAACAAACCCACTAATGATCATCTTGTTTTATTCTTTTGTCTGTAAAATGAATTGTCAAATGGATTTAACTGACAGATTTACATTATTTTTGCTTTTTCAAGAACTTTTAAACTTTCTTGGACGCAGTCTGTATCTAATTCTAATTTACCTCTTTTTCAGAAGCTGTCAGTGATGGCACAGAAGATAAGTTGCTGGAGGAGGAAGAGGAGACCTCGCACAGAGAGAATGGGATTCAGTCTCATGAAGTTGTCACAGATGCTTGTATGTGTACCCACACATGCTTATATGTAAAATCCTATTAGATTTAATGGGAACATGTGTCCAGATTATTTGTCTGGTAGTCTATCTGCACACACCTGAAAGCAATTTCCCTTTGCAATACTTTTTCAGCCAGCATGCTCCTGCATTTTCACGTAGTGCGTTTGCATTTTTTGTTTGTGGACCTTACAAATAATGATACTGAAGAGACAGTGATGGAGCTGCAGTAACTTTCATATTTAATTCAGATCCTTTTACATTCATGTGTTATTGTAATGCTCTAATTTACACATATGCAGAACTCGATCAATGAACATGAAAATAAATACAACAGTGTGCAAGGAAAATCCAAACAATGATTGCACATTAGCACAAGGAAATGTACAACCTCTTGTATGTCAGGCTAGCTCATCTGAAAAAGAACAAAACATGGTGTGCAAGTAGTCCTCTTCATTTCTCACTGGCAACCATCTACCCCACGGGGTTTACTTCCTAAAGCTTTGCTCAGCGTCTACTGCACAGCCTGCGGTTCACTGCTCTGAGATACTGGACTCTATATCGGGCCTCTCGGATCTTTGTGTGTTCAAAGTTTCCATAGCACTCTGAGCGCTTTCCTCAGTACAAGGCGCTGCTCTTCAGCTCATCACCACTCACCGCCAAGACCACACTGTGGTTTCTGGATGGAACTGAACACACCAAGGGTTGGTTCAAGCTTAGCAAGAGGTTAGGTTAGAGGTCCTGCAAGCAGGGTCACAGAATTCTGCAAAAGAGCAACTGTAGGGGTGAGAAATGCAGCTCACAGCTGGTCAAATCTTTAATGCCAGCAAAGTTCAGTGTAAGATATGTAAAGCTAAGAAAGAGAACTTGGCTGTGAAGAACTTGGGATTTAAGATTTTTTTTTAAGATCATTTTTACTTTTCGAGTCAGAGTTGATATAAAAAGAAATCAGAAATGTTTTTTTAAAGCAGATGAGGAATTGGTGTCATTTATCTCAGGCGCCTGCTGTTTCTATCCTGTCCTGGTTCTAGTTTCTGTATTTTCAGAGGAAATGCTTTCCTCTTATCTCAAGCACACATCTTCTGAATCTCTTTTTGATACTACACATCGGCCCAAATTAAGCTTCCCACACTCTGGAGATGTGCTTTAACTAATACCAAACTTGAGATTCAAATGTAGAAGTGAGTGGAGGCACATCAAGTTCCTTATATGGAAATACAGAAGGTTTAACACGTTCCATCTTGCTTGTAAGCTACTTCATTTTTAAAATGTCCTTCCATATGACTGCTTTGTGTCTCTCTTACTTCCAACTTGCTCAGGTGTAATAAAGATGGAGGCTGAAGAGGCAGGAGATAACGAACCATATCTTGAGGCTGAGAAAGACGGAGAGATGGTGCCTAAAGAGGAAGCAGAGGGAGGCAGTGAGGATGGCATGGAGGAAGGATTCGATGATGAAAGAACAGAGGATGACAATGATGAGGAGCGGGAGATAGAGGGAGAAGAAGACGGAGATGTCCCAAATGAGCCGCAGGACCTATCACTGGTGGACTACACACGCTACGACCACGTGGCCCTGCCAGACGACCATGCAATGGCAGCGACAGAGGAAGGCATCGGAGAAGGGGCATACATGTCTGGAAGCTCGCGCAACCAGACGTCGAGCAAGCTCAGCTGCGACATATGTGGCCTGTCCTGCATCAGCATCAACGTCCTGCTGGTGCACAAGCGCAGTCACACAGGTAAGAGCCCATATTTCTTACCTTTTATTGATCATTTGCATCGCATACGACACATAACCCTAACCGTTGTTGCATCAGCAGTTGTGAAATAGCTTGTATTGTTGTTCAATAATATGCAGCGGCAGTAACGGTGTGATTTGATGGTAGCAGCTGATAAGTGCATGTGCACAGACACCAGTACTGAAAGGAGGTCAGAAACTCTTCATTTAAATGTTGTGAATGTTGAGTCTGTCTCATTCCTTCCACTGCTTTGCTGAGCGACTGAGAAAGAGAAGTAATGGAAATAAAGATATTGAGATGTGTACTCTCTGATGTCCCCACGACCCTTCCAGCAGCAGTCCACCTGTTTAACTGACTTATTCTGAAAAAACATGAACCCTGATCATAATGATCATCAATATCCAGTGCCCCACACATTTAGTGGTCTGAGTCATGAGAATGCCATTTTAAGGTTCCTGACAATTAATGTAGGATGTGTTTAGTTTGTTCCCCTTTTAAAGATGGTGAATGATTTTGGGTTTTTTTGCAATTCACTGTACTACAAGGAACCAGTTTTTAAATTAGGGGGATGTTATGTGAACTACTTACAAGGTGTTAATTTCTTCTTTAATGTTGATGGTGGTCAGATAGCACTCAGTTTGTAGAATCAAAGAGGAATTAAGACAGGTGGGACAAACTAACAGGGGCATAGTGCGGGACCGGAAAACTGTGGATTTTCAACAACTCAAACCTCATAAAAAGTCAACAGATGTTTGGCATGTTACCACCACTTTTTGCTTGAGCAAATGCATTACTATTAAAAATACATGCTGACGGCCAACATGAAACTATGACAAAAAGTGTGTGCTCAAACTTCTCTGCAAATATTGTGTTTCATGAGCATGGCAGCGTCATTCCCCTCCCTGCCTCTTAAAATGTGCTGCACTCAGACCACTGTCTACCCCAGATAAGACAGCAAATGATGAGAAACACTTTTTTTAAATTTAAAAAAGACAAATCTATTTAAGTAAATAAAGAAACAACAATATCCAAGCTGCTTCCAAATGACTCTTTTTGCACATGCTGCTCATTAAAGGAAAAGAAAATAGTTGGACTTTTAAACTTTTGATCACTGTAAGCATTTATACTGTTGTCATTTTAATGAGATTATAGAATATCACAACAATCATTTCCATCCAAAACTGTTGAAATTATGAGCTTAGATCATGTTTCAATGATGGAGTCAGTCTGCTGGGTGAAAACTACACTTCTTAAGGCTTAGGTAAAGTATTGTTCATCATAAACACTGCAAGATAATCGTTCTTCAAATTATCTTGTTACACTCTGTGTCCTACATTGTGTATGTTAAATTAAAAAAATACATAAAGAAAAGTATTCCTAACCATGTATGCTCGCTGAACTCTTTTATCCTTCACAGTAACCTTGCTGAACCTTGACCTGACAACCCCTTAATACTTGCTTAATTAGTAGTACTTTTATTTAATTTATGCAAATGTATTACCCTTTTAACCAGTTATCTTAAAACTAAACACAAAAAGGTCCACTTGTCTTGTGACAGTATATTTAAGGTATCTTTAAGTTATGCTAATTTCTGAAACATATTTAATATGTGAGGGGATGAAAGAAGTAAGAAATTTTTGCAAAAATAATTTAAAAGATTAACGTATTTAGAACCAGATTTTATTATGTGATCACAGCTTGTGACGCACGTGAAATTCTCCTACATAAAAACATCCTGCAGTGTGTAACCAAGAGAAGAACACCACATTGGTGTGTTGTTCGAAAGTAGTGCACAGGTGCAGAATTAATAGGGTAAATCTGAAAGAAAGAAATGGTTTCTAATGAGCAAACCCTTGTGTGAAACGAAAATCCGTTGTGCAGCTTCTGAGCTCAGAGCAGACTGACTTTGGTGTGTTTTCTCTCTCAGGTGAGAGGCCATTCCACTGCACTCAGTGTGGGGCCTCCTTCACCCAGAAGGGAAACCTGCTTCGCCACATCAAACTGCACTCCGGGGAGAAGCCTTTCAAATGCCCGATGTGCAGCTACGCCTGTCGCAGACGTGACGCTCTGAGCGGGCATCTGCGCACCCATTCTGGTAGAGTCACATGCACATGCACCTTCAGCCACTATCTGCACTGATACTGTATGCACCTGTGTACAGTATCACATCTGTTGCTTTCACTCTGCTTTGGAGTGTTGAAACACACGATGTGCTGAGCCTACATGGCTTTTCCAGTAACATCCTCGGGCCATGAGGGTGTATTATGGTTATGCACATAATATGTGATATCTTACTCACCCCTGGAAACTTAATCATTTACTTTCAGTTCACGTGTTGTACCTGCAGACGTGCCACAAGTCTCCAACATCCAGATCATCACTTTTTGCTACCTTTTCTTTTATAAAACCACATACTTACTGAATCAATACTTGCTGTAGCATTTTCATGTTGCTGTTGTGTTGATTAAGTATAATTCCCGTTTACAGTGGAGAAGCCTTTCAAATGCAACCACTGCAATCGCAGCTACAAGCAGCGTAGCTCTCTGGAGGAGCACCGAGAGAGGTGCCATGTGTATATCCAGAGCAAAGGTCCTGCCGAAAGAGGTGAGCAGCTATTACACATGCACACACCGAGGCCAAAAACATCTCACACTGATAGGAGTTAATGCAATCAGTCCACAGTAACACATAAAAAGTCACACAGCCGGCATGTTGCAGAAGATCAAGTTGTTATTACTTGTAGATCCTGTTTTTATGATCTTTTTAAATTAATGGCCTTTTTAAGCTGGTGCTTCATCATCACAGCTAAATAGGTTAAAGCTCCTGTGGTGTGAAAGCACAACCGCTTCTCATGTCTGTATCAGCAAAGGGGAAGCCAAATAGGGCAGACATTTTTGAGACCAGCAGCCTAACACTAGCACTCACACAAACATCACCATCAGCTTTCATAGTCCTACCCCCTAACGCACCGACAGGACAGTTGCACGATTGCAACACGCAGTGCGCTTTTTCTGTGGTCACCGAATGTCGTAAGTTTATGCATGATAGTACCGTAGTGGTGAGGAAGCACATCCTCATCCTGTGGTCTCCTCCTGCACTGATGAGGTAAAAAAGAGAAAAAGTAACCAGGAAGTGAGGTCACGGGAGCCACCAGTCTCAAATTAATATCTTGTTCCTTCCCGTGTCACTCTATTTTGTTAACTTCATATTATAGCATGAAATGCTCAGAAATGTGAGCAGCCGCAGCTCGGCGCTCATGACACTGCTTGGTCACCAGCAGCTCTTCATGTTTTTGCTGTAACTCTGTGTTTTTTGCCGTGAAGCAGAGGACAACCACCCATCCAGAGCTCCGATGGGCACTGAGCGTGCACTGCTTCTCGACAGGCTTGCCAGCAACGTTGCCAAACGGAAGAGCTCGATGCCACAGAAGTTCACAGGTAAGAGCAGCAACGCAGATGTGAGTCAGACCTCAAACTGCTAACAAACCAGTAGAGCTCATTTTTATTTGATTTTTTTAAAGCTGCTTTTAAATACTACAGTCTTATTTGAAATGTTTTGCTTTTGCTGAGCTTTAAGTTTCATGTTTGGTAAAATATTTGAAGCTAAGCTTTTTTGTCTGTCATCTTTGCTGACCTTTGCAAGAGAAGAAATGAGGGCAAAGCAGCTGCCTCATACCTGCACTTACCACAGTGGTCTCCACTACCCTAAATTCTCCTCAAGAATTGTGTCATAGGTGGGTACAGGCAACCATGCATGGTTAATTCAATGAACATATTAAAAGAGGAAAATTAAATCAAGTTGTTCCAGAAATCTGTTTTATTACTCACTTTGTGTGCTTTGCGTTGCACCCAGATACTGTGACTGAGCAATAGATGATCAAAAGTAAGCAGTTTCGGTAAACGGCTGAGTTGGCACTGCCGTTTCCCAAACTTTATAAGCACACGCAGGATTTTCAATAGCTTGCTCTCACCTTTCTGGTTAAGCTCAACTTTGAGTTGTAGTTTCGCAATCACGCCTCAAGCTGCCGGCACACACAGAGGGAAAAAAAGACTCCTACGTCTATCAGCTTGTCAAATGAAGTGAGATCTTTCAATATGACAACCACAGGGGAAAAGAGAAGTAAGAGAGTCTGCAACCACAGTGAGAGAGAGAGCAGGCGGGAGGCGAGAAACGTGAGCAGGTGTCTCTGTGTCGATACTTCTGTAGAGCAGCTGCACTGAAGGCCTTCATCGTCTCTTATCTGCTTCCTCTCAAACCTCTGTCCTCTCCTGGTTCAGGATTATGTCTTGCTTTAAAGTCTTTTTTGTCCCATGAGCCAGATTTTCTCTCGCGCGTTGGTGTGTGTTTTTTATCTCCTCTTTCTTCTTTGCCAAACAAATGCACGACCCTTTAAAGCAACTGCGTGGATCTGTGTTAGCGCTTCCATCTGTTAGCAGTAACTGCCTTTACTCCTATATGCTTCTGTCATCAGTGCTGTTTTGTCTTCCTGGTTTAGGCGATAATGGCGTCTGCCTGGATTTGAGCTTTAATAGGGAGCTGGTCCACCGATCTGATGTGAAAGACCCTCCTGCAGGCTCACCGGGGCCTGAGGGTCACCATCAGCAGCAGCCTATCCTCTCAGGCCCAGACGGCGACCCACCTCCTTCTCACAGGGCTTACCCCATCCCGCTTAACCGTACTGACATCACCCCCATGGGCCTCACCAATGGCCACAAAATGGGCCTGTCACTTCTGGGTCTCCCTCAGCCCCCCCTCACCATGGACTCATTCCACGCTGATAACTCTCAGATGTCCCAACCTGTCATGTATCGCCTAGGGCACCTGCTGGGGGGGCTTAACCACCAGAATGGGGTCCCCCACCCACACACCCAGCCCATTCCACTGTCACCCCGTGAGGCCTTGCGAGTGATGCAGGCTGACGGGGAAGCTGGAGCGATGCCTGGAGCAGTGTACCCCTGTGGCCATTGCAGAGTCATCTTCCTGGACTACGTCATGTTCACCATCCACATGGGCTGCCACGGCTTCCGTGACCCACTGGAGTGCAACGTGTGCGGCCACCGCAGTCGGGACCGTTATGAATTTTCCTCCCACATAGCCCGTGGCGAGCACCGCCTAGAACTGAAGTAGATCACACCTCTACGACTATGAGAGGACACACAGAGATTTACTCATATGTGTAGCTAGTAGTATCAGAAATGAAAGCAGCCATGTCTGCTCTGTGTGTTTGCGTGCACATGTGTGTGTGTGTGTGTGTTGGTGTGTGCACTTATGTCTGAGTGTGATATTGTGAGAGAGAGAGAGAGAGAGAGAGATTGTAGAAGTCTGATGGCTGTTCATAGTCATTCTGTTCTCATCTGAAAAGATGGACTGTAAAGTTTAAATGCGGGAGTAATTCTACTTCCTGCCACATGTATTTTTACATAACCTCAGCAACACGTTGTATCATAAAGCCAAAAAACTTGTTCTTATTCAACTAGTCAGCAAAATGTCAAAGGAAAATACATTTTAAATGTGTTGATGTAAAAGAATTGTATTAATTGTACAAGATGTAAGAATAAAAGATTAACCTTCATCTGTGACAAACAAACTGCACCATGTTACCAATTCCTATTATCTCTAATGTCACATGTCTCTTTTTTAAGGCTGTGGTTTTCCGTGCAGTTCACGGCTTCAAAGGACACCACTTGATTCTGCACCCTGGGTTGTTTTCTCACTCCAGAATATTATACTCATTTAGCACTTACACAAGTCAGAAACGCCCCACGATATGTGCAGACATTTTTGTCTCAGAATACATGCGTACGATGGACAAAGGTGACGGGGACAGAAGTAAAAGGAAGGTGCAGCTTCACAGCAGGTTAATGCTGCAGTGGTGCGTTAGATTACTCCCCCCAAAATAATGTATGGGGGAGAGGTTTGCCTGAAAAGGGTGAAATCTTTAGTTCTTGTTTGTTAGACAATCAAAGGGCTCGCCACAACATCTGCTGGAGGAAGTGTTGTACTACATTGCAGAAGACAGTTTATTACTATGGTTATTTTTAGAAAAGTATGGGAAAGTAACAGAAATTATTTTGTTCAGCAGTTTCACTCTCAGCTCACCCACAGAATGGATAGTAACAGATCATTCATGCCAGTAAATCTTCACATATGAGAATTTGTGAGTGTAAGAACATTTTGATTAAAAAAATTAAGATAAGTAGGATATATTTGCACTTTTGACGCTCTTATTGCAACTGGCCGCTAAATATTTCTTATTAAGGGGAAGTTTTAGTGAGAGAACAAAGTGGAGTCTGAGTTGTCACTGACTAACTTATCGTGTCCGTATGTCTGGTTTTTTATGTGCATGTGGATGTGCTTCGCCCACACGCCAATGCAGGAACTTGTTCACGCCTTAATGCCTTCAAACCAGCAAGCGTGCTAGCTTCATCCAGCTGCCACCTCAGTATCTGTCCTCTCCATCAGTGCCGGTTCCCTTTTTCTCTCTTTGGGTTTGAAGAGAATTGACACTTGTGTGAGGCAAACTGTCATCACAGCTTCAAGTCCATATGTCAGATTAAAAAGCCTAATCATCCGTTTCAACAGAAAAACTTCACTGCTTCTCTTTTTCCAGTTACAACAGGATGATTTCAAGACTTTTTCTTCTGAGAAGTTTTGAAGATATTGAGTAAGATTATGACTTAAATGTGAGGTTTTTTTCATGGTGGTGTGGGAGGATAAAGGTTTAAAAAGGGCAGGTATTCTTTAACAGGAATGGGACTTTAAAGTGTAAAGGACGGCTTCTTTTCAAGAAGTGTTGATGAGATTATAATGTAATTTCCAACAGAAATGAAGTCCCAGTCAGAGTTTACTCAGTCGGGCCAGATAGCAGTCACAAAGCATCAATGACGCAAGTCCAGTCAAAATGAGAGGTTTTTGGAGACATCTGCTGACTGAATTATGGGAGTCATAACGAAATCTACACTGGTGCATTTTATTGGGAACAACTGAAAACCTCGGTACGCAGCAGTGCATTTTAAATCTGAATGTCACATCTATTTAGCTTTCTATTAATAATGAGACAGGATATAGAATGAACTGCTAATCATCAAAGAAAAATATGTTTAAAAAATATTGGTGGCATATTTTTAAAACACTAATTAAAATGATCTTTGTATACCACATTTCATACATTAGGCAACCCAATCTTTTATGCATGATCAAGAAAAACAGACAAGAAAATACATACAGTGAGTCACATAAGATACAAGCAGACATCAACAGGAAATATGTCATCAAAGAACATATGCAAGAAATTCATATTCAAAAGGAAAAACCGCTTATCTCATGTAGAATCTGTGGCAATGAAAAAGTTTGAAGACTTGATTGAAAAGACCTAAGGTTTGAATGCAGACTTCAGATTTTATAGTAGTTTATTTCAGATGTTTAGGGGAATAAAAACTAAATATTATTTTATTACTTTTGGTGGGGAACATATTTCACATTAATAAACATAAAAATGCATAAATATGCACAGTTCACATTATTGCTTTTTTTCATCTCTTCTCTTTTGACAGCTCATAGACAAACTCTAGTTATATGTGTATGTGTGTGTGTGTGTAGGTGTGTGCATGTGTGTGTAATAACATAATACAGACAAAAAGAAGAGGACAAAATTGTTTTAGTAAATATTGTGCATAATTTGCAGTGTAAGAATTAAAGTGCACATTTCAAACCCTCTAGGTTAGAGTGGGTTTCAACTTTTCAACCCTCGAATGCTGTGTGTGTCGGACTAGATTCGTACAGTTTCCTTTACTTCACTTGGTAAATACTAAAGACTAATACTACCAATACTAAAGTTATTTTTGTTAATACATTTAGTTTATGGACCAAATAAAGACTTTTGTTAAAAAAAAGTTAAACTCTCCCTCCAATTTTTTTCTTTGGGTCCAGCTTTTAAGAATACAAGATATAACAAAATCCTTAAATTTCAATTAAAGCAATAAAATGAATACTAATCTATAACAGAGGATAGGTTTATGTATGCATGTAATAAAGTATACCAGGAATATAACACTAATACAAAGCAAGGCATGCATCTTAGTATCTGTTTTTTGCAAAGCATCTAGCTGTGAGAACAGGTTTGGTTGGTTATAAGCCAATATTGGAGATAGAATTTAAAAGTGGTTTATGTTGTGATCTTTTATTGCAGTTGGTATTGTGTTCCAGATGGTACTGCCCCTCATTCTCCTTATAGTTTTAACTCTCAGGGTATAAAGCATAACGCCCACAGATGCTTTAAGAAGTCTCTGTGGCTCATGTGGCATCAGCAGAGCAGATATATATCTTGTACTGAGACCATTCAGTGCCTTGCACACCACCAGCAGCATTTTAAAATCAATCTTTTGGCAGACCGGAAGCCAATATAGCAAAGTGAAAACAGAATATTTGCTGGGGGTGGGTTATTTGTTTATTTTTTATGTATGCATTTAGTTGTGTATTTATTTATTTATTTAGGAGAACAAAAGCAACTGCATTCTGGATAATCATTCAGTGATTTTACTGACCAGTCAAAACTCCTTTACAATAGTCAAATCTGTCAGGCATATAAATTATTCTCATTATTTGAAAATGCCAAATTGATTCTATCCTATATTTTTTAATGAGCTGTCTTTATTTATTCATTAATTTATTATACAGCTGTTCTCATGAAACTGGTAGAAATGGGATCCTGCTTTCAGTCTGGATTTGATGGTTTTGGATGGTGAAATACCTTGTAACTGTCCTGCTATTTTCTACAGCTCCAGCAGATGGCGCTGTTTCTTCGCAGTTGTAAAAATGACCACAGCCAGCGGTTTTCACTTGATTGATCCACATGTTTCATCTGGCCCTTTTAGTCGTTTTAATAAAGAATTGGGGGGATATGATAATTTCCTGGCTGAGTAATCAGTTAAATATTTATCGTAAGAGTCTGATAATGTGCTGAAAAAGAGCTTCACGTTTAAAATAATAACTTGTTACCTTTGCTCTGACTTTATATTCCGACCCAGAGGAATCGGCTCTGCGCATGCGCACTGCATCGCTTCTACGAGAACGGGGAGGACATCACGGAAAAAACGTAGCAGAAGCACCACAAACCCCACGCCGAGATTTGGCTTCTCCGCTGCACCAAAACTGCGCGACCGACGCGGCCCACGACTATGCCCGCTACGGCAGTAAAGTGCGGGACGACCACTTGACAGGCCTGGGCGAGGTCTAAGCCGTTGCCGAGGAGGGGAAATACATTTCTTCATATGGGAGCAGCATGCGGGAAATGGTCGGAGGTTGCTGCGTGTGTTCAGACGAGCGAGGCTGGGCTGAGAATCCGCTGGTGTACTGTGATGGACACGGCTGCAGCGTCGCCGTTCACCAAGGTAACATTAGCCGCTGTTAGCGTGTAATTACCGGGCAGCTGCGGCCGCTGAGGTGGCGCCAGGAGACAGCCAGAGGCGCTGGTAGGTCGGTCGATAGGTTTCTAAGTAGGCTTGTCTGCGTGCGTGTTGATGTGTGTGGGAGGGGTAGATAGGTAGGCGTGCTGTTTGTTGTTTCCACTCAGTACACACGAGTGAACGCTCAGGGCCAGCAGAGTGACACCAAGACTGGATGGCGCAGTGATGGCAGGTCCGTGTGTGGTTGTCCGGCCCACAGAAAGAGGCGTGTTTTCCCACAAAACAGCTCCGGTGAGGCCCGCCGGTTTGGTTTGGACACTGCCTCATCTAATGTCCACTTGGCTTTGTTGTTTTAATCCCGCTTGAAAGGAAGGAAGGCAGATAACTCCTGGGGATCATATTTCTCAGACTAGATGCTTTCTGGGAGGCTGTTAATAGATTTTATACCCTCATCTTCAGGTTCTGATATGAGGTTAATGGGATTCCCATAAGTGTGCAGAAGTAGCTGAAATGTAATAAAGATTGATTAGGGGGAAAGCAGGTTGAGATGAAAATTAAACTTTCAGGATTGTCCAGATGCCATTATATGACATAGAAAATAATCTAATAAGAGTTTTTAACCTTCTTTTTTGTTTGTTTTAAATGATTTATTTATTTGTCCCAGCATGCTATGGCATCGTGCAGGTTCCCACTGGTCCATGGTTCTGCAGGAAGTGTGAGTCACAGGAGCGAGCTGCTCGTGTAGTGAGTATGCCATCATCCATCCAGTGAATTTAGTTTTATTTTATTTTAATAATTTAGAGTAATATTAGACTCACAACAAACTCTGCTCTTCATGCCTTGTTCCAGAGGTGTGAACTGTGCCCCCACAAAGATGGAGCTCTTAAAAGGACGGACAGTGGAGGTAAATCTGTTTCCCTAACGTTTAGAACAACATAATGCTGTTTACCTTCACTAAAACAGATGAAAGATCATCATATAAATCTTTGCCTTGCCGTTGATTCTCTGCTGAATATGTTCCGATCAGGCTGGGCTCATGTGGTGTGTGCGCTCTACATCCCCGAGGTGCAGTTTGCCAATGTTCTCACCATGGAGCCCATCATCCTGCAGTACGTCCCACATGAGAGATACATTAAGGTACTGACAAACAGTGTGAACACTAATTTGAAATCCTACATTTGTCTTCATAGGAGCATGGTGCTCTGTCTGAATGCAGAACTTTGTTATCACTGTAGGACTTGTACAGTAATGGGGTATTATTTTGGGTGCATAACTTAAACTCTGTTGAGGATTTGTTATATTTTAAAGGTCAGTATTAACAGAATCATTTCTTAACTTATTGTTGTTAGCCAATGATTTGTGTAACAATTCTCATTTTAGTTCACATTCAGCTCCAATTCCTTCTTGTTCAACCCCTAAAATATAAGCAAAAGAATAATTAGGCCTCAAAAGATAAACGTTTGTGTCAGGATCCTGTATTATCATTTGCATCTTAACTTATTTGATATTTTTAGTTCTTTAGAATCAACTAAATGCAGGCTAAGAAAAAAAAACAGAAACTTCCCAGCTGGATAGGTCTTAGGTTTATTCCTTTAGGGCAGTGGTTGGCCACTGGCAGCTTGCAGGCTAAAATTATTGATTAAAAACTGATTGCAAGAGTTATTTATCAATGCACAGACACCTGCTCCCTTTGGGAATGGCAGAGCCAGAGAACGGGAAGAGAGACACATAGCACATCAGCTGTGTTGGGAGCAGTGGAAGTTAGCTTTTAAGCATCGCAGCCTCACAGCGAAAACTTGGACAACGGCCTTTCTGTGTGGGGTTTGCATGTTCTCCCTGTGTTAATATGGGTTCTACCCAGGTACTTTGGCTTCTTCCTTGGCTGGCTACCATCAAAAAGGCATACTTTAAGTTGACTTTGAAGTTGTCCTTAAGGGTGAATGTGTGTCTGTCTGGTTGTTTGTCTCTCTGTGGACTGGCAACCTGTCCAGGGTGTACCCCGCCTTTCGCCCAATGATTGCTGGGATAGACCCCAGCTACCCGCAATCCTTCATTGGAAGAAACACTACAGAAAATAGATGGAAACATGTTTTAGCTGTGAAGAGGTAACATCGGTCCTCCATTCAATTGGTGAGAAAAATTTGGCCCCATAGGCCAAATCTAGTTGTCCCCTGCTTTAGGTTCCTGTAATAAGAGAAAGATAAAATTGGATTTCATTTTATGACACCATGTAATTCTTTATAAAACAGAAAACAGAGACAAGATGCTGATATAGTGTCCAAAACACAATGTCCTCACAAACTACTTACATTGAAATTAAGAGGGTAAGCAGCCACCAGGTGCTACAGGTGCTACAATACACGGTTTGACTGTTCATCATAAATAAGAACCTCAATTAAAGCAGAAGATTTCTCAGCTTCCTAATCTAAATTTATGTGTGTAATAAAACAGTGCCAAAGAATAAAGAAACCCACAATGATTTTAGAGAAGGGAGTTTTGCTACCTTATAATCAGTAAAGAGTTATAAAGTCAATTTCCAAACTTTCTGGAGTTTCTGTTGGAGCACAGAAAGAAATAATCTTCACAAGGGGGAACATTCAAGACAAGTTCAAGTTCAGATGATGTACCCAATAGCTACATCTCAGACTCTCCAGGCCTCATTTAGGAGGTTAAATGTTAAAGTTCATGACAATATAATTCGCTAAAGACTGAACAAGTATTGATTGTTTGGAAGGGTGGCAGCAGAAAGCCACTTCTCTGTAACACGAACATGGCAGCACAGCTCAGGTTCAAAAGCTCCATATGAACCAACCACAAGGCTTCTGGAACAATGTTGTTTGGACAGACCAGACTAAGTGGAGATGTTTGATCAGAGTGTAAAGCAGCATGTTTGGATAGAGCCAAACTGTCTGACAGCGTAAGCTTGACTGAAACTCATGTAACAGGATGCTGATTGAAACACAGCAGCAGATCAGCAATAGAATGAAAAAAGAATCAAGATGTTTCCGTGATCCAAAGTCCAGACCTAAATCTGATTAAAATGCTGTGGTGGGACATTGAAAAGCAACACGGTAAGAAAGAGCTTGCCACAATTCCTCCTCACTTCACACAGAAACTGATAATATCATGTAAAAAAGCCATTTTTCAGATTATTGCTGCTAAAGGTGATCCCACAACCTGCAGGATCATGGGATGGATTTAGTTTTCAGGAACCGCTTCTGCAAATTGTCTTTATTTTTGTTAAATAAATAACAACACAGTTAAATATGTCGTGTGTTGTTTATCTGAGGTTGTATTTACATAATTTAACGATCTGATAAGGGCCAGATGATATCATTTCCTGTTACCCTAAACCTTACCACTGGGAGAAGCTTTGCTTTACTTTCAAACATAGCTGCATAATCCTGACAAGCTTTTGTTTTTTAGTTTTGCATCTGATGAAATATTTATTAAATATATATTTAATATTAAAGGAGATTGAATAAAAAGCTATTAAACCCTGTAATGGCAGCATTGTCTCTTGTTTATCCAAATGAATGGTCTTGTGTGTAAAAAAATATTGATCCACAGCAGCTGCAACACCGCCCTTGGAACAAATGTTTGTGAATTCATCACCAGCTGATACTTTAAATAGCTCCTTTATTCTCTTGTTTTTGGTGGGTGGGGGTGTTTTATCTATGTTTGATATCTACTCTTAAGACCTAAGCTTTAACATTTTTTGTTTCTGAGAGCTTATAAGGTACCTATAGCTAGTGAAATCACACTATTAACTCTAAAGCAGCTTCAATAAGCGTTTGATAGAAATGAACTTCAAATGAATTTTTTGGCCTTTATAAATTCAATCTGTGATTGTAGGTGTAGCACATCATGATGCAATGCAGCGTCAACACATCTGGGAAACAACACAAGTTTTCCCTAAACTTCCTCTCCACCTACACGTCCCGTAGAAAGCTCGATCTGAGTGCTGCAAGGTCACACCTGCTCGCTGGAGGATGCTGAAAGTGTTTCTGGGAAATGTGGGAGACTTTCAGAGGCAGATGTAGATGAAGCAGGTTCAGTGAAGAGCAAAGGTGCTCATGTAATGGAGGTATATATGTATAATGTGTGTTGAGTTCAACTTCATGTAATGCTTAAGATTTAAATGTTTATTGGTCTGGGGTTTTCTCTGGAGTAATTTGAACTGTGGAGGTATAAAGACAATCATTTATAAGAAAAATGAGCACTGAAATATCCCCACATGCAAAACAAGCTGCTCAACCACAGCCTACTTTCATGATGGTCTAACTGTTTTATACATCAGCTGTATTGGTTTTTATATTTTATTTGACTCACTGTGTGTATCTGGGGTTTGGTTGTGTATGTGTTTGTGTGTTTCAAGAAATATATAGTACAGAAAATTAATCATTATATGGGGCATGGGCTCGCTGGCTGGAGCCTGCTGATATCCATGTGCATGCCTGCATGTAAATGCACATGTGCGAGTGTTTGACTGCCCGGTGTCATATTACTCTGTTAGCTACAGTAAATTGCATACAGCTTTCCCCCCGTCAGAGCCATTCATCCAGATTCTGGTGCCTGCATTCCTCGACAACAGTGGACAACAAAACCCGGAGAAGCCACTCTTCCTTTTGACATTCTCGTTTCGTGTTGTGTCTCCAGCCTTTTATTTCGGCCACTGTGGGGAAATGGATAGCAGAGTGGGTTGTGGGGAGTGGATGAGAAAGGGAGAGGAAAAAGTGAAACAGAGAGGGCTGAAATGAGAAGGTAAAGAGCCTGCTGTTCCTTTGTCTCGCACCTGTTGCTAGGCCTCTTCTGCCCCCCCGCCAGTCAGCCCTGCTCATGGTGGAAAAGCCGAAGTACAAATACAAAAGCATATGTTGGGTTTGTTTGCTCTTGTATGCTCACATTTGTTTTGTGGCTGTGTTTGTATAGTTGCATGTCAATCAAGAGGGGTGTAATTATTTTTACATGCTTATCTTTGTGTGATGTTCTGCTTAACAGAACCAAAAATAAGCTAGATTTTTTATCACATTATTAAAAAATAAAAGAAAATCTTTTATTTTTCCTGATGTTACCTAACATCTGGTCAACAGTTTTGTTGTACAAAGCCCTGAAAAAAATGGGTTCTCTTTGAAACTTCATCTGCAACAACTTCCTAATTATTTACAGTACAGATGCAGCCGGACTTAAATGAACAATGATTGATTTTAATGACGAAATAACCGCAAGATACAAGGGTGCCACAGTTACACTGGTATGGAAAAGCAATGCAGCGCCTGCTAACAATAATAATGACTGATGTATCTATGTCTCTGCACCCCATCTGTCCTGCAGACATGTTATATCTGTGAGGATCACGGGAGGGAGAGCAAAGCAGCCTGCGGCGCCTGCATGACCTGCAACCGACAGGGCTGCAGACAAGCTTTCCATGTCACCTGGTGAGTGTTTAACACTGTGAACGTTTATGTGTTTAAGCTTGTGTATGGCAGTGTTCTTTAAATGGGACTCATACATTTTATACAGTTT
>JBAMHV010000004.1:25629756-25645312 GCA_037177535.1 Pseudomugil gertrudae | reverse complement strand
ATATAGTGAAAACAGTGTTTTGCCATTCAGGTCAAGTTTATTTAATGTGATCAGCAACATAGCAGATTGCATTTAATGAAAGTTTAGTCTAGAACATATATATTAATTAAACAAAGTATTCTGAATGTGATAATTGCTCTTTGTGTTCATTCTGAAAGCATAGTTTAGGAAAGAAAACCAACGACTGGATTGATCCCCTCCTTCCATTTTAAGCACCATCCTAACTATTTGGAAGTCCATCTTGATGACCAAAGTTAGCGTATCCTTGCAGTCCCTTTTGTAGAGACCTACATTTCACACAGATGACCTTGATTTAACCAATTTGATGGCTTCTGAAGGTGGTTCTGCATTATCAATCTCAACCTAAAGCAAAGAGGATAAACATAAGCCTGATTTGTTAATTGGCTTTGCACCAGTATGAAGCTTTTAGTGTAAGTCCCTTTAAATTCCAGGTTGTAGTGTCAGCATACAGATGCTTGGCTGCCACAGACTTTTGTACAGAGATCTGATATTTGGTCCAATTCTGTGGTGATTGGTATTAGAAGCTCTCAGGTAAAACTGAGCTGTTTTGTCTGGGTCTTTTTTATCAGTGTATCTGTTTAAACCTAACTTTATGATCCTGTGCTCAGCGCTCAGATGGCTGGTCTGCTGTGTGAGGAGGAAGGTCCAGAAGCTGACAATGTGAAGTACTGCGGCTACTGCAAACACCACTACAACAAAATGGTAAAAAAAAAAAAAGACTGGGACTACTATTACTTTTTTAACATTTTAACATCTGTTTTTAAAAATTTTCTTTTCATGCTAAGATTTAATCAGTTATCTTTTTGGCGAGATCATACCATTATCTCATTGCCTCATCATGTCTCAGTGGCAGCACCACTAAATTATGTCACAGACTGCATAGTAAAGAGTTTCTGGATAAATGAGATAAGGAGTGAAAAAGTTTAAGAGGTGGTTGATGTTGTATGACGTATTTATAAAGTGTGTCTAAAAGCTGCTTTGAGCTGCTACACCTGGAGAGAAATTTTATCACCATCTGAAACAACTAGAACCTGAAAGGTTTTGTAGCAGCTACAATACAGTATTATACTGTTCCCATTACACCACAATGTAAAAATTCTCCAGTTATATAATGGTTAATATACTTATAAACACATTTTGTGGACCCAGTTCATGTGATTGTCTCTAAACTACTTAGACGTACTTCACACACCCCAACATATCCGAAATATTCTTCGGTTATGCTGCAATGCAAAATAAGGCTCGCTGTTTTTTTGTTTTGTCAGCAGAAGAAATTGCGCTCCAGTGAAAACACAAGTAGCGCCTTCAGTCATTCCAGGGGGCGCTCTAGTTCTCCATCACAGGAAAAGCATTACCATCACAAACAGAGGAAGGTAAGCACAGCTGTGGTCAGGATTATGGCTCCTGGTTTAGGAAGATTTCTATCTGGGTACAATGACCCAGACAGCCACAAAATGAGCTGGTAGGATTATTTAAATGTTAAGAAAAGCAGCTTCAGAGTTCTGTTAATCATCTCCTTCAGGCTGGAAAGACTAAATCATCCTTCAAAGCACCTTTCACACATGAACTGAATGTGTCAGTATCACACGTGATTCACCTCATTCAACAAAATGTTGAAAAAAAAAGGTAAAATAAGCAAGAAATACAAAAAAATCCCAATTGCTGCTCACTGGATTTGTTCTTTTTTTCAGACCATTCTCTCTAAACTCTTGCGATTGCTGTGTTTAAAAATCCCAGTAGATAGGAAGTTTCTGAAGAACTCAGACTAACAACCATGCTACGTTCAGTCTTATACTTTGTCTTGTCTTTTTGTCTTGACTGTGTCTACCTGACTGAACACACTGAGTCGCTGCCATTATATACCCGCATATCACTACAGACGCATTATTAACATGCTAATGCAAATTCAGCAATATTTTTTTAACACTACTAATTAATGCTCGTAGTCTGCATAGTTTCAAGAAGTGATGCAGAAATAAGGTTGTATTTCTAAGGCAGAAATGGACACAATCACTTTTTTACATGGACAGTTTAGTTTTAAAGCTCTGAAAGATGCTTTTCTGGACAAGTTTAAAGTCATTTTTTAAACTACTGTTGAAGTTAATTAAGTTACCACGTACTGTGTGTTACGCCTCAAATATCACCTGCTGTGCACCCCATCCAGTGACACACACACACATGCACACACCCCTTTTATACTTTGTCAGCAGTCACGGTCACCAGTTTGCACAAACATGACCACTCTGTCCTAGAAGTGGGGGGTTGGAGGCAGAGCTAAATTGTAAGTGAGGGGGAGAGGCTTGTGACAACAAAGTTTGCACCCAGCTTTTAAAAGATATTTCTGTTATTGGAACCAACCTTATTTCTTATTGATAAGAAAGTGTTTGTGTGTTTTCAGAGTCATAAAGACAAGATTCGGCAAAAAGAGCGGCACAAGAAGTCCTCTGACAATCTGAGCTCCAACCTGAGCTCCTCCTTGACAGCAAACACCATAGAAAAGGTACAAGAATCCAAACTACAAGTGACTGGAGGTATTTCAGTCTATGCGAAATAGTAGTTAACATCAGCTCCTCTGTCATTTTTTAACCATCATTGTTCATTCTGTCATCTGACGCCAGAATTGTTGTATTTGATTTGTTGGGACAGATCTCTTCCAGTCATCACAGCAGCAAGGACAGCGAAGGGAAGTCCAAGAAGCTGAGCTCCCACAGTCATGGTCATCGCAGTAAGAAGACAGGAAGCACTGGCAAGAGCTGCTCCTCATCCTCTTGCTCCTCTAGTCCGTTTAACACAGGTATGAGGCATGAAAGCTTAATCGGACTGTGGGAGGTTGTTTTGATGTGATTGTAACTTTCTGTTTCTTCTGAAGGAGGCACGTTGTCTGTTGCTCAGGATTTCCATCAGTTTTCATCTTCTTCCCGCCTTGACCAAAACCGCGGAGGTGACGACCAAAGCGGAGAGGAGCGTAAGGAGCGTAAGGAGCGTCACAGGAGATCTGCAGTACATGAGGAGGAAGATGAAGAGGATGAAAAGGAAGATGACAAAGATGAGGAGGATGAAACTAAATACCACAAACCACCAGCGCTGACTCCTGCTGATGGCCCTCTAGCAGGGTCTCAGAGTCATGACAGGTCAGAGAGCAACTCCAGCCCCTTTGAGAACAAAGTCACCATCTCCACCTTTGGGTCCATTATGCGCATCACCTCTTCTTCCGGACTGGGCAGCAGCACCAAGATCCGCAAGATTACCACATCAAGCGACTACAAGCCCTCCAAGTCTCTGTGCAAGCCATCACAGCTCAGCACACCACCTATATTAGAAGAAGCTGACCTGAAGGAAAAGGCCACGCCTCCTCTGCTGCCCCGTGAGAGAAGACACCGCGGCAGCAAGAAGAGCCGCCACGGTCCAGGACGCCCACGGGGGAGCAAGAACCGAGAGCGAAAGGAGGAAGATCACCACCACCATCACCACACAGCACCTCCTCTCCCTGCCTTAACATCCTCCCTCTACACAAGCTCATCCTCCATGCCCCAACCCACCTTCCCCACGACTCTTCTTTCTACCACCAGCTCTTCCTCTGTCTCCTCTTTCTCCTCCTCCTCTGCTGGTAGTTTTTCTGCAGGTCGCAGCAACTCGTTGCTCAGCTCCGGTGAGTCTGAGCGAGTGGGCGTATGTGGTAACCCCTCTAACTTCCTGTGTGTGTGTGTGTGTGTGTGTGTGTGTCTGTGTGTGTAAAGGAGAGAAAAAAAAACCTGCACTGTTATGTGTTTGCAGCCTGGTGTCTTAATATGCGGCATAACTCTTAAGTGTTGAAATGTTTCCATGACACACAGCTACTTATCTGTGTTTCAGGACCTCACTTTGTTTTAAACAAGCTGCTTGGAGCAATAACCGAGCAGGTCACGCAGATTTAAGATTTTCTAATGCCGTGTGAGGCAGAGATGTCCTAGATAGTGGTTTCTTACGTGCGCTACACATTTTCTGACCTATTTTCTGAGTCTCTCAAGATCTCAGAGGGTTCAAATATATGAAACAATAATGACATTTGAAACCTCTTTTTACAATTTTACTCTTTCTGTCATTCAGGTATATACTCCAGTCTCAAAGATCCTCTCACACTGGGTGGGGGTGTCTGCAGCACCCCTCTCTCAATAGATGGAGGGGTGTGTAGCACGTCCTTGTCCCTGGGAGGGAGCATGTGTAGCACTCCTCTTTCCTCAGGACTCCTTCCATCCCACATCTCTTCGCTGTCCCTTCCATCAGTTAATGCTGTGTCGAACACACAGGTACGTCAGCAGCAGACTGTTTGTCAGGTGTTTAGACCAGATCTGTCCAGACTTCATCAGCCTACCCATATGGGGTGCTGTAATTGGTTCTGACTCTGTTTGAGGTTTGTCCTTCTTGTTTTTCTTTTCCACTGTAGCCCTCTGCATAGCGTAAAAACTGAATAGAAAAGATTTACATACTATCCTCACAAAACCAATGTGAATTTAGCTGGTTGTTGGTGCCATTGTGCATCAGAAACATCTGGGGACAGTCTGTCTCAGACAGAGATTGAACTTTCTGTTGACTTGTTGATTTTTAGACGTGCCTGATGGGACATTACCAATATAGAGATAGGTCTCTTTGCAACATTGCAGTTATGGTGATATTTTTCTCTGATAAAAGTGTGATAAATAATGGTGTTGTCATAAAGCACTCATTGTCTATTTGCAATTTTAAGTCTCTGAATAAAAACTATATTTTGCGGCTGGTTTGTAAACTACCTGGATGGGATATGAATGCCTGGAAAATGTTCACAGGTCACATGAAGATTAAGCTAATGATTACAATTTACAACAGAGTTGCACACTACCTTTCTAGGAAAATAATCAGCATAAGCGACAGTAAATCAGAGTACTGCAGTTCTGAAGGTTTTAAGGGTTTAAAATGCCCTGACATGGTCTTGTTATGAATTAGTGCTATAATAATATCCATCCATAATTTTCTATACCACTTCATCCAATTCAAGGCTGCTGGAGCCTATCCCAGCAATCAACGGGTGTTGACCTGCTACCTTCACACAGAAAGGCCACTGTCCATACCGAGTCTCAAAACAGCACTACATTAATATAACAATGGTATATTAATATTATGCTATATTATATTATAACAATGCTGTATTCATATTACAGTACTATATTAATAAAGCCAAGCAAAACCAACTTTATTTCTGATGCACTTTAAAAACAGCAGCCACTGGTAAAGTGCTGAACATTGGAGTAAAATTGAATAAATCGTTTTAACAACCTGAACTGAATTCTATGTGCAAAATTCTTAGTCTGATTAATGGAGTAATATATTATTCCTTAAAGAAATATTGCAAGAATTAAGGAAACCGTTATGTTGGTGGGTTGTCATTGCTGTTGTTGATTCATATCAAGAAGATGTAAGATTATAAGAGATGGTGAGTGAGGCGGTTTTTGCTTGTTTCAACTGATGCACAGTAACTTTGCTAATCTCATCTAAGCTGTTTCTGGTCTCAGATAGCAAAAAATAAACCAAAATGACAACTCTGCTATGAGAATCTCACCACACACAGTAGCAATGCAGGTCTGTTGCACACCAGACCTGCATTGCACCTAACCCTACACCACAGATGTTCATTACATATTCTGCTTAAAGTTATTTAGGTTATTCTTTTAATACAATTTCATCACAACATTACACAAAGACTATGGCTGTGCACTATGTTTAAGTGCGTTTACATTGACATTTACGCACTACATAGTGCGAGAAGTAGTGTTAGTGCCCTTATTTGAGACACAGCCTATGCATCAAACTTGAGACTGTGTAGATGGGAAACATGTTTTACGGTTTGTGAGTAGGAAAAACACCAAAGAGGTTTTTAAACATGTAGTATTTTGTCACAGGCTGCTCAGACTTATATTTATCCACATATATCACAAAGCTGTGATGAACTGTGAAAAAGTGACCTTTTTACATAAAGGATATTCCAGGGTTTTTGTGTTAAAGGAGATAATAACAGGAGCAAAATAGTCTTTTAATTGTACTCTTTTTTTGTTTAACTGTACTTGTTTTTGTTTTTCCTTCTCAAGGTTTGTTTTACAGTTATGATAAGCACTTCTACTCAATAGCAACCAGAAGTAGCTTCAAGTCAGTTAAAGAAAAAAAGCATCTGATTTGGATACATTTTTCTGGCTTTTTAAATCATTAATTCTCATTTGCTTCACTAGAAACATCCGTTTCAAAGATATTGTGAACAGGAAAAATGAGTAACTGTTTGCTCTGAAAACATGAATTCCCCATATACACATGTATCCACATTACCCGATTACTCTTGTATTGACTGCTTCATCGGGAGAGCCCTCTGTACAGGACAACAGTATGAGATGTGTGCAGTACAGAAAATCTTTGTACACACTAGAAAGCAGCAATTCTTACATGTAAAGATAATCCTTCATGATTGTTTACATCATATGCTTAATACCAGTTAGTTTGAACTGATATATATTTTAGCAGCTGAAGATGCTTTTTGACTGGAGTTAAAATTAGTTTTCTTGTAGGTCCATCCAGGATCCAGCACCTCCTTCAGCCTGACCTCCTCTCAGCCTTTTGCCAGCTGTCTGTCCTCAGCACTGACACTGCCACCACTACTGAGCCAAGCCCAGACCTCATTGCCAGGTGAGAGGAAGGACAAGTTTGCACCTGCCTTTCAATAAATGCAGCTTCATGAGTATTTGTCTCCATCCTTAGAGTCCGACCTCGATGACTGCCGCTTCCCGTGTCAGGGGAACTCACCGAGAGAAAGTCTTTCCTCGCCGTATGTCTCAACATTTCCTCTCCTATTTTTATTATTTTTTTCTTT
Source organism: Pseudomugil gertrudae (assembly GCA_037177535.1). Classification (NCBI taxonomy): domain Eukaryota; kingdom Metazoa; phylum Chordata; class Actinopteri; order Atheriniformes; family Pseudomugilidae; genus Pseudomugil; species Pseudomugil gertrudae. The sequence continues at coordinate 25,638,423 of JBAMHV010000004.1, read as the reverse complement.
CCAATCTTGGATGCAGATCATGATTTTTATTCTTCCTCTGTGCTCTTAATATTATTTTATTTACATCTATATAAAAATAAATATCAGTTTGAAACAATAAATAACAGGTCAATAATGTAAAAAAGAAATACAGTAATATAAGTTAATAAAAATGTATATATAAATAAAATAAATTATTAATACAAATAAATTACATAAACGTGTGCCAGAAGTGTTTTGTCAAAAATGTACGATACCACACAGTTATCAAAGATTATTGTGACTTTTTAAAAAAATTTGTCAAATTAGCTTTTTAAATCTAGTGCTTTTCAAAAAGAAATGCAAAATAAATGAATCCATTATTTTTATTATCTTATCATCAGTTCTGAGGTTGATGATTTGATAATAAACCAAATGAGGAAACATATTAATTCCTCCACAAAGACATTCACAACCAAAAAGATTACAAAAAATGTCTTTATCCCTAAAAACATATCAGGTAAAAGTGTATGCAGAATAATCAGAACAGTGTCAGGCCCCACTAAGAAAGCAGAGACTGGTCTGACCAACTCATAAAAATAAAAACTCCAAATAACAATAAAATATCTTCTTTTTTTTTTTTAAAAAAAAAAAAAGCTAGGTCATGTGAAGCTATTGGGTTTTATATGTAAAAATGTACATTTTATATGTATCATATATGTCTCATACTAATGCAAATTAAACATTTAGTTTTAATGTGCATTTTTAAGTGATAAACAGGTGAATTATCCTCCTTGAACAATGAAGCAATCAACACACCATTACATACTGATTCAAATAGTTAGTTACTAAGGTAATAATGAGATTTAAACTTTTTCAGTCATGATTTTTCTTTTTTAAGTATAAATGATAATCTCAACATAGTACCAAAGCGCCAGTGTGAGTTAGAGACCAAATCTAGGACACACAGAACACACTGCTGTCTTACATATTTTTCATCCTCCTTCTGCAGGTCTCCCATGAGCTGTCTTCCTCTTCTGTTTGACCAGAGAGACGGGTTGGGCTCTGGAGTCAGAACCCGTCCTGAGAACGTTCCCCCTGCCAGCTCCCACATTGAGCTCCTGCTGGAAAAACATGGAAATGGGGAAATGGGAGTCAACAGTGAGTTAGCTGATAAAACACCATTTTTATGTCGTTCTTAGCTCCTTTAAATAAACATAATCAGAAATGAGATACTAAGAATCTAAGAATGATTGCAGCGGACCATGTGAAGCTCCATTCTGTGTAAAACAATGGAAACATCTGTGACACCTTAAATATGTTGTGCTCAATTTGCACATTTCTGTTAATCTTCACACTGCGAGTTCCTCTGTGTGAACACAACCTGCTGTGATCCACAGATAATTATTGTACTTACGTCTGATGACAGAAAATAGCACAGTGAGAAGTGATAAGCTGTGACAGATTTAAACACAGCTCCAGAGGCTTTGGTGTTTCTCTTTCATTTCTCCTCCTCTCAGCCATTTTTATTACCTTCTGATTATCAGCTGAAACTTGTTTTCTTTCCGTTGCTTTCACACATAGCATTGTTTTCATTTTCCATCATGCCTCATAATTATTTTGAGCTTTTGACCTCCAAACTTTGCTAATATACCATCCACATCCATGCATATACTAAAAAACAGCCTTTAAATAGTTGTCCTCTGTACTGATTACTATGCATTGTTATCATGATGCATAATTCAGTGGGGTTTCAGATCTGGTGAAGAGGATTAGGTCAGGATATTAAACTTTACAACTGAAGAAAGGTGTTTATATGTGTTCTGACAGCTGATTTTCTTGTTAAACTGCTGCAAAATGAAGCCCCTATCAGATTCCATTTCATGAGTGTGATTGCAGCTGCATATGTTTGTCAGGTGTGAGCCAGAATAACTTTGAGGACTTTATTATTACACGTCACTTGATATGTTGACCTCACACAAATGGCCAGTACTTCCCTCACTGGGTCTTCTTCTGTGGTTTTTATATAACTGAAGCCTGTGGTCATGAGGGTGATGTGTGTCTGAATTATTAACGAAGCCCTTAATGTTGTTTACAGACAACATTAACTGATAAAATAACTTTAGATCATTCAAGCCACCATTTGAAACAGTTCAGCACAGGTCTAAAGTTGTGACCACTATATTTTCCCAAACGACTCCAGCCACCAGTTACCCTGAAAGACAGAATAATTGGAAACATCTGTGTGGGGGTGTGGGACCTCTGAAACTGGACTCAACTGGACTGGTAACATCGTAATGATTTCCTTTCCATTCAGCCAAATATTTTCCCTTTTTTTCTTTTTTTTTTTTTACTTTTATACATGCTTCCAGGGTGGGTTTAGATTACCTCAGGTTACCTCAGGTTAGACCTTTTATGTAAATGAACCCACATCATGAGAGGAAACCTATGCCTACCTGAGCTGTGCATCGCTTACGGAAAGCACTGCATACTTATGCAGGATCTGAAATGTTTTTATTTATTTATCAGTAGAAGGTCTGATGCTGTCCCGTTCCTATATGAGGATGTTTGCTGTTAATCTCCTCTCATTTCTACAGCCCAGCACATTGGGACTTTTATTCAGGCACATCAATAGTGTTCTTTAAATTTTATTTCAGGATTTCTCCTCTCTTAGCTCTGTTTATGTCAGGTTTGTGTCCAGCATTTCTCTGTTATTTCACTGTTTCAAGTGTTTTATTTAAGCTATTTCTAGTTGATTTAATATTAGTGCAGTTTGAGCTGGGCAGCAAGCAAAGGCAGTGGTTTATGTCTGCTGATTCCTCGTGTCAAGGATTTGTTCTTTGGATGTGGAGATATAGAACAATGCTGTGGGGATTGTATATGCTTTCTTGTCTGAGACTACATTAGGCATCCCAAAAGAGGAGCTTGACAGTGTCGCTGGGCAAAGAGCTGTCTGTGTTTCATTTCTGGACTTGTTCCCTCTGCAACCTGAAACCACAGGAAATAGATGGCTAAATTTTATTTACATTTCTACTCATTCAGAGGCTTCTAGCTCTTACTCAATGGCAGCAATGAGTAATTAGTATAAACTCAACAGCCTCTTTATCAGGTCCACCTTGCCAGAACGGGTTTGGACCCCTTTTTGCCTTCATGACAAAAATACAACAAGGTGTTGGAAACTTTCCTTAGAGATTTTACTCTATAATGACATGATAGTACACCAACACATCCCAATGCCAGCTGCCACCTTTGGACCAAAGGGGGTTGGATTAAGATGTGGAGACTATGGAGGCCAATAGAGTACAGTGAACTCAATATCATGTTTAAGAAAGCAGTTGGAGATGATTTGGGCTTTGTGACATGGTGCATTATCCTGCAGGAAGTATCCATCAGATGATGTTACACTGTGGTCATAAAGGGTCAGCAACAATACTCTGATAGTCTGTGGTGGTTAAATCATGCTCATTTCATACTTCAGACCATAAGTGTGCTAAGAAAATATCCCCAGTACCATTACACTATCACTGAATGAATGAGTTGAAAGGAAGACCCATCAAACCAGCAAACATTTTCCCATCTTCTACTTTCCAGTTAAGATGAATCTGTAGCTTCAGTTTCTTGTTTTTATCTGTTTCAAGGTTGGACATGTTTTGTGTTCAGAGATGCTATTCTGCAAAACTTGGTTAGAACCAGTGCTTATTTGACTTCCTGTTGCCTTTAATCATCTCAAACCAATCTGCCGATACGCCTCTGACCTCTGACATCAACAAAATATTTTAGTCCAGATAACTGCTGCTCACTGGATACTTTCTCATCATTCTCTGGAAACCCTAGTGATGGTTTTATGAAAATCACAGTAGATCATCAGCTTCTGAAATGCTTATGGAATGGTTGATGGTCTACATGTTGACCATCTTTACATTGCCAAAATCTATCCAGTTGTTTCCATCTGATTGGCTGACCAGTTATTTGTGTTAACAATTCATTTAAAAAGTCTCCCTTATAAAGTGGCCAGTTTATGGTGCAGTTAGTTCTTATGTTGCTTGCTACATGGCCTGAACCAGATCTTCCAGTTTGCATTAAAAAGTTGAAAAAAAAGAGAAAGACAGTGACTGTGCTGATCTGTAGTAAGTTTTATTGACTATAAATCTTTGGTTTTAAGTCAGTTTAAGCTTCATTTAGTATCTAAGAGCTCAGTCTTCCTCATGCAGTGCCAAACACTTATAAATAGGCAGAATAGCAGTTAACAGGACTTCATAATAAAATTAATTAATTGCATTAAGGAATTTTAGTAGGAGATTAAATAGTAAGGTGAAACAGTTTTAAGTTTCATCTAATTGTGCTGTACTTTCACTGTAATTGTGCTGTGCTGTTGTACTTGTACTGTCACACCATCACCTTTATCCATCTTGTTTTCTGGCACACATCACTTAACCCCCATTTAAACTTCCTAAATATGACTGCATTCCCTGACATTTATAGCTCCATCCCTGTTTTTGTTCATCTTATGACATCCCACCTCGGCTTCTTTGTTAACTGGATACAGTTGTTCATGTCTCGTGTTTTATGGTAAATGTTTCTTCTTGCAGTTGTGGAGATGCTCCAGTCACTGCACTCCCTGCAGCAGGAGAACCAGCGCCTCCAGGACCAGATCCTCAGCCTGACGGCCAAGAAAGAGCGGCTGCAGCTGCTCAATACTGAGTTGGCCGTGCCTTTCCAGCCTCACCTTCATTCTGCCCAGACCTCTCTCCACACATCCACCCAGATCAGCTTCCTGTCATCCTCTCAAGGTGAGGTTTTTCTCTGCTGTCCTCCTTTATCCCATTGTCATGGTGTCACATAGTGCGCTGCATCCCTCCTTCCTTCCCTCACAGTCCCGCACTGATAAATTCCCCAGAGCACAGCTCAGCTATTTTACCCTACAGCTGCAGTTTTTACCTTGTGATTATGCTTCTTGTTTCTGTAGACCCCCTGAGCACCAATAAGAGCCCCCTATCCAAAAGCTGTTTCCTGAATGACACCTCCTTTGTTACCTCATCAGAGGTGAGGAACCGTAGATCCTTTCTTTTAGAACTGCTCGCCAAAAGAAAGTTTGCTGATTTAGTTGTGATTGTCAAAAACATTTATGTGCATGAAAAGCAAGCGGAGAGCTGAAATAGTCTCCTCTGGTGTCTTGTTCAGGAGCTTCACTCTGGTAGTCCGTCCCGAAGCAGCTCATCACTCTCCTTCCAGAGCACCCCCCCTCCTCAGCAAAGCCCCGCCTCCTTCGGCCAGCCCCTGCTGAACGGGTTGGGTCGAGGTCTATCTGATGGTTTGGGCAGCATCGGCCAGACGGGCAGCTCAGCTCTGCCTGTGGTGGGTGGGCTCATGGCATCTCTCACAGGAAGTCCTCAGCTGACAATGAATGGTGTCCTGGGCAGTCTGAACGGTGTGATACAATCACCCGCTCAGAACATTCCACAGCCGACGCTCCCAGCTCTCCGTCCCCAACCGCCACCACTCAATCCCCAGACACTGGCTCAGGGATTTCAGCTTCCTAAGAGCGCGAGCCCGTATGTACCACATTCCCCTGCTTGAGTTGCATTTTCTTGTCAGACTGTGTCACCTAGTGTCATGTTTGTTTCAGGTCCTCCCTCCTGTCTGAGCAGCAGAAGCAGCTTCTTCTTGAACAGCAACAACAGCAGCAGCTCCAGCAGTTATTCGCCTCAAAGAACTTCACTCCAGTAATGACTCCCTTTTTTACACAGTCATTACACATATGCCTTTTTTTATTAGTGTGGTTGCAGTCATTTATCTGTTGGTTAACTAAAAAAAAGTGTGTCAGGTTTTCATGATGTTCAATGTTAGTATTTTTTCCTCATTTATTGTGTGTTACTGAACAATTCCATTTAAAAACACAAATTTGTTAGAGGAAAAATTCTCTCTAAACCTGTCAAACTGAGGTCTTTTCTAGTTCACAGCCCCATTCAGGTCACTACTGATTTTCTGAGTGATTTAGTTCTGGATTTTGGTTAAATCATTCTAAAACTTAAATTACTCGTTACTTTGCTGATCCGAATGTTTTCTTGATTGATGACAAGCGTGTCAAAAAGACTAAATGAGGGGTTTTAATCAAAAGGTACTTTATAGTTTTTCCTCTAACAGATTTGTCATGTTCTTGTCTCACTTTCTCCCTTTTCTGGCACTATGTGAAGTAAAAATGAAGTAATAATCAGGAGTCTGCAGAAATCAGCTCTGTAGGACGTTTTTTAATCACGCTGATTTGTTACTGCATGGTTTTCCAGTATTTCTTATTGAATAAAGCACCTTCTACCATCCTTATTGGTACTGGGAAATCCTGATTTACACCACTGTTCACCACTAGTTCCGGTTCGGAGGATTTAATGAAGCTGCACCTACTTTCATGGTTCCTGAAAGTCAGAAAAAGTGCAGGTTTTATATGGAAGCTCTGTAAGCTCAATTTGCTGCCTTTTCTATTGCATGAAGTGGTGAAGCTGCTTTCTTGTCATTGCATTGGTTACTTTTCCACATGCAAACAGAATTCTCTCTGAACCTTTGGGATATTTTTAGCTCACACATTAATAGAAGTTGAAAATAACTTTTCAGTTCTTATTTTTCTACATTGCTAAAGTGATTGGTTTCATCTGGTCTTATGTCAATACAGATAAAGATGAAACAATAGTGAGCATTTTCTTTTCAGCCTCTGAGAAGCAGCAACACTTATTTAACTTGCAAACTGCAGAGTCTGCTGAGGTTGGAAGCAGCCAGGCGCCGTGACACTCACTAAATATAGAAACCAATTTGTTTCCTGTTTGACTGTGAAGTGCAGTCATTGTGATGTGCTGCAGTCAAGACACCAGGAAGATAAAAATTTGTGTTTTCTCTGTTACAGATTTTGATAGATAGCTCCATTGTGTGGTGTCACTTAGAACAGCCACCACTCACATTATTCCTTTGCTATGATCTTACATTCCTAAACAGCTCCATGATTTTCTAAGATCAGACAGGCTTCTTTTCCAACTGTTGTCCAACTGTGTGGAAGATTGTAAATCTACTGTTGTGTCTCTCTCCCTCCAGGAGCAGCAGGTAGTGGTATGCCAGATGTTGCAGCAGCAGAGGCAGAGGGAACTGCAGCGCCTCACACTGACCGGAGCACTCGCCTCCACCCCAAGTTCTCCCATGATTTCCCAGTCACCCAATCTGCTGTCCTCAGCTACAGCGTCACCCCTGCAGGGTGGTCAAGGAGGCGGCCTCTTCGGTCTGCAGGACAATGCACTTCACAAGCCCGGGGTGAGTGATGCTGCAGGGTCTCTGATTAATGTGGGAAAGCTTTCTTTTCCTTCAGAGTAACCTGAATTCTTCATAATTTAAAGCAGAGTTGTCCTGGTTCCAGTCTTCCAGGGCCACAATTCTGCAGATGTCCATCACACCTGATTCAAATTAAATAGCTCCCCTCAACAGTCAGGTTCTGCCATCAATATGATTCATGTGTTAAAACCTGCAGGACAACAGTCCTCAAAGACTGACCTTAGACATCCTTGGTTTACATGTACTGTATGATGATCTGCTGAGAGGCCGTCTTTGGACAGAAACTCACTGCAATCTGTAAGAAACCAGTCTAACATGGCATGAGTTACATTTGTGTATTTGAGGGATGTACTTGCTGTCTGACTCATATTAGTCAAGCTTCCTCAAGTTGAGCTCATTGGAAAACTGCAGTAACTGCATAAAAACTGCTGTTCCTGGTTTTTCTCAATAAAATCCCAGTTTTCAAATAATTTCTCTGAAGTATAAAAACTTACATGGATACTTTTCAGAGCAGATATTCCCTCAAATAATGTCCTAGTCCCAAAAATAACCGAAAAAACTAATATTACTTCTGTGTGGGGATGAGATCAGTAAACATTTGACCCATGTGCTTATTTTAACTCAGTTGCTGACATCTTCCCGTCTTTTCAGATCCGAACATTCACTCCTAATGTCTGCACCACAGCCACCACCATGTTGTAAACGCCCTCCGTGTGCGTACCCTGAAGACGCCCCGACACACGCATCATGCCTCAATATTAGAACTCAATATTCTGTGGGTCCTGAAAGATGAGCCAAGATATTCCAAAACACTGGCAGAATGAGGTTCTCTACTATAACAATGGCTGGCAGCTAATGAGTTAAAAGAATCATTAAAATGGCACATTGCACAAATAAAAAAAGGTTTAAGCACTTTCAGGATGGATACTAATATCCCTTTGGAAAAATGCGTTTGCAAACTTCTTATCAGAACACTATATATGAACATCTATGACAGGGAGACAGAACACAATTAGAGGTTTTAGTTCAGATAGTTTGAATGAGCTCTCCAATATGGACATTTTGGAACAATTTAGCATCATCTGTTCCCAAAGTTCTCAGTTTAGGAATGTATGTATTATGTATGATAATTATTTATTACAAGAGGTCAGAGGAGATCATTTCAATTAATTGCAAGATTAAAATAAATTACACCAAATCAAATGATCCACATTACAGACAAACTATAACCAAAAGGAAGCTCATCTGTTATATTGTAACAGTGTTATTATCACTTCTGCTGTGTCAGTCATCAGACAGGTTCGTGTGATTTGGAGAATAAATGAAACTGGAGAAATAAACCCTTATTGTGTTTTTAGGCTGCAGGAGAGAAGGGAGGAGACAAGAACGGCTGATAAGACC
>JBAMHV010000004.1:25583884-25605752 GCA_037177535.1 Pseudomugil gertrudae | reverse complement strand
ACACACACACACACACACACACACACACACACACACACACACACACACACACACACACACACACACACACACAAAGCTGAATTTTAATGGGAAATTAAGTTGTCGCTCTTTTTCTCGTCTTGTCTCTTTTTCCTGCCATTTGCTTTATTCATATCTCTTCTTTGTTCTTCCTTATTTATTGCTTTTCTTGCAGTCATTCCAGCTTTCTTGTTTTTTATTCCCCAATATTTTCTCTTTCACTAAGACACTTCGCAGAAATAGTGATTTTTAGACAAAGTAAAGACAGCTGTTAAATAAAGAAGAGCACGTTTGAGAATGTGAGGTGAGTGAGTTTATTTATTTGGCTTTTTGCTGATAGTTGAAATGCACAGACACAAAGAAAACACGTATAAAGAGAATAAACCCTGTTACATAATCAGCCAAACAATCTGATGGAAACCAACTGCAGCTGGGATTGCTGTAAAATAACAGTTTACATCCATCACAAAAATTAATAATTGGAAATGTGACTGACCAGAACTTTTCTGTCTGTAAATGAGTCGTTGCTGGAGAAACTGGTCTGTCAATTGAAGGAAATCACATTTTGTTTTTGTTGCAAGATGAGCTCTCCTGCAGGGAACTCTCAGGGTACGTTTCCAATTATTCCTACAACTCCCATAATGCAGCAGTGTGTGAGCCTGCCTGCTGGATGCTGGTCATTTGTAGCATAAACTATCTTGCAGGTTTCTTTTATTTATGGTAACAAAGCTTTTCTGAAGCCAGAGAAGCCATTTACAGTTTTGTCATGTTTTGAAACACGTCAGGTCATTTTCATTACTATTATCAGACATTATCAGGTTTGTAGTAGATTCTGTTGTAATCTGTTCACAAATCAGTGCTTTTGTTTAATATAATGTTTTATGCTCAGTGAATAAACGTTAAGGTACTAGTGAAAATTATCATTCTTAAATGCTCCTGCCTTTAAAAGGGTGGTGGTGGGATGGGATCACTAAAATGGGGGGGAGGGGGGTATTAAAAAGAAAATATATATTGGAAAAATAATATTGAAAGATCATTTCAAATAGTTTGCATGTAATATGTTTCATAATAAAGAAATAGAAAAAAAAGTATTTATTACAAGCAGCCTTTCAGAAAAACTGATGATTCCCATAAAGGAGTGTTTTTCAGCACCAGACTGGTTCCCAACAAGCTGATAAAGTTGCTATATCTCAGCATGACGTTTTCTTAAAACATTTGAGGAAACTGGACAAGTGGAAGCAAAAAGAAAAATGAGTCAACAGCAAATGAAAGATTTATTTCAACTTTCAGTTTATAATAGTTTTGAACAGCCGTATCAGAAATTGTCACCATGGAACAATTAAATTCAGCTTTAAATTATAGCATCAGCAATTAGCAGTTTCTTAGCTGGGTACCAAATACATAAAAGACATGCTTGTAACTTATTTGCATAAAAATAAACAGAATTATGTTTCATTCTGTATGTCTTCAATTCAATTCCGCTTTATTTATATAGCACCAGTTCACAACATTGTCATCTCAGGGCACTTTACAGACACACCAGTTTGAGCCAATTCATAACAAATAGCCTAATTAAGGAAAACCCATGGATTGCAATGAATCTTGACTTTGATCCAATCTCCCATCCTGAGCATGCATAAGGCGAGAGTGGAAAGGAAAAACCTCCACCAGAACCCGGCTCAGAGAGGGCAGCCATCTGCCTCGACTGGCTGGATTGGAGAGGACGGGACAGACAGAACAGCATGCACTGCAAATGTTATCAAGGAAGACTTGCAGAAAAAGCATCTGATAATGATGTCAATACTGTCATATATTTATTCACATGAAGAAAAGTGAGCAAAGAAATTAAAAGGAAGTTTAATGGGATGTCCATATGGCTCACTCGTGAATGGCTAAACTCCCTTTACTATAAGATTTATTATGAAGGAAAGTCTTAAGCTTGATCCTAAAGGTAGAGAGGGTGACTGCCTCCTGAATCCACACCGCAAGCTTGTTCCATAAGAAAGGAGTCTAGCCAAAGGATCTTTCTCCTACAAGTAAACCTGCAGTTTAAGAGCACAGTGCAGTTTGGGACATGGAACTATGAGATCTTTCATATATAATGGAGCTTGGTCATGAAGTGCTTTATATGTGAGGAGAAGAATTTTACATTCTATCCTAAATCAAACAGGGATCCAATGATGAGATGCTAAAACTGGAGAAATATGATCTCTTCTGCTAGTTCTCATCAGAATCCTCGCTGCAGCATTTTGGATCATCTGGAGACTTTTCAGGACATATTTTGGACAGCCCATAAATAAGGAATTTCAGTAGCACAGTCTTAAAGTAGCAACGTTTCTGCATCTCTCTGAGACAGGATGCCCCTCATTTTTACAACATCACGTTGGAAGAAAGCGCTTCTAGAGATGTCTGTCAAGAAGTCATTAATAAAAGTAAAAGGAAGAGGCTGAAGTGTGAGTATTGAAGAGTATTCAAAGACATTACAAGAAAACCTAATTATGCTTGTTTTTTTCTAGCAAAAACAATGAAAGACACGGGTCAGAAATGGGGGGTGGGGTAATTCACACATGGTTAAAGCCACAAGAAATAAGTGTCTGTTTTAGTTTTTTTGTCCCTTATGTGGATCCTTTGAACTTTATTACATGAGCAACAATAAAATCCTCTTGAAGGGCACAGCAGCCATGTCCATATTACAGTTCTATAGGAAGATGGATATACCAAACAGCTACAGGAAAGCTGTACACACACACACTCACACACACCTGCTGTGTGGATTCTGCAGCAAATCTCAGGGTTCAAGTGCAGTACGATAATAAGCGTAGCCTTTAAAGGGCAACAATAATGTGACCGAAAACTAAAATAGCTGTAGAAACACTGATAAAGTTTTCATTGACCATTTTCAAAGAATTTAAATGAAAGCTTCAGAATTTCCTGCAACACATTTAATAATGTTAAATGTCATGTTTAGTGTTTCATCAGCTTCTTTGTAAAACATGTTTTAATCAACATTGAACTCATTTGCTCATTGTTACAGCAGGTCTCTATGGCAGTTAAGAGGGTTTCAGATGTTTGTTTTAGATTGTTTTCACATTTTGTTTCAGATCCACCGTCTGTGGATAAAGAGCTGCAGACACACCTGATGGAAATCCATCCATTTTTCATACTTCATCCAACACAGGGTAGAGTTTGTACAGTTCTAAACAAATAGAAAGTTTATAATTAGCACAAGAAGCTTTATTGATAATACAGTTTGAACACTTTTTAGAAAATCTTTGTTCTTATTTCTTCAATTAGTGTTTTGAGGTAGTTCACCTGGCATATGAGGTATGGCTTGGTAGGCCTACTTTGCACAGAATTATGATCAAACTGTAATCAGAACTTTTTTACACTGTAACACTAATGTGGTTATGTAATCTAGCCTGACAATAGTTTATTTTTGTAATCTGATTATGTAACCCGGATTACCTTTAATCTCTTGCTGCTCGGCCCTGATGGCCACAACCCATCAAAATCTGCCTGGTAGAAGGAGCGCATGCCTGCCGTTCGGGCGGCCAGCAGGGGGCGCTGTTGACTGAGAAGTGCAGCACAGACGCCATCTTGAGGAGACCCCGAACGCAGCGCTTGACTGGCGGTGGATGACAACAGTATTTGGCACATCATGAGGGGATTACTCATTTCTAAGTAAAACGGCATCGCACCAGTTTTGGGTTGCAAGCTTTCAGGGGGAAGAAGAGGAGCTGCCCAGCGACAGTTGATTGCTGCGGGCTGTTTTTAAACGAGGGTGGCTACGCGGTAGCCCGATGGCTGGCTAGCTGGTCTCCTGACTCCACCGCGGCCTGCTCGGGAGGAGTAAGGGTGGTGACGGCGCAAAATGCTCTACCGCTGACTCCAAGCGGAACAGCCATCCTACCCACAGACGTACTGAGAGTTGGACGGCAACCACAATGCACTTATAGATTTTTAGTCGCTCTTAGCCTTGCGATTTTTTTGTTTTTCTTGTGTGAGCGACTGTGAGCGCCGTCTAAACTTCCAGCCGCAGACATGTCATCCAACTGCACCAGCGCAGCGGCCATCAGCGCCAGCAAAACCAAGACGAAAAAGAAGCATTTTATAGGACAGAAAGTGAAATTATTCCGCGCAAGTGAGCCCATTCTCAGCGTTTTAATGTGGGGTGTCAACCATACGGTAAATACACCTTCAGTGCCTCTATGTGGCTTGTGTTTTGATTTAGCTAGCCAGTTAGCTTGTTAGCCAGCTGCTCTCATCTGTCAAACCAGCTTTGATGTTTTCGTTTAGTCATGTGGTTTGTTAATTTCTCTGAGATTTGTGATTTACTTTTCTTTCGACCTAATCTGTTGGCTCTCCGAGCATTTAGATAGTTGTTTTCACACTTTGTGGTGAGCTGCTGCTGGTCTGATCTCGCTTTGCATTTTGCAGGAATTCTAGCTGTTTCTGCGGGACTTTACCAGAAAATCTCCATGTCCACGACAGGTTGTGGATTTTTAATAATCAGAGCTCTGGGGGAGGGTTAATCTGCAATGATAGATTATAAAATTTGCATTGTTTTTGTTGCCGAGTCGTGAGCAGCGGTTGCTGTAGTGCAGGCATGCGATGGGAGGGGTGTGACAGGCAGCAGCAGCAGGTTACAGCTGCACACAGCTGCCTGCCCATTGTTAAAAAGATAGGAGCTTGTGTCTACAGCTGCAGCTTTTATCATATGCATGTAGTTGCTACAGCTTAATCTATAGTATAATTTCATTATAAATAGAACAGAAAATCTATCTTATTCACTTTTGGCTGAGGCTGCCTGTGGCTATGAAAAGCTTGGTGAAGGGCAGATTGGATGGATGATGGATGGAGAGGGTTGCACCAGCAGTTTGGATTTGCCTAATGTGCAGTAACTGTTGCACTCTTGTACAGCTTGATTGACGCGTATAAAGCTGCCCATCAGGCACGAGCAGATTACTAAGCAGGTCTACTTGGCAAAGTCCCAGGAGCTCGGTTTTTTTTTAGGGGGGCCCTGGTCATACAACAGAAGTAAACCAGAGTCCCAAAAGAGGCACAAATAACTGTGTAGTCACATAATGGCTGCAAAAAACTTATCATAAACAAAAGTGGGACAAAATATTCAAGATTTCTTTAATGTCAAACTACACGTTTTACACGAGTGAAAAGAAGATTTATATTCAACTTTAACTTTATTTATTGAGGGATAGTTATAGGTAAACAATGCAACAAATAATATACATAACGAGTACAAACTACTTTTAGGAGATTGTAATTGAACAGAAAATGCCATAAAGCTGCTTTATATTGTCGTTTTCTGAGTTTTTCCTAGCAGAATGCTTTTCACTAGGATGAATAAATGATCTTTTACTCATCTCTGTGATTCTGGGTGTTTAGCAACCTGTCCACACACTCAGGTACGACAAGTCGTTTGATTGTGGAGAACTGAATTTGTGCCGACCTGGACGACTGTTGGTCCGTCGTCGTTGCTTCACTGACACCAGATGCCTTTTTCCCTCCCTGTCCAGCTTTGTCTTCGAAATACATGCTGCTAAAGAATTAGTGAAGCAGCTAATGATATGTTTATAGCTGCAGCATCTCCAGCGTTCAGAGAGTGAACTTTGGGTGTGTGGGTGCAGCACACAGCCCTGATGCTGATGATTGGAGGTGTGGGTGTGAGGCCGATTGAAGACATCAAACAGACATCACTTCAAAGCCCTCCTCTTCCAGTCACAACCTGTATACATATTTAATAACATGATACGGGAGAATTTAGAAAGCAGTCTGCTGGAGTTTATGTTATTCTGCACCACCTGGCTGCATCACTAATCTATAAGACTTTTACACAGATGACTAAGTTGTTCATCGAGATTGTTTGTTTATAATTTTTACGTCTGCTTTGTACCTTTTTAATTTTGCGTGTGAGGAAATGAAGTTTGACAGCAGCAAAAGTTGAGGCCGGATGATGAATACTGCAGCATCTACTTTTCTCTGATGACTGAGAACAGTGGCTATCTTGGGAGAGGAATATTCTCTCTTTCCTGTCTGATCCGATCGTATTTCTTGTACTACAAAATCATGTTGCAGTTTGTTGTCGTGCTTTAACGTGCAAGCCTTCCCAGAAGAACATGTCATCTGCATGGTAGCATATGTAATGGTTTAACTGGGTGCTAATAATAACAAGCCAGATGGTGCTTCTGCTTTTCAGTCAGGATGATGATGACTCAGGATGATTTCCAAAACAGAGTCAGTTAGTCTGACCTCCACTTTGCCTCTGTAAATGTTAAATGAGCCTTTGTCCAGAGAAGATGTTTCTGGATCTTGTTTACAAAAGGCTTGTTTTTTGCGTGGTAGAGTTTTGACTTTCACTGTGAATTTGTGCCGAACAATGATTTCTGCAATCAGATTTTAGGATCTTTTTATTAGTAATTAGTGCAGATGATGGTATATTCAGACTTTACAGTGCTACACTGAAGGAGAGGAGTGTGAAATAGCTTGGAGTGGCTGTAGCTGAGGAGGAAGAGCAGTCGTCTAACAACCGGAAGGTCGGTAGATCGGTTTCCAGGGTTCCCTTGACTACATGCTTAAGTGTCACTGGGCAAGACACTGGATCCTGTATTGCCCTCCTGAATGGGCTATAATTATGTGTGGGAATATGCAGTGTAAAATGCTTTAAGTGGTCATCATGACTGAAAAAGTGCTATTATAATGCAGTCAGTTTACTCCAGGAGTCGTTTTCTGTTTGTGTTTCTCTGAACCTCTCCCCACCTTTACTTCTGAGAGACTCTTCCTCTCTCTCTCTCCCAGCTGTTTCTTTGAGGAATAATAGCTTTTTTGAGCCAGTTGTTGATTTTTGTGGTTTTATTTGATACTTTTCACACTATTCCCACATTTTCAGCACTTCATGCATCATATGTATTAGCACCAGCACCACGCTCTGTCATTTTTTTCATTTTTAGTGATCTGCGTAATCTCCTCAGAGGTTGTTCATCAGTGTGAGCATGTGCTCTGGATGTCTCTTTTTGCAGATAACATCAGTGTCTGGGGACTTAGCAGCAACAGCGGCTAGAAACTCTGCATGTTTCTGATCTGGGAATTAATCATTGGTGCTGGTAAACACTCCGGCTTTAACTGGTGATGCAGATTGCTTTTAGATACTGAGCTGTGTTGCAGGTAGCTGCAGCTTTTCTGTGCAGTGGGGAAAAATAGCAAATGAAATATTCCTCATTGTAAATAGTTGTGCAGTCATCTTTTTTAGCTCTTTTCTCATATCTTTCTTTGTTTCTCTGCTTCTCTCCTTCAGATTAATGAGTTAAGTAATGTGCCTGTACCAGTTATGCTGATGCCAGATGACTTTAAAGCCTACAGTAAGATCAAAGTGGATAACCACCTATTTAACAAGTAGGTACATCACCGTGTGTGTGTGTGTGCGCAGTCAGTGTTTCAGTGGTGAAGTCTGTAATAGTGTAAACAAACAAGTTCAGTCTGTGACTGTCAAAGTGAGAAAGTCTTTTTCATAAAATGATCATTTATAATTTGTTTCAGTGCAGTTGAATGTATTGTATTTCTAATTTGGTTGATTTAAAGTCACCAAGTAAAAATAATTTAAATAAAACATAAAAGGCATTACAGCATCATGCAAAAGAAACATTAGGAATAGGAGAATTACATAGAGAAAAAATTAATAACTACAAAACCAGACATCTACATCATGGGAAAAATGTCTATATGGTCCTCCTGTGTTGGTCTTGCAACAATGTTATCATTAATTTCCCAAAATGGGTCTTCTGCTTTATTTATTATCATATTTGCTGTTCCTGCTCTACAGATATGCTGACATGCAACTGGCAACATAAGTACCTAGTTCTGTACATGATCTCATTCATGCACACCCTCACCTCCAATAAATCACCAACATATTCAAGCAACTGATTAGTTCTGTCATAATTTAGTTCATGTTAATCAACTAAGGAAGAGGCAAATGGATGGGATGTCTGCTTCTAAATGACTCATTTGTGAAATTTACCATGATTTACTATGATTGGGGTGATGTTGGGACCAGATACAGGCACGCGCACCGTGTCCTGCGTGCACTGCGTGTGTATTTCTGTTGGAGTTTTTTTTTTTTTTTTTTTAGCTATTAAACAGTGGTCTGTTAACATTATGTCGGGTCACCAGAAGAATTTATCCTGTTTAGTAAACACAAGGTTCAAACCGGGACATTAACGCAGTTTCAAGCAGCTGAAAAGACACGGTGCCAACTGCATGCCAAGGAGGTCCGATTAACACCAGGATCAGTGAGGATTTTATCCTGTTAAAGGAAATTATGGTTCAAATAGAAACTTAAGAAGAAAAATAGCAGAAATGAATCCAGCACTGATGAGGCAAACATAACCTTCTGAGCTCCGATCGGTTTCATTAACCACATCTCTCTGTCTCTTCCCCATCAGAGAAAACCTGCCTAGTCGCTTTAAGTTCAAAGAGTATTGTCCCATGGTGTTCAGAAACCTGAGGGAGAGGTTCTGCATTGATGACCAGGACTACCAGGTCAGAAGCTTGTTGCTGAAAGGTTCAGCAGACAGTGTGAAAACCAGCACAGCGCCTGTTTGTTGGAGTGAAAGTACTTTTTGCAGTCAGAATAAGGCTATACATCTTTTCTCTGGCAGAACTCTCTGACTAGGAGCGCCCCGCTCAACAGCGATACCCAGGGTCGCTTTGACAACCGCTTCTTGTGCAGCTACGACCACCGCTTTGTAATCAAAACCGTGTCCAGTGAGGACATTGCTGAGATGCACAACATCCTAAAGAAATATCACCAGGTACGAGGACGATTATCTTTGCCATTTTACCTCAACGCGTGTTGAATTTTGGTGCAGCTGAAGAGAAAAGTTGTGATTGCAATTTGTGCAAATGCTTTCTTAGCAAAAGCCAAACATGCATATAAATGAAGCAGCGCCGTATAAATGAAATGACTGTGGAGGAGAGCTGTACTGAGCTTTAATCATTTCTCTTGCTGAATATTTGATTCCTCACTCCTACACTTGCAGTTTCACTCTGTGCTCTCTTCCTTGATTGTTCTCAGTTTATAGTGGAGTGTCATGGCAACACGCTGCTCCCTCAGTTTCTGGGCATGTACAGGCTAACCGTGGACGGGGTGGAGACGTACATGGTGGTGACCCGGAATGTATTCAGTCATCGCCTCACTGTGCACCGCAAGTACGACCTGAAGGTACGATTTACTGCTTATTGTTCACCTTTTAAGCGCTGCTGACTGACTGGAAGCTACAAAACTATTTGAATGGTGAGGATGCACATAGAACTGTTAAGTGATAGCGGTGGTTATGTTTGCTGGTGAATAAAAAAAAAAGTCCAAAAATCTGCATTAACATATTTAAGAACATGCCAACATACTTAATTTGAGATAATGTTTGAAAAAAGCCAATATCACCCCTTGCTTATTACATAAAATAAATAAACAAAACAAAAACTATCTGACATTTTTATAATTTGTTCAATGTAGTAAGAAAAATGTGTGCAGTCGCTGATTTTGATGAGCTGCATCAAACTCTACAAATGAAGTTATGTATTAGTCTCATGAGGAAGTGATGCACACCTTTAGCTCCAACAATGAAGCATATTTGCATCCCATAATATTAGTGCAGTCTCTGCTTAGGCCGTGTAATGAACATTTTATAGCCTGAATTTGAACATTACACCTAGTAACCTCACATTTATACACGCTGTTGTGAAAGTGTAATGTGTCGGACCTGCAGGAGGGGATCTGTGCAGAATTCAAATGCAACATGATGGGGGGGTTAAAGGAGACATATCATGCAAAATCCACTTTTTTAGCCCTTAAATCCATGTTTTTGTGCACTTCTAAGTGTTTAGGAATGCAGAAAATGTCAATTTATTCCTTCCTGATGCTGTGCATATCTTTATATTCTTTGTGGTCAAATTTTTCAGTCAGTTTTATTTTCTCTATTTTATATAGTTTTTTTTTTATCTATTACATCACAGTATTTGCTGTAGTTCTGCCAAATAAGGTCGTGGACTTCCAGGTAATCAATCAAATTCGTGAATCTAATACTTTGACATTTATAGTAAACTTACCAATAAAATGTTTCTCCGCTGGGAGATCAGCGTATCGCTGCTATTAAGCTACAAACATGGTGGAACAGGGTAGAGTTTAACTTCCTGTAAACCTGGAGGGGGGTGGGGCTTAACAGGCCTCGTTCACATTTAAAGAGACGGCACCAAAACAGGTCGCTCTGAAGATGCACCTCAGAACAGGGTTATAAGGTGTGTGTGGAGCAAGAATAAGCAGGAATTCAGACCAAAGCATTGCAGTTCTACTTTATACAGACAAAAACTGAAGGATTTAAAAGCATGATATATCTCCTGTAAGGCAGCCAACCAACATGTACATCACAAATCTTTTTTTATTTGCTTATCTGTGTTTCGGAGCTATGAAGTGGCCTTTCTTTAAACTTGCCATTCTATAATACTCATTTCACCCTTTTAGAAATAATATTGGGCCACTTAAATTTCTGAAAAGGCTCATTGTAGAGTAGCAATAAATGGACATTTATAATGAAATTCTTTTGTGCAGAATATCAATGATAACAGTAAACTTAAAAGCGGCACATTGATCACATGCACTTCTTTCTTCAGTAGCACACCACCTCTCCTGCCAGGTTTCCTCAGAAGAAAACAGATTCTAATATTGACAGTTTAAGAAAGCACTGCCTGAGTATAGAAGCTTGATGTGCTAACGATTGCTCTGCTGCTTTCACATCTATTTTTATTCTTACTTCCCTTCACTTTTAGGGTTCTACAGTCTCCAGGGAAGCCAGTGACAAGGAGAAGGTATGCTTTATTCCTGTGTGCTGATGGTTTCAGACATGATGGGACAAAAATAAACACCCTTAGCACACCCACAAAACAAAGCTGTCAAATGACATCTAAATTAAGGAAAAGGCAAAGACATTCTAGTACCACTTTGTACTCGGCCCCATGCTGTTAGTGTTAAAAGCAGCTGTGTGTCAATAAAGAGTCATTAAATCTCAGTTTTTCTTGTGGGATTTTGCTTCTTTCTCTTCAGATCAGGAAACACTAGAGATCTAAATTCCTGTGTAGGTGTAATATGTAGATGCTTAATGTCTAGAGATAATCATTTTGACTCATTCTGAGTCTCAGATGGCTCTAAAATACAGCAGGATCATGTAAATACACATTTCACTGTCCAGTAAAATAGATTTGTTGTTAATGTGAAGAGCATCAAAATATGCAGAAGCAAATGTTTCCCGCTTCATGTTAGCATATCTTCTCTTCAGGCTAAAGAACTTCCCACTTTTAAAGACAACGACTTCCTGAATGAAGGCCAGAAGCTACAGATCGGGGATGACAACAAGAAGTACTTTTTGGAGAAGCTAAAACGGGATGTGGAGGTAAGAAACACATCTGGGATTTCCAATGGAGCCAAAGAAACAGAAACTTTGAAACAGGCGGCAGGAGTTTGTGATACCATAGACCAGCATGTTGGCTTTGCCTATTGGCCAGACTTCCCCAGCCACAGTGATCTGAACATGTAGTTTTGCCAATAAAACATCTAAATAAGGTTTTTCTCTCTCTGTATGTGTGTGTGTGTGTGTGCTGTAGCTTCTGGCCACACTGAAGATCATGGACTACAGTCTCCTGGTGGGAATTCATGATGTTGAGCGGGCTGAGCAGGAGGAGATGGATGTAGAGGGTACAGGAGAGGAAGAAGAGTATGAAAATGATGGAATGGGAGGAGGCGTGCTGACGGGCTCCTTCGGCACGCCTCCCGACAGCCCTGGAAATCCTCTGAACTGCGGTGGATTCTTCGGTCCCGGAGAGTTCGACTCATCTGTGGATGTTTACGCAATCAAGAGCCACGACGGTGAGCATTTATTTCTCAGCACAGTTGCAAACCTACAGTCAGTTGCTGTAGAAGAACATTAATAGCAAAGTTTTTAGTTTGATTTTATGCATAGAAATGAATGTCGATACAGATTCATTATGTTGTAGGAGAAAACTTTAAGCTGTTGCTCTCGTTGCAGGTGCCGTGAAGAAGGAGGTATACTTCATGGCTATTATCGACATCCTCACGCACTATGACGCAAAGAAAAAAGCTGCACATGCTGCCAAAACTGTGAAACATGGGGTGAGATTTAAAGCATAAATCTGTCTGTGTCCAAATAAGAAAAAAATCATGCATTTTAGGAAACATTTCCATCTCCTCCTACACGTGTTAAACATTTCCAACAGCGTCACTATCAGCTTTATGTTTAAGACAGGACCAGACTCTTCTATTTAAACCTGAAAGAGGCTTTCTGCGTGACATTAGGAGGAATACTAGTATTAAAGGGATACATTGTATTGACCCGAGTATTCTATGCCAGCTATAGTTGAACATGACTAGGTGTCAAATATTATAGATGTCAGAAATATTAGCATTGCAATCTTGTGTTGTAGTTACAGCTGTAGGGGGGAAATACTAAAATTACGTGACCTTTCATCCCCAAATCAACTGAAACACGTACTGTTTTGTTCATCAGACAAGAGACACTTTGAATGACGATTATTTTCATGATGATTGTCCTTTAAACGGAAACTTGAAATGAGGATGTTAAAGTCAACCAGATAAACAGGTACTGCTCCTTAAGGCTGGGCAGTAAAGAACACAAAGAAATAACGCATGCGATTCCTTCAACAAAGAATAAACATGACGAAAAATATTTTGTGATCGGACACAACTGACCTTGTAGAGCGCAAAGTTTCCAGTCGCAGCTGGAACTTTGTTTGGATGTAAATTTCAGCCTGAAAGTAGTTCGTGGTGACAGTTGAGCTGTGTCCCAATGATGTCAGTGGCTTTGCAGAGGCCAGGTGAGGAAAATAAACACACTCATTTCGAAACTACCATGAAAGAGAAGTAACCAGTTCATCCATGTCACTGCATCTGTTATAGCTCAATAGTTCCCTTTTATTAAAGTGTCACTTAATTTAGCCTCAGGCATCACCATTACTATCAGATCTAATGCACCATCAGACTGTTTGAATAAATAGACATTTTCTCATATATATTTATTTAAAAGGTTATTTTTTTATTAAATAAAAAGTAAATATAGTAGCAAGTCTGTTCTGTGCTCCTGCCACTAAAATGTCAACCTGGACATATTTTTTTATTTTTATGCAGAATATTAGCTTTGCTTGTTTATTGATTTAAAAACTAAACATATACATAAACATAACTGTGAATCTCAGTAAAGTGTCTGATTGGCTGCTGTCATGGATCCAAACATCTCTTTCTTTTCCGTTTGGTATCACGTAACATGTTTATGGTTTGAAGTTCAGATTTAATAACTTGGGAGTTTATTCTGTTTCCCTTTTTTTCCCCCGTTCTTCCTAGGCAGGGGCCGAGATCTCAACGGTAAACCCGGAGCAGTACTCCAAACGATTCTACGAGTTCATGTCCAATATCTTATTATAAACTCATCCTCCAGTCCAGCCAGTCACCTCCAAGTTACAGTTCTGTCAAGCCGCAATCTGAGTGTATGTAGGTCCATCTCCACATGCTCCGTCTCCCCTCTTAAAACATAGGTGATAAAATAATTTTTAAAAAAACGTGTAACATCCTCTCACAGCCAGCATCTGTCTGGCCGGTGGGGATGTGCAAAGCTTGTTACACTTTCCCAAACAAAGCGCCACCTCATCCTCACTTTGTGAAACTCCTCACTGATTTCTCCTTTTTCTCCTCGTCAGTTTATTTTAAAGAAAGATGTGTCTGTTCTTCACCTCGTTGCTCCTCACGCCAGCACGGAAACTGTCTCACTAATGCCTTGAACAAGTGTGTCAGCTTCAGCAGTTACTAGTTCGCTAGTAGTCTCTTCAGTTTCTGTTCATGTTGTTGTTCCTATCATTTCTATTAAACACACACACATAAACACAGATGCAGGATGGTAGGATTGCATGACAACTTGGACAGTCGCCATCAGGCTTCTCAGAAAAAGACGCAAACGTATTGCTGGCAAATTGGAGATTAACACATTAACATGTACTGATGTATAAAGTAAACGAATGCAAAATCAAAATGCATGGCTGACGTGTACGAGACCAGTCGTAACATCAAACCACTGAACTTAGCATCTGCGTGTTATGACGAAAACAACAAAAAGGAAAAAAAATTGGTGTTTGAATGTTACATTGCCATATTGTTTTTCAATATTTTTAAAAAGTTAACCGTGAGCTTGGTGGAGGTTCGGTTAAGCTAAAAGAATATTCACGTAAAAAGGGGAATTCTGCAGCAAATACTTGTTTTATTACCATAAGGATCATTTTTATATCTTGTTTACATTAATGTAGCAACTTTGTGTTTGTATACAGTATTGTTTTGTTACCAACAAACATTAGGAAAAAAAGTTACTTGAAAATGATTCATTGCATATTAAAGGGAGTTTTATCTTGTTTCTGGTGTCTTGACTTGTCCAATATAATACACTCAATGCTCTTTATGGAGCAAGGTTTACAGTTGTGTAAAACAAATTGTGAGTAACTTTGTAAGGAATGATGCGTTTTAAAGGGGACAATTTAAATAGCTGTTTTCCTCCAGCGCTTAAACATGTATTTGTGAAAATGTGAGGGTGTGATATAATTCTGATTTGTGTGCAGGTCATGCAAATTTAATCCTTTGTATGCACTGGAAGCTTGTTCTGAAATCAAAATCACATCTGTAAGGTTGATTGTAAATATCTTTTATGCCAGATGTTAATAATAGAATGCAAGTTGTACACATGCAGTTATTTCATGTGATCAAATGCTTGATATACACTTACTGGCCAAAAAACAGCAGAGTCATGCACTAATATTTTGACCTGCTTTAGCTCCGATTAGGCCCTGTGAGGGACTGGTGACCTGTCCAGGGTGTACCCTGCCTCTCACCCGATGTCAGCTGGGATTGGCTCCAACCTCCCCGTGACCCCGTTCAAGGAGAAGCAGTAGAAAATGGATGGATGGATGGATAGCTCTGGTTACAGCAGCATTTGCTGTGGCATTGTTTCAATAAGCTTCTGCAATCTCACAAGATGTTTTGATGAAGAGTTCGACCACTACGCAAAGCCTTCTCCAGCGTTCAGGTCTGCACTTTGGGAGATGAGAGGACGACTTCTCCCTTTGCCACTCGTTCACAATCTGAGCCCTATGAATCCTGCTGTTATTTACCTCCATCAATATGGAACAGCAGGGGTGTGGGGGGCTCGTCATATGACACAATATTCTTAAATCGCTCCAGAGTTTAATCTTTATGCTCTGTAACAAATTGAAGCTTCCAGTTAGCCTGATTGGGGATTTTCTTACAGCTACACAGCTGTTCAGTCCTAATCCCTTGTTCACATGGTCCATGTGGAAATGCTCTTTCACTATTAAATGTAGCTGCGAGCTGTTTGTTACCATCTGATTTCACTAAACAGTTAAGAGATTGATTAATGATAACCGTCTCAAATGTTTTGTGGTATCAGATGGGGAAAAGATTTAATATATTTTGCTTTTCCCATTTGTTATAAAATAAATTCAGGCATTATGGAGTTAAAACATGGAAACGGGGGGATGGGGAGGTTAAATTGAGGGCAATAAAGAAGCTTTAGTCCTAAGTAGTAAGCCATAATTCATCTCTAGAGAAATATTGAAGATAACTGCCTCATGTTGGTATCTAAGATCAGTGTCGTGTTACAAGACCTTATTTATATCAACCCAAAGCGCCATCACTCAAATTCAATTTCAATAACTGGCAGTAGAAAGTTTTTATTTGGCATCTGCAGTTGAATCTGATTGAGGTTGCACCGTCAGTGTCACGAGACAACCTTTTCACAAAGAAACCCTTTAAGACAAACATTACAGCACACACTCGTGTTCATTGTTTTACCTATGTCCATTTATTGAACAAAATAAGAAACAGTTCAAGCAGTTTATCATTTTATACAAAACAAATTTGTTGCTGAAGTGTAGAGCAAAAAGTTCTAATCCATCCTGGCTTTCAGGGTTCGTGTAGTAATCTTGTCTTTCTCGCTGTCAAGACAAGAAAACAGGAGGTTAATTATACCATACGGGCAATTCCACTATGATATCAGCACAGCCGCAACATGCTGCCAGTTTGTGTTGGGCTGTGAGTGGAATTCATTCAACAGCTGCTCATAGGTGTGTGCAGTTGCAAGGATAGAACAGGAACGATAAAGCAATAAAACCCATCTGTGGGTTTAGTTTTTGCTCCAAAACGTGGTCGTTTCTGTGAGAACAGTACTCACATGACGTGTACGACGACTCCCATGCCTGACACGGCATCCCTATCAACTGCATTCAGCATTGCCTGGGAGATGGTCTCAAATAGGTCCTCTGGTTCCTGCAAGACCAACAACATAATTCATCTTTTTCAATGCTTTTTCTACCGCAGATAACCTTAGATTACAATCAGAAAACACTGGTAACATCTCAGTATAAGACTGAACCTTTGATGGGTCCTCATATATAAATAATTCCCAGTAATTGCAAAATACAAAATTCCATTATTTCTTCCCATGGTTGTAACAATAGCTGCCCGCTGTATAAGGTGTGACTCTCTCAAAGTCAATTATCGTATTGACCTAAACAAAGGATACTAACCATGTCTGGCTCCCACAGAGACTCGCACATGCCGTACATCTGCTCCGAGCAGGTGCCACTCACAACGAAGTCTTCCGTCACCATGGGGCAGCCAATCAAATCCAAGGAACAGATGAAGGGTTCAAAGGTTTTGGGATCTAGTCCTGCAATCACTGGCTCAATGTAGTATGGCCCAAACCTAAAGAGACGAACAAGTTAACCATGCAGACTTTTATCCATTCACCATGAGTCTCCGACAATCTAAAGACTTACCTCCTTTCATACAGCAGGTTGGACACCATGCTCATGAAGGTTTTGGGTTTGATCTGGCGACCCTCCTTCAGTTCATACAGGTTTAGTCTGAATTTAAGCCTTTGGGCTCTTAATAGAAGATAAAAAAAGACAAAAGTTTTCACAGAGAAGTAATAAACACTATCTGTGTGGGAATAAGCTTAGACCCAAGGCTTTCATTAACGTTTTTTTCTGCCACTAAACACCTAAAATTCATTTTAAAACATTAACTAGCCATTGTGACACAGAGATGAAAAAAAAGGAGGTTCAACACTCACACTGTCTGAACATCAGTCGCCAGACCAGCCAGTCCAATGTGCAATCTCTCTCCCATGGGGAAGATCTTCTGGAAATCTGTGGTGACCATCTGAGCCTGGATGCCAAACCTCCGGTCCGCTGCTATGGCCACACAGTTCTTTCCTCGCATGGCCATGACAGCCCCCCCATTATAGGACATAATAGACTGGACAAAAGAAATGAAGCGAGAATAAGTCAGTTCAAACAGAAACAATTATTACATCAGCTTATAAGTGACTTATGGAAAAGAAAAGCAGATAAATTTAATCTTGATCTATTTAGTCACGACAGACTACAAATGACTGTGAAACAACTTGTATTCAGACATTTTACTGAACAATTTGCTTATTTCAGAGAACGATTACATTAATAAAAATACCTACAGACGTACAACAAAAAAAAGGACAAAATGTATGATCACGACTGAACCACTCAAATAAATAAGGTAGTATGTTTCTGTTATGATCATTTCAACAAACTCAACAGTATTACAAAGAGAACCACTTGGAATAAAAACATTTTGGTACGGTGGAAACTGATCAATGACTGTCATTTAGCTATCCCACAATGCATTATATACACGTAACGTTAAACTTCCAGTTTAATAATGTATTCCAGTGTTTGAAGAAGTGTTTGGTCAATCGTTGCTTTTGGTCATAAAAATTAAACAGCGCAAAAGTCAATCACAAAAAAGAAGTTAAAAAAGTTAATGTGTAAAACGTGTTGGAAAAATTGAGGCTAGTTGAAATCATGTATTTAGCTTACAGGCTGTGACTTCATGTCTCTTTATTTAAGATACAGAGATTGAACGTACATTGTAAACTTACAAGATTTAACCTAAATTAATCTAAATTTACGGAGAGCTACATAAAAGCTTGCTGATTTTTTAAAGCACATTAATACCGATTAGCTAACTACATTAGCTTAGCCAAACTCCTGTATCCGTTAGCATTTACCATTTTTATGTTCTAACTAATCACCAGAGCTTGTGCTCTGATGTGTTGATTTCTTACCATTTTGGAAGTGTTCTTTTATATTTCTTGCAATGAGAGAACTTGAAAAACCTGCTACTTCTTTACTATATATAAAACACTCCTAGCTTCCCAGAGTGACTATACAATTTAGAAATACAAAGATCACACAAGCATATTTTTTCTTACGTGACGTAGAACCATTATTTGATTGGCTGAGTAGAAGATCATTTTCAAACCCCTGTTGTGATTGGATTATAAGAGTAGGGAGGCGTGGCGCCTGTGTAGTTTGGTGGAAGCGTGTAAAAGCGAAATCAAAACCGGGAGATTCCTGCAAAACTGTAATGGTACATTCAAACAGTTGTTCAAGAATGTGCTCTTTGTTTGAGATTACTTAATCCAGATTATTTATACATATACATCTGTTCTGATATTAACAACAATTAAAACCAGAGCAGACTCATTTTTGTGATACCCATGTAGACCACATTTTAGCTTAGCTGCCAAATAGAACCAAACATCTCCTAGGCAAAAATAGACAAATGACTGCATGTTACTGCAAAAGTTGTTCATCTTAAAATGAAACTTGGGTCTATTAGACAAAAACTACACATCCAACAAAGCACAATTACGACTACACATACAATCAAAGAGCCAGTATTGGAAAACTCCTATCCTAACCTGTAAGGAAAACATGTCACCTCACCTAAAATAAGTACCATAATGTAAATTTGAACTCTTGACACCGTACATTGAGTCATGTAAATTCCATATTGTTGGAAATCATTACACTGAAACAGAATCTGAGCATCACAATATCTTTTGTGACATTATAAATTGGTGTACAAAGAAATGCACAAAGCAGATCAAGAAAATGTTTTTGTACCAGTGACGACATAAAGTACATAAAATAATAGGCATATATTACAAAAACAGTTTACATTATAAACAGATCCTAAGTTTGTAGAACAAAAACTATATTCTTTACAAAGCTATAATACATAAATCTTATAAATGGAAAACCGATTCTAAAACATTAGCTTTTGTGGAAAGAGGACAACCACTATGATATCTGCTCTTCCAAACTGAGTCATACACTCTCTGTTGTTGTGTTTCCTTTACATGATATGGTACCGTACCATTCAGCACTTCTTTCCTGGTTTCTATTGGACTGTCCCGTCTCTCTGAAGGTGGAACCAGCAATTTCTCAGCATGTGGCGACGCAGACAACAAACACAACTTTTTAACACAGATTTCTTGGAGTTCACTGAAGTGTGTTGGTGTGTGTTTGGCTGCACAGATATTTATGCCCACACTCGATCAGTCTGACCAATCAATAAACGGCTTCAAAACAATCGTATGGCATCGGCATGGCACACTTAAAATGATGTAGTACTAAACAAAATGTATTGGATAGTAATATCTCCATATGGTGGGATTTTAAAGAACATGCCAACACAATGAATGGGAATAGCACCGTATTTGGGTTCTTACGCCATCATCCATTCATCTGCTGCCTCGGTGAATTAAAAACACAGATGAAGGGATGGACAGGAGTCTTCATAAGTATTTTCTGTCAGTTTGCAAACTTGTGTCACGTCTTGATGTCTTCATCTTTTCATGAAGTTGTCCAGTGAAGCTGGTGTCCTCTGGATAGAGTGAATATTCCTTTTCACTCTGTCCTCTAAAGAGGAGGTGGCAGCACTCTCCAGCTTCATGTTACTGCAAAAGGAAATAAAAGTTAGTGTTCCTGATGCTCAAAAGTAAGCAGTAATGAATACGTATATGTATTCACCCTATAGGTACCCCAGCAACTGAACTTACTGAATAAATCCAGCATGGCGGTCGTGCTTGGCATTTTGCTCCCTCTGCTTTTCTTGCTCATCTTGTCTCTTGTATCTCCTAACATTGTTCTCCCTGTCTTCCTCTCTCTGCTTGGCCTGGTCCATCATCTCACGCCTTCTGCGCTCCAGTTCCTCGGCAGAAAGTTTCCTACATTTGACAGAGCAACAAAGAAAGTGAATAGATTGTGAGATAAAATGAGAAAGATTGATTATGACTTAACCGGTATTTTATGGTCACTTTAAACTAATATGATCACAGGAAGCACAATAATGGAACAAGTGGCTCGCTCCAGTGGAATATATGCAATATACGTCTGCATCTTTTTTTTTGCTGTTTAGCAGAAGCTAAATGTGGTTGGTTGATGCTAATCGGCTACAGAACAAAGCTAACATGACTTTCATGCATTTCGCGCAAGTTGGGCGTGTTTACATGCAATAAATTAATTTCCTATAAGTCATGTAAATATCATATATGTAAGAGAACAATTAGCAACTGGCCTGGTTTAGTTTTATGGTTTTCATACGCTGTTAAATAAGAAGCAGTACTACTGTACACTAAGAGATTACTAATAATATGCATGTTTGATGATATCGGCCGACATTGGGCCGCTTTATAATAATTAGTACTATATTAGTATTACTAATAGTCTGCACCAATGCCAAACAAGGATACTACACTTTGTCCCCCCCTCTACTACTCTACTGTGTGTGTGTTCTCCCCCCACTATAAAAGGAGCGCTGGTTCAACCAGCTTCACCTAAGTACTGTCCAATTCTTTATGTTTCTGTGTAACCTTGGATTGGCTGTACTTGAATACTGAATTTCCCAAGTTTACCATTAAAACACAGCAAAAGTTTTATGACTAAATACTTTCAACCTAGCATTGATACAAAAAGATATTAGTAAGCTGAGATATTTGTCTACACACAAGTAAGGAGAGTTTCTGGAGGTCAGTTAACTCTTACTTGGACACATGGTTCCTTTGTCTTTGATAACGCTCCCTCTGTGGGCTAGTAGCTCTGGGCTCCACCTTCTTGTCGCCTTTGTACAGGGAAGAGTATGTGCGACTGTCCTTGTGGTTCTTGGGAGGAGAACGTGATCGGCTCCTCTCGCGCCGCCCTGAATGATTGGATGATGAAGTTCGTTGATCTCTGTCACCAGGGAGCTGAGAGGAAGCACATGAAGTATTGATAGTGTGGATTCTGACAGCATAATACACACTGACCACATCTTCTGTCAAACAGCTTCCTTTTATAGAACAATCAAACTATCATCACTTTGTTTTTATTTTATTAAATCTATTAATTACCTTTAATGTTTTTGCTTAATTTTATGAGATTAGGCAGTAAGGTCAAAGATTAAAAAAAAATCTACGCAGATCAGTATCTATCCTTCGACTGAACAGCAATGTACATATTTTTAGTTGCGCTGATTGTAAATTGTTTTACTTTTTAAAAAAAAATTGGCCTACACTGACTGAATATCAGAAGTTTTTCCAGAGGGGTTTCAGACAGTTTCCAAAATAATGAATGAGACCATTACACACTTGGATTCATGGAAATGTGCTGAAAAAAGGCACATGTAATAAGGATAACTGCAGTATAGGTAATTCTCTGTGGCACACCAGGTAATGTTCTTAATAAATCGGATGACATGAGATTGCTGCCCTTACTGAGCCGGGTTCTGCCGGAGGTTTTGTCTTCCTCTTATAAGAGTTTTCCTTCCCACTGTCGCCCAATGCTTGCTCAGGCTGGGGATTGCATCGAAGTCAATATTCGATGCAATCTT
>JBAMHV010000004.1:25547230-25571293 GCA_037177535.1 Pseudomugil gertrudae | reverse complement strand
AAAAGAGTAAAAGTTAAATCAACTCAAATGTTTAAGAGAAACATTATTCTCAAAGGAAATGATAGGGAAAATTAAATTATTCAATTAAGTAAATGATACGTGACAGTTGTTTTTTGCAGCAATTTTCTCCATAACGATGCCGTAGACCTGAAAACTAGAATAATGCATCGATTTCTTGTTCAAGTTTGACATAATTCATTATTGGCTCGTTATTTGTACGTTTTTCATTATTCACGCGTACAGTAAACAACACGTTTAACGAAATTCAAACAAATGTTTGTACATATTTCTGCTTTGTCACCTTTGTGAGTAAAATTTTATTATTTACTTTCCGCTTACTCTGAAAACGTCTTAATGTCTTTTCTGGTTATTAAGATTTCATACACCGTAACATTCACAGTAGCTTATGAAGTTTCACTGAAGCAGAATAAAACTCTTTGACTCACCTGTTTGTTCTTTCAGATGAAACTTGTAACCTTTCCTATCTGCTTGAGATCATCTCTGTTCGTCAAAAAACATAAATTCCTCATCGTATTTCACTTGCCCGTGTCCATCGCGGAGCGTCCAGGTGAAGTGATATCAGCGCTTTGTCGGGCAGGTAAGCAGCGGAGTGAGAAGCTTTATGATAGGCTGCGCGTGTTCAGGCGCTCCAGGCTCCGCCCCCCTGCAGGCCCCGCTGGCTGGCTGCTTTGCAGCTGAAGGTCGGGAACCACTACAACTGTAAAGGTAGAAATCAGTGTTATAGATGAGGTAAAGGGATTTATTCCAATAAATTTGAATACAAATATAAATAACCTAGCTTATATAGAAAGAAACAAAAGAAAAAGATGTATAAGCTTGAGAGTGAATATTTGGTCTGAACATCTTTATCTGCATCCTCCAGAGTAATTGATGAGGCTTCAGCCAACATCTGAAGGTCCAAATGCATCTCTCATGTGTCATGTTAGGTCATTGCTGGATGTGTTCATATGAGCAGTCACTTTCAGAATCAGTTTATCTCATAGCTTGCATAATTTTTTTATTTACTCTTTACTTTTTCTAGTTTCTTCAAATGTTTTAAGATAAGAAAAGATAGGATAAGATAAGAATAGATGAGATGAGCTAAGACAAGATTTTATTCTTCCCTAGCATGGACATTCTGGCACAACAACAGAAAGGTCAGAAATAAAACCGAAGAAGAAACTTTTGTAAATAAAACAAAAAATGTGTCTTCATGAAGTAAAAAACAACAAACTTAATACAATTTTTGTTCATTACTTACAATATTTACAATACCAATTTATGCTGTATTTTACTTTGCATTGTGTGTTTTTGGTTTAGTGGGAACAGTGCTTGTTGGCCGATAAAACTGCTGCTAGAAGGAAGAATCTGCGGTAGCACTTCTTCACACATTTGGGGTGAGTGAGTGTTGCTGAGGGTGCTGAGTGCTGTCAAAATGTTCTGTGGTTTTCCAACATGGACGACAAATGGGTTATAAGTGCTAACTTTGTCTCAAGTTGCATGATCATCCTTCAAGTTAGTGGGGATTTTTATCTTTT
Organism: Pseudomugil gertrudae; assembly: GCA_037177535.1. Lineage (NCBI taxonomy): Eukaryota > Metazoa > Chordata > Actinopteri > Atheriniformes > Pseudomugilidae > Pseudomugil > Pseudomugil gertrudae. Next base: position 25,569,755 of record JBAMHV010000004.1, on the reverse strand, counting down.
AATTTATTCAACACTCTTAACACAGTCCTATGAAAAAGGGCAGGTACAAGGACTGGACTGAAAATGGGTGAAAAGCAGCCAATGTCCAAAGAAAACGAAAAAAGATGAACTATTGCTTCATGCAAACACTGAAGAACTATTGCTCAACATCACCACAAGCAAGCCTGTGTACTGGGAACTGAATCAGAAGATGAGCTGAGTTGCTCCATATTTAAAAAAAAAAAATTATTTATTTCCAATATTTCTCATATAAGTTGTGTTTATCTCATCATACACTGAAAATAACAGGAAAAACTAATATGTCAATGTTTTTTTAATAAATAATTCTGCTCATCACTCTGTTCTACGTAAAGCACTGGAGCATTGTGACATGAACGTGGATGGCTGGGTGAGAGCCTGTGGATCTATCAGACTCCCCTGAGGGCTGGTTTGGCTTAGGATGAAACATGGGAATAATGTTACACAAATCTAGACTCTGTACCTGCTAAAAAACCACCCTTCTGCATAAACCGGTTGTGCTCTTTGCAAGTAATAAACAGGTAATTAACACGACAATCAAACTCACACATGACTTGCAGTGTGTGCCAAATGTTGAAGGTTTAGTAATGTGTCAGGGTTTCATGTGACAGCAGGGGCTTTGAATGTGCATCATACATTTAATTGTTTTTTAACATCTTTTTCATTTGAGGTGCTTGTTTTATTTGGTCTCCTCTTTGAGTTAATTCCTTTCCTGTTGCAGCATGTTGGTGAGCAGCTTCAAATCAACTGGCAAACACAGACCACAGACAGGCCGGCGGGAAGTGACTTCCTACCCACCTGAGCTGCTTTTTCTCTGAAGCAGCACTTTATGAATGCTGAGTTTGACCCGATTACAACACGATCATGTAATGGAGACACGCTTTAGATGAGAAAGTGTCTGTTCCATGAGATCTTTACTTAACCAGAGGCATCTATTATGACTTTAAGAATATCTTACATTAAAAACTTGGGGTGGAAGTTTCAATGAGCCTGAAATCAGGATGAAATCTACTGTGTCATGTCAAGAGCTCAGCTGAAGACCACACACCTCGTCAAAATGGTGTTTACAGACAGTTTTAAATAGTTAAGCATATTTCCTCAAGAATACAATGCAAAACAATGAGAAGGAGTTACCTTAATAACATTTAATTATAGTGGCAATTCACGGTGGGTTACAAATTCTCCTAATGATTTAACTGTTTTGATAGTTTGTTTGACAGTTTTTATTTTGGTCGCAGCTTACATTTCTTTTGTGTATGACTTTGTGTCAGCATGGAAATGTTTGTGGTTCTTTACACACTCATTTAGAGTTTTCTTTAAGCCATATTTACTTTTGTCTTCTGTCTGGCAAAAGTCCCAGTGAATTTCTGTGTTTTGTGGCTACAGCACCTTTGACCAGCATCTGGTTATATCTCAGTAATTATACTGGTTAGAAAAAGAGAACTAGAGTAGGTGCTCATATAAATAATACAGTTTACTGGACTGTACCACTGGATTAAAAGCATCTTAAACAATCAAAGCTAAACCAGTAATGGTGCCAGATACTGCGGCACACCTTCAGAACACATATACATAAACTTATATTTGTCCTGACATATCCGTCTTATATCTCACTTTTAACCAGTGCAAAAGAACCAAACTGGAGCAATGTGTGTATTTTCATTTAAACTGTTAAAATCTTGGCTGCAGCTTTTTACATGTCTGCTAAAAGTCAAGTCAGACTGAAAGAACCTCAAAGAAATCTGGGCATGAGGACATATTTCCAAGGATATTGTGAAAAAAAATTGATGGATGTCATCAATTTTTATATCTGCAAGTCAAAATAATGTATTAACCCCTTAAAATTAATTTTTTTAAATTCTGAAAAACAATTAACAATTTTCCCCCTATATTTACTGTTTATTACCATGAAATAGGTCATAATTATTATTGTGTAATCTTTTGCTTTCTGGTATTTACCACAGAGCAGGAGACCAGTATCATATGGTGAACAACAAGGTTTTGAGTAAAGTTTCTGCCATAAAGCGATGCAAAATGTCTCAGAAACAGCATCAAATATGTGACATCAGGGGGTAAATACGATAAAAAAATATAGCAAAACCAATGTGCTGATACCAAACTCGCATTTTGTTTGAACTTTTGAGGTTTTAGACAATAAACGTACATGTGAAACTTTAGCCCATGTGTCCCTCTGAGTCATCTATGCCACATGATTATGTCTGTCGAACCTGAATTTCAGCAATTACATGAAGACAGTTGTGAGATTATCCAGTCTCTTCAGGATTTTTGTCATATCGAGGATTAAAGGATTGATGACGCAGCAGGATGTTTTTTTGCCAGTCTTCATCCAATAATGTGACCATGACTCAGCAAGGTCAACCATGGTTTGTGTTAAAAACAGAGACGCGTTTATGTTGTGTCAAGCGAAATGCTGTTGATGCATGTTCCTGGAGGGCATATATAATGTGGGGCACGCACCAGGGCTGGTTACAGCAATATGTGCGTAAATAATGTTTAATAAAGTTCATAACTACATTTTATTGTTCATTCTGTTAAAGAAAGAAAACAGAACATAATGAAAAGTGTATATGCTAGCTGTATGTGACGTTTTGTAAAGCGAAACTCAGCTGCAACATCATGCAGCGTCCTGGAAGAAAGAAATGTAAAGTGTAGTTTATAGCTTCTGGTTGCCGCTGGGCAGTGACAGATCTAGAAATGTGCAAAATAAATGTCAATGTTCTAGGAAATGGGTCAGGATTACAGAGTTTTAAATGTGGAATAGCACATGATGCATCTTTAAGCACTTACAAAGACAAAGACAGGGGAAAACAATGGGTACATGACAAGGAGAAACTGAAACTCAGGAGTACAAACACTGTGACAACAACAAAGAAATGGGTTGAGGGAGTAAGCCAATTAAACCAAGGTGAGCTGATAAGCAGGAAGAAAAAAAAAGCACACACACAAAGTAAACAACTACAAACTAAAATAAGACAGAAATTAAATAGACCAAACCAGAAATGACCGAGACAGTGACATCATCTATAAACCCTTTAAACCTCCAATTTAGAGAGTTGGAGCCAAATAAATTGAATAAATCTTGTTTTTCTTTTGCACTATTATGTTAACAATTTACTTGTCTAAAGCAAACACTTAAAACAGCCCTGAATAAGTTACAACTCTGAAAGTCCAACCTGTTTTGACTGCACACTGATATTATGTACATCCCTGCAGTCAGAGACTAAAAAACACCAAACTTTCAGGCCACAGACATCCCGAAACAACTGCACACATCAAAACACTAGCCCTTTTAACGGGGAGCACATAAGAGAACATTACCAGAGGAAGTGTGGAAAAAATAAAAGAAACAAACCAGAGACGAGTCAACTAACTTTTGGACAGTGACTGGAGGGAGCACATAAAAGAGACAGGCTCTCTGTTAGGCGGTGCCCAATGTGCCAAAGTTCAGCAGAGTGGCTTTAATATAAACTTAAACTTAAAACTTTGTGATTGATTGCGACAATTTGCAGGATAACTGTATTTTGTCCTAAAATGAGAATAAAATGTATTTTAAAATGATCCATGTTACATGTGTGATATAGTCATAAAGGAGTTTATCCATCATATGGGGGCAGTTTCCTTCCTATGATCAACAAATGCATAGCCACGGGCTAGTTACCTCACTCCCATGACATTACTAATTAACCCCTATGATTTAGTATGTGTCTTAAATTAATATCTTATTGTATATCTATACATTTCCTCTGGTAATTGGTGACTACATTCACTGAGGTCATAAATAAATAAAAGAGACAGCAACCGGAATTACATTCAATGTCTATCGTTTGGGTTTCCTGTATCAGCTCTACAGATTAATCCGTTTAATTTTTAGCTGTTTTAATTTCAGCTTAATAAATAGTGATTAAATGTTAGCAGATATTGCAAAATCAGCAACAATCTGATTTAAATTAGAATCTAACATTGAATCTTATCATGTCACATGTTCTGTTTTCAGTTTTTATGCAAAATTATAACTAACTATAATACAGTGTTTTGAACCTAAAAAAAACTTTGTTACTAAAACATTTTATGACTCCCAGCCAAGGATTTCTGATAGGAACAATTTAACTAGCTGTGGTCATATATGTGTAAGAATTCATAGTTATATAAAACATGGATATGTTTGATTACATTTATTTAGTATCTTTAGTTGAATTATAATGATGTAACAGCATGTGTTTGCTACCAGTAAACAGAGACACCAGGTACACCATTTAATGGTGGGTCTACTGCTTCACTGTTTTCCTAAAGCTACAGATGCCATAAAGACAGGCAACAGTTTACCTACTCTTTGGTAACCATTGGGAGAGATACATCCATCCATCCATTATCTACCGCTTATTCCCTGAACGGGGTCGCGGGGGGGCTGAAGCCAATCCCAGCTCAAGGGTACACCCTGGACAGGTCGCCAGTCCATCACAGGGGGAGAGATACATTCAACTTGAAAACCCAGGTTGTTAAAGTAGCTCTATGTGACTTTCTGACTGTAGAAGGACATGTTTCTGGTTCAGTTCTGAAGACACAGTGATTATTTTTCCATTTCTGGAGTTGTTACCCAGAAGCATCTTAACACTAAGAAAAGGCACAACATAACTTTTTTTCATGGTGTGGACGTTTAGGATGCATTACTTTGTGTTACCAGAAACTGTCTATCAACACACTGAACGTGCACTATTAGTTGGTCATTAAGGAAATCCAAGAGGACATGAGGGATGGATGATTTGTTTTCTCAACCAACTATTAGTTTTTCATTGATATCAACATAGATATTTTTGTGTTCATGAGCATTTTTTTGTTGTTACTAATGGACATAAACACTTGAAAGAAATGATTGATTGAATAAAATAGAGAGAACCAGCTGGAGTTCTGGAGCTTTTACATTTTTCAGGATCCCCAGCAATCAGCTGGGATCGGCTCCAGCCCCCCCGCGACCCCACTCTGGGAACAAGCGGTAGAAAATGGATGGATGGATGGAGGATCCCCAGCAATGTGTCCAAATCAGGTTGAATGATGCAAATCAGTCAATCACAACAGTCAAGACTTGCAACAATTTGAAAAAAAAAGACACCAACTATCTCACCACACACACACACACTCAGCTTTCACATACAGTATGTGATCCGGAAGACATGGAAGCAATGCACTGGCTGGTTTTGCACACTGATTATTGATTAAAACTGTCAGAGGTGAAAACAACAGAATAGTTTGAGGTAAGACAGCAGTGTCCTGATGTTCTAAAATGCAGCTACTGAGTTCAACATTTTAAATGACAGATATCTAAATATTGACTCTAGGGTGTTGATATGCCCATCTGTAGAGGACACTATCTAAAGAATAAAGGGAAACAAAGTAAAATAGACAGAAAAAAGACAAGGCAAGATTTCATATTGGACTGACTTTTATTCAGGAAGCTAAGAGTACCATTAGGATGCAAATGTATGTTAAAATTAACCGTTGTTACTGGATAACTCATGGAGAAAATCTGCAAAAGTTGAAGAGCAAGGTGGTCTGTTAGTGACTCACCTGTTTGTTGTTTGTTAGTAATGATATCCTGGGATATATTGTGATTAAATGTAGATGTTTCATAGATAAACTGTGACCAATAAAATAACAGCTGAGCTCCTTTATGCTGCAGCATGTAACATTGATAATTTTTATTTTATTTTATTTAGATTTTTTGATTAATTAAAATTATATATGTCATTAATAAGAGACTATTATTATAAGAGTCACTTAATATGGTGTAAGGTTGAAACAAAAACTATCCAGACATTCAGCAAATGTTTGTGACATCACACTGCAGACAAGATTATCTTTTTTGCATGGTTGTTCACATTCTTCCTCAAATGTGACTACCATCACACTCCTGGTAAACAGTATATACTAAAGGGACACATATGTGCAGAAGAATGCAACGTCACATGCAGCATGCCGTGTCTATCCGTCTCGCCTCACCTGAGCAGAAATAAGCCGTCTGGCTCACTCCAGTCATATAAAAGTCTTTAAAGTATGTCAGGTATGTATCTGATTTAGTACTGCAAATAAAAGTCACTTGGGTGTGCTAAAAAACAGAATTTACTGTTCAGCCTGTCAGAAAAATATCAGCTATGGATCACATGAACAAAAAAGTTCTATTTACACTACTTTTGCCTATAGCTTTTAACTCGGCCCCACGAGGGCCGCAGCCCTGCAGGTTTTCAATGTTTCCTTGTTTCAACACACCTGACTGAAATTAAATGTATCAAACAGCCAATGAAGCTCTACAGGACAACCCAACTAATCTGAGCCGGGTGTGTTGGTGTGGGGATACGTTGAACACTTGCAGGGCTGCGGCCCTGGTGGGACAAGTTCAATACCCGTGGCCTACAGTATGAGCACAGCCTTAGAATTATGTGACCACACAATAGCATCTTGTTTCCATGCACAAAACAGCTGTAGACATTAAATAAAATATATTTTCTTCCAGTGCCACCAGACAGGATCCATATAAAGAAACAAGTTAAATGATAAAATGTTGAATTAACTTTAATAAGATTTTTTTTGCCTTTATGGTCAACATAGTAATTGAAATATATCTATGAAACTTTAACACTATTTACATAATTAAAGTTTAAATTCTTGACTTCTTTCTTTAAATATATTTTTAATTTTATGTGCAGCTCAAATTTCCTTTGCAAAGTGAGAATAAAATACAGAAATCATGTTCATTATAAAACTTTTTGTTTTGTGATTCTTTCTTTCTCAGACTGAGCTGACAGCTTACAGCCTCAGTGAATATACAGACATATTTCTACCTTCTCCTTCAATCATTTTTTTCCGGAATTTTGCTGCCTGTTAGTTGAAGTCGTTTTTATAATTACTGTAATTAGTCAGGAACTAGTTTTTGTGCTGAGCTTCCACTCTGGGTCACGTTAGTTTGAGTTTACAGCTTGTGCACCACTTTATTTGTCTGCTTACACTTTGGGACTTTCCTTAAAAGAAGTGTACGTTACATATCCGCCAGACAAAAAAAAGTTCTGGTTCTGGTTCAGATTCACTGGTTTGTGTCTCCATTGATTTGCCTGTAGTCTCACGGGAAACCACACCGGTGTCCCAGACAAATCCTCCTGCCAACACACCAGCCTCCAGAGAGCTCGGCAGGCTAAAGCCTCACTTCCCCTCCAAAGGCAGCAAAGAGAAAAAAGGAAAAACAAACCAAGCAAAGTAAACAGTAAGCACCTAGTAGTCAACTTCTTTATCCTTGTTAATTATTCAAAATCCCGGAGGAGAGACCGGCCCACAGTTGTCTTCTGAGTCACTCTTTTTTTCATACAAGCACTCACTCACCACAACTGCCTTCCCTCCACCCTCTCCTGCTGCCTCCCCTTTCAACTTCAAACCCAGTCATTTCTCCAAGCTGAGCTTTGATTGTACCAAACACCTGTATTTTTCATGGAGAGACTTCCTCATGAGCCCCCGCCTCCCATCTTTGATTGTTAAACAGCAGTGGCGCCGTCATTACTGTCTGTGCGACTGATGCCGCCCAGCTTCCCCTCCCATCTTCCACTTCTGCCTTTTAACCAGAACTTTAATTGCTCAGAAAAAATTTGAATCACTTTATTTTATCTAATTTCCAAAATCCCCACCCCCCACCCCCCTTTTTTCTGTATGTGACCAGTAGATATAGCAGATATACTGTAATCACAGATGTTTTTCAGCTACAAACAGAGCATATAGATAAAAAAATGTGCACAAATCAGTTGTAATTTTATTGAATTTGTAAGTAACAAAATGGACAAGGGCTACCAGCAATTTTTTTCTAGCCCAGGAGTAATCCTCCAGGAAGACAGACAGACGTACACACACACCTTTGCAGCAGTAATACCATGCTTTATTAGATGGCCTCTTCTGCTGCCATCCTGTCTCCCCCATCAGATTAATATCCTCTCGGCTTCTCACCAGCTGTTTCCGTCCCTTAACACCCTTCATCTTTCTTGGGGCCAGCCCTCCACCCCACATGACAGGGCTTTGAAACTGGGCCACAACGTCTAAGTGGCTCTGAGAGAGGTCCCTGAGTAGTTATGTGTGTTCACACAGGTGAGTTCAGCGGCTCACACAGTTCAGTGTGCAATGAGACATGCTGCTGATTTAATTTCAGGACTTTAAATCTAAATAAAAATAAAAAAAACCAGAAAGATTCGGAGCTTATATTGTTCTTTGGTTTGCTTTATAAATCTCTTTGCAATCAAACTTAGATTCGCTCAACAGATGTATTTGCAGGTTTTGTTTTTCACTCGCCTGTTTCGTTCTGTCTGCATAGTCTCACACCGGTGTGTGTGTGTGTGTGTGCCTGTGTGTGTGTGTGTGCGCGAGGCCATGCTTGGGTGTGTCTGTTTTTGGCTCAGGTGGGTGTTTACTTCTCATGGTGTTTTGTGTGAAGGGCAGACAGGATGTGTGATGCTTGTCAGCGCACTCCAGGAGATGAAAGACCGGAGAGGGAGTGGAAGTTGCCTGTTGCCGTTCAGGTAACAGGATGTCTTCTCACAATATTCTTAGTTCCTCAGTCCTGTTGCCTTTAGCAATCCCAGTGGGCCATGAGGAAATGCCACTCACCACCAAGCTGCTTCACTGTATAACTCATCACCTCTTCCAAATTTGTCATGAGTGAGAATCAGTGGGGTCCAGGTGTTTCGTCTTAAGACACAAGCTGTACCTGGCACTCCCTCTTTCCTGTGTAAGTGAACTGTTAAAAAAAAAAGAGAGAAAAACTCATTCGCCTAGGCTTCGCCTCTGGAACATGCAACATGACTCATTTCAGAGAGCAGGATCTGCTGGTATGCATATTGATGAGCGGTATTGGCGTAACAGCAGCCCTGTTTTGTCAGTCCTGTTTTCCATAAGTAAAACTTAAAGTTGCACAAGCAGCATTGTTTATTTTATTGCATGAGGCAGGGTACACCCTGAACATATCGCCGGTCCATTGCAGGTCCTACATAGAGAGACAGTCTCACACTCACTCTTAGGGACAATTTAGTGACCAATAACCCTAACACACATGTCTTTGAACAGTGGGAAGAAGCCAGAGTACCCTGAGAGAACCCACTCTAACACAGGAAGAACATGTAAACTGTTATTCAGGTATATGTATGTGTTTGGGTATTCTGTATGCATTGATAATTGGTACATTTATTCCATCTGGGGTGATATGAATACATTTGTAGAGCCTTTGTCATTAGTTGTATTTATAGAGACCCTGATCCTTAAGTTAAAAAGGGAATTTCATTGCACAACTGAATTGTAAATCTGAAATTTCAAAGTTTTTTAAATATTAATATTTTGCAAATGTAACTGAGAAAAAAGTTAAATGAAAATGTGTTTTACAGTGTACTGTTGGAAATATTAAACTAGTTGTCTCTTGTTGATCTTCCTAGTAAATTATTTACTCACGTGGCAAGTTGGCATCATATGATACCATAGATGGAAAATTAAACTAATTGAGGACGGAGATATCTCCGTTTTTGTCTTGTGGGTTTTTATTACAGAGGATTTTATTTTTCTGCTCAACCTCTGTTTTTAATTAGCACTACTTCTTCTGTTCCTGTTTACAGCTGCAGGCTGTCTATTTATTCACCCTCCTTTTATACACAGTCGTGTTTATTTGTATCAGACCAGCCACTGAAACTCGTTTCTTTCTACAGCTTTTCACAAGTTTGCTTTTTGCATGTATGGAAACTCATCTATTCTCATGCAATAAGTTTGAGTTGTTAAACAGTTTCTTATATATTCTGTTAGTTTTCCTAAGAATGTCCATAAATTATTTTTAATAATAGCTGTTGGGCATCTATGAGCACCCATAAGAGCTTGTGTATAAGGTTGAAAACAAGTACCAACAGAGAAAAAAGGTTAGACAGAGGCCTATATATTAGTCTCAACATTATGTATTTTCTTTTTCTTCACTCTGCTTTGGCTCTGTCAAATTTTCCATATGGATGTTGGGAGAAACAAGGAAATAAGAACACTACTATCAAGCATGAATCTACTGTGTTCAGTGGAAACTGAGATCTAAGCTGTGACAGGAATCTTTGGACCATTTGTCCTTTTGAGACCAGTTTATGTTTTTTAAAGTATAGATTGAAGGTACTGAAGACTCGGTATGTTTAGAAAGTCTGAGATGAGGAGTGTCAGCAATACAATTCAGTGAAACACCATGATGGTAGACACCCACTTGATAAACTACTGACAAACAAAAACTTTAATTACACTGATTAGTCCATGAGATCCAGAGCACTGGTGGAAAGTTGTGGTGGTGTCTACCTGTTAAATACTATAACCAATTTATAGATCAGGATGAACATTTATTTATCCTTTTAGGCTAATTTACTGCTCAGATGTAGCAAAACCTTTATTTAATATAGTCCAGTGATGAACCTAATTCAACTTTCCCCCGCTGTACTTATTCATATTTTAACTTATTTAAATTTTAACAGCAGCCACTTTTTAGGTACATCTGTTCACTTGCTAAACACATATTTAATTAGACAATCGCATGGCAACAACTTAATGCAATTGGTCATGTAGACATGATGACTTGTTAAAGTTCAAAATGAGCAAAAAGAGGATTTAAGAGACTTTAATAGTAGCATTGTAGTTGGGTTGACTGAGTTTTTCAGAATTTGCAGATCTGCTGGTATTTTTTATCAGCTGAAGGTTGTGTCAGAAAATAGTCTGAAAAAGAGAAAAAATCTAGTGAGTCTGGACCAAAATACACATAATAATATCTCTGAACACACAACATGTCCTACCTTGAAGCAGCAGAAAATCACACTGAGGGCCACTTTGTTAATGTGTGCGTGTTTGTTTAATACATAACATTTTCTAAACGTGGCAGGTGATTCATCAGTGATCATTTAGCATTAACCCTGCATTAAAATTTTGTGACTTGTGAGTTGCAGAGCACTCCCAAAAATAAGGCTCCCCATGAGCCTCTGTGTAATTTTAACCCTGCTCTTTAGCCATAAATGTAGTGCTCCAACGTGCAGATAGCCATGGTGAACAGGATGTTTACCCATGATCAACCCTGATTGATGGGTACCATGTCATCAGCATTTTCCTCATTAAATCAAAATAAGATATTGTGGTTGTTATAAAATAAACATAGATACTTTTAAAAAATATTTTTAATAATGCAAAATATAATTCCAGCATGGTCATTCAAACCTTCTATATTAATGTAAAATAGTTCACATGTATTTTAAAAAAGCATTATACTGTTTACCTCCCAATTACAGCCTATTAGTAATCTATCATGCATCTTGGCTCTTCTCTGAGTTCTCTCCAGCAAGTAAAAGTCAGCCCAATGTTGACTCATACCCCATTTTTTGCTCTATATTTATCAGTTTAATTTCCTCGGGCTCTCTTGTGTCTTGTGTTTCTTACTGAATCAGTAAGTTTCTTACTGGTTTCTTACTGAAACCTGTTCAAAACTGTTTCCAGTTTCTGGAACAAGACACGATGCTGCAAAGTGAAACTCAGTCGTAAAATTAGAAACAGCTCAGAAAAAAACATTGTAAAATGCAACGTTCTGGCCAAGACAGAACCAGGAATAAATGTCACTGTACAACCAAAGCAACTCAGAAACTTTCAAAGGTCATAAAGTTACATCTAAGCAGGTCATTTTGGATCAATGATTGGTTCATTATGTTGTCCTTTTAAAATGACCAGCAGTCTGGCAACCTTTAAATGATAACTTTAAATTAAACTTTAAATGACATAACACAGGTCTCACGTCCCCAAACACCTCCACCACACAGCACATCTCACCTGAGAACGCTGTGGGCCTAATAATTAAAGGGATTCCCTAATTAGCACCTCATTACCCCATTTACATCATAATTAATATGACCTGATTAACAATTATTGGTATATAGTGAACTGACTCACACCAACAGCATTTAAAATAAACAGGCAATAAACAGGTTGACAACAATTAGTCATTGAACTTATGCATCAAAATAGATTGACGCATTGTTACTCCCATATAGGAGCCAGTGAGATCTTTTCAGATCTCAATCTATTGTCAACAATAACCAATAATGGGTGAAATGTATCTGTACATATAGCTGAAAATTTCACATGGTCTCCATCTTTACAAAATATTGATCTTATGGTAAATATCTTTGCTCTACCAGTAGCCCAGAGTTATCTGGCAGCACCAACTAGTCTTGTTATATAAAATGACGTGTACAATTGTAGAGTGCGCCTTTAAGTATGACAGTGTTTCTTGTGAAAACTTGTTTACTTTAGTGGGTGCAGGTTTAGAGGTTTGTCCAGCTCAGCCTTTTTGACACACAGACATTAACTCATGAGTGGATTTAATTACACTTGGAACGCACTTTATTCATCTGAAATATATATTTTAGTGATAACATTGGCTTGTAAAAACTTGGAAGACTTGCAGAGGACTCCCATGATTTCTATTGTAAGTATGGCGTTGGCTGTGGGTTTGCAGCCCTAATAAAGAGAAGACGAGGAGGCAGACTCATGATGATGAAGAACAGCTACATCATCGCTCAGGCCTGCGTTGCACAGGTGTGGACCGGACTTTGTGAGACGGTGAGCTGTGGTTGTGGCCAGACGAGACGAGACCTTTAAGTACAGACCTTTGGATTTCACCGTCACGTGACACTGTATCTACAACCTGCCTTCCTCCAGCCGGCTGTCCGCTCTCTCCATTGAAATAAACAAAGGTAAACATTTCCCGCAGCACCATTCGCCGCGTAGTTTTAGTTTACAGATTATTTACCCCTCAAATTCAACCTCTCCCTCTCAGCCCCCCGCAAATAAAGGCGAAATGGCACGAGGCGAGTGCGCGCTGCTCCGGAAAGACACGGCGGGGTGACAGTGCGGGCCTCCTGAATAAACCCTGATCTGAAAGCGAGCTTTGCGACAGGCTGCCGCTTCTGTGCGCACTTTTAGCGACATTATGTCCGGACCGAAAGCGATTCGTGGTGGGAAATGCGTGAAAGAAGCGATAATAGAGCAACGTGGCGGTGGGATTTGTGGAGATTATAGTGAATAAAGTGCTCTGCACAAGACTGCCGCCTAATCCCTGTGTGAAAGGGATGGGCAGTGCACCGGCTGAATGTGACTTTCTGCAAGGAGCGGGGTGTGGAATAGAGGCTTCTCTTGCTCTCGACTCACAACATGCACATTATGGTTAAAGGGAGGACATTTTTGTTGGATGTCAAACACACTGTCAGATTATGATTGTTTCCAGATCAGCTTGTTTACACAAAGTAGTTGAGGTTGTGCGTAATTTGCAACCTCCCAGTTTGAAGTTTCTTTCTTGAAAACAGTGTTACAACTCCCATTTTGTTAATGAAGTTTTTCTTGTCTTTGTTGCAGGATGGCACAGGCTCCCATGTCATGTGATTGTTTTGTTTCCTTGCCCCCTGGCTCTCGAGATGACCATGTCATTTTTGGGAAGAACTCTGACCGTCCCCGGGATGAGGTGCAGGAGGTGGCCCACTATCCTGCAGCCTCTCACCCTCCAGGCTCCATGCTGGAGGTAAAACAGGCCATGACGCACACAGTGTCCCAACACATCCAAAGAGTACACCGTTTTATGTACTTATTTGGATAAAGGTGGGGTTGTGTCTCACCATTTCTTCTTTATTATAAAGTAACACTGCAACAGTTAGTGATAACTAATAATCAATAAGACACTTTAAATTTGCTCTCCCAACATGCTGCATTTAGAAAACCAAATTACATGTCAGCAATAAAAATAGCAAATTTACCATCACTCACTACCATACTTCTGTACTTTTTAAAGTTTCTTTTAAACACTTTTTCTATCCTATTTTTTTGCCTCTTCTCACTCTGATTCCAGCTCCTTTCCCAGACCCTACTTTTTGCAGCAGCAAGGCAACTCTTTCTTTTAAAGATAAAAAAAAAATAGTGGTAATCTGGTGGTCATTTTGTCAGCCATTGACAACAGCTCCTTGCTTTATGTCGTAAGCATGCTCCTTTTGTACCCTCATCTTACAAAACAGAAACACTTTCATCCTTTTCTTCTCTGTACCTTTTCCTGTGTTATTATAGCCATTCTCTTCGGTATCGACCTGTTGCTGGTTCTTGTTAATGTGATTAAAAACAATCAATTTAACAAAAAATTAGGAATTAGTTTTAATTATATACTTAATTATTTCTAATGAAACTGTTGTTTCACACTAACTTAAGTTGACTGACACATTTTGAGGTAAGAGTCGGATGCATTGCAGAAAATTAATTATCAAACTAGGTTTTCACAATGGGTTGAATATTTGCAGACAGGAATCATGCTGAAGGCTTCTTTCCTGTTAAAGGTTAATGAAAACCAGCTGAAAATGGTCAAATTATTTTCACCTTTACTTTGTAAAACTGCTTTGTTTCACTTAAAACAGCCACATGAATGAAGTTTGTGATACAGATTATTTTGTTAATTAGAAATGCATTACAAACTGTATATAAGCAACAACAGCACAGGTTTGCCTAAATTTTTTAAATTACTGAATGTAAAAGATAGACGTGGTCATACAGTGTTACACACGAATATGATGTGGAAGTGAATGAACATTTTATATGATAAAATGCTCATTTAGGTTCAATTAAAATGTTGGTGCCCCTTAAAAGATGGTTTCTGAAGCACCTACCTTGCATCCTCTCTTCTCTGAGCCCTCTTTAATCTATCTAAAATGACTCTCTCTTTCTTTTCCGTTCCTCCAATCATACACTCTTGTCTTTGTTTACTGAATCTATCGTGATGCATCTACAAAATGAGCCATCTGTTTATTTCCAGTTGCTGGTGCCATGAAGGGAAACACAACTGTTTCAGAAAGTGAAAAAGTTGTGGAGGAAAGTTTCTCATTCTCAGTATGTTGCAGAGAGTGTCAGTTCTAACATTTCATATAATGGTTGTATGACATCAAAGTGAGTCAGAAACAGAATTTTCAGGTCAGATACTTATGTGTTGCTTAAACAACATCTTTTTCTTCAGGTTCAACACTTCCTGCTAGTTACTGTGGTGTTATTAGCTGGACTCACCCACTCATAAATAGGACTTTGGCATTTAATATGTATGTGTTTATCCGCCTTCTTCCGTTTTATTTCAGCCAAAAGTAATTTATTTGGACCCTTATAGGGATATTTTTATGGTAAATTTCCTCTCAAATTGACTAAGTTAGTTAACTTCATCACTGCTGTTGGTCAGTAACAGGAGGAGGTGTGATTTTATCTGCAAACAAACAAAGCAACATTATGGCACTTTTCTTCAGGTCTGTACTGAGATGTGGCCTTTTTTTATTTATACTTTA
Source organism: Pseudomugil gertrudae (assembly GCA_037177535.1). Classification (NCBI taxonomy): domain Eukaryota; kingdom Metazoa; phylum Chordata; class Actinopteri; order Atheriniformes; family Pseudomugilidae; genus Pseudomugil; species Pseudomugil gertrudae. Next base: position 25,554,345 of record JBAMHV010000004.1, on the reverse strand, counting down.
AAATATAACTCACAAAAATCAATGATAAGTCCCTCCTGTTTATTACTTCCTCCTCACCAACATGGTGTTTTCTCATTTAGAGATCTTTCATCAGGATAAAGGTTTTCTGGTTAAAGTGAACATTTAGGTGGGGCCACGTGTACAAAGGGTTCATGTCCATGAAAATAAACATAGATATGCTTTGTTTCATGCAAAAGTCGGGATGCACAGAAAAATACTTTTCATGGATCTGTGCATACCACCATGTTGACTTTCGACCTGGCGTGTGAATATTCTAATCATTGGAAAGTGACAAACTACAAAGTACCGAAACTCTTCTTTATTAACCTTTATTAAATGTAATATAGTAAACTGTCTGAAGTAAAAACTTCTCTGAGCTTCTCTGAGGCTATATATGCCATAATAATAAAGTTGCATTACCTAAATTTAATGTAATCTAATCAGTTGTGTCTGTTTATGTCACGTTAACGTCATCACAAATCAGTGTTGGCTGTGAAGCGCATACACATTTACACATGGTATGTTCTTATTCTGCAGCACAGTCTCAGATAATCGTAGTTATTACAAACAAAACTTGGTATAAGTTCCTATTGGGATGATGTCTGTTTCACCAGCTGTGTCTTTGGGATGCAGCTTGGTGTGGGTCGGCATCTGGTCAGACTGGTGTCCCACAGCAACAGAGACCGAGATCTCTTAGATCCATGCGCCCTGTGTCTGTACAACATTATTTAATAAAGTGTAAACACCACGAGACTGCGACATTTTAAATGGCACCATTAAAATAAAATTGATCACTTAAAACAGAGTGTGCGTTACCAGAGATTTCTTTAATAAGTGTGGGCCTGCAACACTGAAAGAATCACAATTTATTTACCTTCTAAATAATGGTTTTATACAACAAAATCTGATAATGCTGATTACGCTAATATGTTTGCAAAACTGTTGTATTTAATTCAAATCTTAAAACATTTAAGATCTATCAGGCTGCTCAACTCACGCAAAGCATGCTGGGAAGCTCCGCCCACTTCTCTTTAGCACACTAAAAATGTGTGCTGCTATTCTATTATTTTCTATTCTTTGATAGAACCACATCAGCTCCATATTATGTGAAGTATTCAGGTTTTAAATGTTCTGAAGCTGCACTCAGATCCAAGTGAGTTGAGATTTATCAATAAAAGATATGCGGGAACAAAGGTACTTCATACATCTTTGGTCGTACGTATGCCATCTTTCAGTAGGAAATCCATGCAATTCTTTTCAAATGAGGCCCCTGGTGTTTGGATCAAAGGATTTTAAAAAAAAAAACTGCAAAGTTTTATGTCATCAGAGTCTGTTCTGTTTGCATTTAACTAGGGTAAAAAAAACCCTCAAAGATTTAGCCAAAATAATCTGGATTTCAACCGGAGGGATTTTACATGTAGTCTCAGATTAGGTTGACATGTGGCCATATTAAGTATTTGTAATGAGTTGGATGAGGAAGAGATGACTTATCTGATAAGTTTAGACAGTTTTTGTTACAACAAATCCATGCAAAATCTAATTTTTATTTAATATTTTAATATTTCTAAATATTATATTTACTTCAACTTCTTGCTTTTACTGTTTTATTCTCTCAGTTTGCTTATTTTATCTTCTGTATATAGTTTGTAACCTAGTTATTTAAATGTCTCTTTTACATCACTGTAAAGTGTCTGAGTTTTAATGAAAAGTACTATATAAATCAAATGTACGAATTATTATTATTATTATTAATAATAATAATAATAATAATAATAATAATAAATTGCCTGCATCTTCAGGACCTCACAGCAGGGGTGCACAATACTGGCAGAGTAAGAATACATACATACAACCAAGAACCAGGCATAGTGTACAGAAACATCTGTGCAGAATATGGACTGGAGACCCGTAAGTCTCAATGGGAAGCACAAACTGGTCAAACTGTTTTTGAATAGAGGAAAAATAAAAACTATTCAAATTAATGTTTCTTTGAGGTATTTTTAACATCAGTGATGTTTTAGCTTTAACATGGCTGAGAACAATAGAATATTCATCCATTTTTAAACTACTTTTGAGCCAGAATTATAAAGTGGCAACAATAATCTGTAATAAGGAAATACTGATCCCTCTCTTCTGTGTATATGCATGCAGGCCTGTTTAAACCATGTGTAAAATGCGGTTTGACTTCAGTGTAAACAGAAGCCATTGTTTTCCCCATCTGTTCATTTTGTGCAGTGCACGTACATCCAGATCCCTCAGGTGGAGCAGACCTATGCCGTTGTCCTCAGTAAACCTGCTTGGATGTGGGGAGCTGAAATGGGAGCCAATGACCAAGGAGTGTGTATTGGTAATGAGGCGGTCTGGACTAGAGAGCCTGTGGCTCGTGGAGAAGCTCTACTGGGCATGGACCTTGTTCGGTGAGCTGTTAAAGGCTTTTTTTTTCTATATTAATAAAAAATAAAAACACAGTTTACTAAATGAAGGTATTTGAATCTGACTACTGACTGCATCCTGATTAAATACAATTCTCAATACAAGTATTAGTTAAATCCTCGTGGGCTTTGATGAGACGGGTGTGCGGCTTGTCATCAGCATGTTGTGGCAGGTTCAAATACTCTTGAAGCATTGCTCATATAAAATCATTGCCATGAAAGAAAAAACCCAGCTGCCATATCTTTCTCACACCAGCTGGCACTTCCTCACAAACACATTGCAGCGCAGCTTGTTAACAAAGTTAGCATGTCGCCATGGTTTGTGCAAGACAAACCGATGAAGCAGCAGATAAACAGGAGCAACTTTAATCTTCAGGCTGGGGCTGGAGCGCGGCAGCAGTGCCTGGGCAGCACTGACGGTGGTCACTGGCCTGCTTGAGCAGCATGGCCAGGGCGGCCAGTGTAAGGAGGATCCTGAACCTTTCAGCTACCACAACACTTTCCTCCTGGTGGATCGCAACGAGGCCTGGGTGTTGGAGACTGCTGGAAGAGTGTGGGTGGCACAGAAAGTCTCGGGTATGCATAGAGCTTCAACATTTTTATTTAGGGATACAAGCAAATTTTGTGGTAAATATTTCAGCATTATTATGTCTTTACTGCATGTGTACATTGATAGATTTAACCCTCTGCAAAATAATGAGATGAATGAATGAATGAAGGTACTCTGCAGGTGTTCTCCTAACTTGCATTACACAAAAACAATGAGTTGAGACTACAGTTTGATATGTTTGATTAAACATCCTCTGCTTGCCTCCAGAGGGTGTGAAGAACATCTCTAACCAGCTGACCATCAGTACTGAGATCTCAGCAGAGCACCCGGAGCTGCGGAGCGTGGCCCAGGCGCAGGGCTGGTGGGATGGCCAAGGAGAGTTCAACTTTTCCCAAGTGTTTAATCCCGAGAACCCGCCTGCCAGGATGGAGTTGGCTAAACAGCGCTACAAGGGAGGCACAGAGCTACTCCAGCAGCATGATGGTAGATAATGGTCGTTTTATTCAGCACTGTTAGCTAAACATCATTTTTATGTTAAACTGCAGCAACAGCTCATAGGTTTGTTTGTGGGTCTGTTTCTGCTCTCAGGTTCAGTAACGGCAGAGGTAATGATGTCCATTCTGAGGGATAAACCCAGTGGTATCTGCATGAACTCTGGAGGCTTCTGCACCACCGGTAGCATGGTGTCCATCCTGCCTAGAGATACCAGCCTGCCCTGCATCCACTTCTTCACTGCCACCCCAGACCCCTCTAGGTTTGTTGTGAACTACACTAAGAAATAGTTGGTATATGCACATAGTAACCCAGAGTGGTCATCTTACAGAAATATTACTGTAAAGATATCTGAGTAAACTACAATAAGTTCAAAGCAAACACTCAGATGCAGCTTTTCCAGAACATGGCGAAAACATTTCAGGACTGAACTACACATGTTGTTAAGTCTTTAGTGTTCTTTCTTTTCTTATTATTTATTTTCTCCATTATTCTGCCTCTTCTTTGGGTTGATGGGAATTTCTGAGTATATGTTTCTTTTTTTCCCTGTTCCTCCCCCTGTCGACCCACCCCACCTGCCCCCCTGGTAGGTCTATATTCAAGCCTTTTATCTTCTCGGACTGTTCCACCCCAGTGGTGAGGGTTGTCTCCCCACAGTTTGGTCCAGACGACCCTGTCAGGAAGCAGCCACGCTTTCAGAGCCGGGTGGACCGCAGACATGACCTGTACAAAGCCCACCAGGTGGCCCTCAGCAACATGGAGACCAAGCCGGTGGGCACTAATGGATGACCTCGCTCAATTATCCAGGCTGTGCTGCAATGCTATCGGTTTTATGAGGGTGATCTGGTGATGAAGTTGATCTGATGAAGTAGTTGCTGAAAAATTACAGGGAAGTTAGACACTGTTAGTGCTGACAGAACACACACCATTAGTGTAGACTAAACATAAACACACTGCAATTGCACATTTAAGCCAAAGAGTGTTGCAGTCTCTACAACCAGAAAGCTGCAAAACAAGTAAGGATTTTATTTATGGGCGTTTTAGCTGATTATTGTGTGAGTGTGTAATTATATAATGAACTGCAGGTCACAGACAGATTGGTTTCCACTTTATACCCCCATAAAATAACTGCGGCAGCGAAACTTGAGGCAATTTATTAAGTTGTGATTTAAAGAGAAGCTGGCCGGGCTGGTGGTAAACACAGACCTGTAGACCCACAAAGAGAGACAGTGTGTAACAAAGGCTGGACAATAAGTCCATAACAATATAAATTGGTAATGATAAACCTGTGGTGCGATAGAAAAAAAAGTTTGATTGAAAAACATTTTTCCTTCCTTTTTTATTGTGGCTCATCACGTAACGCTGAATCTGTTTCAAAACTTTTAATCGGTAAAACTATCAAATAATCAAATATATATGAAATACATCAGTATCTTACTGGAAAAAGATTCATTTTCAAAGTTGCTGGCTGGTTGGACAGCTGATCAAAGATAAGTGTGATATGAGAGGGGCTGACCTCTAATTCCTGTCGTCAGATGTGCGCACATCTCCTCTGCACATAAAAATGTGTAAAAAGCTACAAGTTAGCTTCAGGACAATGTCAATGCAAATTACCATTGATAGGTTAGCAGTCGGCATGCCTGAGTGATGCTGAGGGATTAAACAACTTTGTCTATCAACAGCCATTTACCATGGACAATATTACATGTGTTCATATATTGATTAGAATACTTGCAGAAAAATATGTCCTGGTCTTAAAATATAACATGAAGACATCGTGAGGTCTTCCATATTCTGACTAAATTGACTACCGAAAGTCTGGACGGACAGAACACACATCATCACAGAAAGAAATCTTCACCACAGAGTTGAATTTTCTCGATTTTCCTGCAGTGGAATAGAATTAGAAAATAACACAATTGTTTACCTTATTGTGATGTTTGTAGATAAAATGATAAAAGAAAACTGTAGTGACATCACTGATGCATTGTTGGATTAAATCAAAGACATGATGATCGTTGTTTAATTAAAATGTGAGACCAGTGAAGATGCACAGTCCTATTATCCAGTTGCCAGAGCTGCACTTCAAATATATATTTTAAAATATAATCATAACCATCTATACAGATCAATATGATTGTTTTTTTTATATTGTCACATCCTATTTAAATTTTCTTTTATCTTTATGAGCAGACTGCACCTTACAAGTAATGCACAAAAATGAGCTATTTAATTTACTGTTTTATTTGACAGGAATTTCATGCATGATTTTTATCTCTTAGTTCATGTTAGCACCATTTTATGGAATCCTTTGTGCCTTTTATTCCCTGTAATTTATCATTATCTGTTACAAAAGTTTTGTATTGTTGATATTATAATCAGTTCTGGATAATATAAGTTTGTGTTTTGAATACCTAGTATAGATTGTTGTTTTGGAGAGTGGCTTGATTCAACACAAAGCTTCAGTAAATGTACCGTTAGAGGAGACGGAGGTGTTTGTAACTGCAGGTGTATGACTGCTGTTATTAAGACTCAGTCTCCCACCATAGATGTCTGGTCACATTAGATTCAGGGCTGCGTTCCAAAGGCCGGCAGTGAGACTCTGAATCTTGTAAAATTCCCTGCCATCAGGACTAAAGTTAAATATCAACATACAAAATGACTAGAAAATTACTGTTACATATCTAAATGTGTATGAGCTTCCTAAAACTTAATTAAACATTATTTTTTTATCCTGTGCTTTTAAGTCATATACTTGATCTTAAAGAGGGGGTTGAGTATATCTTAAGGGCCAAATGTCACTGCAGCTGTAGTCAGCTTTAACAAACGTTAGCACCGTCTGATCTTTTTGATCATCTGTCTGTGTTGTGTGTCTGCCTCAGGATGAAGCTTTAGCCATCTATGACATCCTGCGGGACCTGGAGTCACAGTGTCTGAGCGAGATTTCAGCCATGCTCAGCGGAGAGATACCAGGAGATGAACTGGGGGACTTGTTCTTTGATTGTGTGGACACAGAGATTAAGTTCTACCAATGAGAAGGTGGGAGGAACCGTGAGTTGGTGTTGTGTAAGGAGTATGCATTGGCCAAAGAGTATAATGGTTGAAGGAACATCTCAAATGCTTTTTGGAATCCAAGAATATCACAAACATATATTAGTTGCACAGTAATGCACATGGTGTGATAATACATATTAACATATAATAAAGTACCATATCTTTTAATTTCACAAGATAAACTAAACATATTACATTTTTATTATTTATTTAACTAAAACTGAGTCAGAATACAAAATCAGTGTGTCATGAGCTGAATCCACCCCATGATCCAGCAGCTCGTAGCCTTTTGTAACAATAGTAACTGGAGGAACTGGAACTGGAGGTCCAACCACAGCATCTTAATCAGACAGATTTCTGGACTTGGACTAAATCTTTGCAACACCTTGATGTTCAGCTAATCTTTTGTGGTTTTGCTGCTGTGTTTGGGATTGTTGTCACACTGAATGAACCAGTTTCAGACAAGTTTTATCTGTCAGATAGATGGCCTTACAGTTACCTTTATAATACTGGATAGATAGATAGATAGATAGATAGATAGATAGATAGATAGATAGATAGATAGATAGATAGATAGATAGATAGAT
>JBAMHV010000004.1:25530257-25546761 GCA_037177535.1 Pseudomugil gertrudae | reverse complement strand
AGATAGATAGATAGATAGATAGATAGATAGATAGATAGATAGATAGATAGATAGATAGATAGATAGATAGATAATTAGATGAGATTTTAACTGATCAACATGTGAAAACACAGTGTGAGAGCCTCTCTGCTGTAACAGAGATCAAAGTGATGCTTACATGTTGGAATATTTCTGTATAAAAAAGGGACTAATTTTGCTGCTCTGCTGTCAGCTTTTAATGCTAGGTGTGTTTTGTCTGTCTTGTGTTACAGCACCACCAGGTGGACAATCTTAGTGCTCACAGAGTGACAGGAGAAGGCCCTGGGACTGTGGAAAGCTCCTGTGTTACTCGTCTGATCTGCCTCTGCCTCACTTACGCAACGCACATCTCTGACCCCATTCCATCATTAACACAGACTGAATGTCTCAATTGCACATGTGATTGGAGCATATTTATCATCTGTATCACCCAGGGAACAATGACAGCATCTCAGTAATGAGTATACTGATATAGACTACACAGGCGCCCATGTAGAACTGTGTGATGTTGCACAAGTACTGTGAGTATGACATTTGATTAACGATTTGTTGCCGATGAAAAGTTTGTCATTTGTATGATGACTGCCTGTTGGAAAAGGTCAAATAAAGAATGTGCATAGCCTGTCCTAAGTGTGTTGTAAGTTTTGTGGTTCACTCCTATGCCAAACATGTTATTCATCCATAATGCAGAGGACTACCTAAAGCTGCTGCCACAGTTCACGGTTTATGCACCAGTGAAAATAAAAAGGAAAGTAGCAAAGAGTCACCAAACAATTTTTTTTTATCACATTAAACTTCTTGTAACACTTAACTTAATTCTTAAGTGTTGTAGTGTTTACTACTAACCTTATCACAGGGATCTGGGCTTCTTCAGAAAGAGTGCAAAATCCCAAAGTTGAAAACCTTAACTGAGTTCACGAAACTGTCGTTCTAGGATTTCTTCTGATGGTGGGGTTAGCTTTGGCAGGCAGCGGTGTTAAGATGATAATTTTACAGTCTGGGTGGTCTGGACAGGTTCAGGCTTCAATTGTTTGGGTTGTCTCTCCATTCTCTGATTTAAGATTCTCTTCAGAACAGTGAGGCATCTTTATCATACATTTATATATTTTTTATTCTATTCTACAGTCATTTAGCAGACACTTTTTCCAATCCTATGTAGAATAGAGAATAAGAACAACACAAGCAAGAAATCAAACAATGGGGGACAGCATGGATAAGTGCTGGACTGCTGCAAGTCTAGTTGGACACATGGTTGTGGTGCTAGAGGTAGCTTTTTTTTGCTTTGTTTTAGTTAGTTTTGTTCTTTTTTTGTTCCCATGTGTTCCCAGTATCATCAGTGCTGAATTGTCACAAAGAGCCGGTGTCTCGTAGGTGAAATAGAAAAGTTAAACTAGTAAATAGTAGATAAATAAATGTATTTAAATATTATACGAAAAATTAATACTGCTACTTAGTTTATTAAAGTTTTTACTTGTTTGGCAATAACAGAACAAACTATTCATTAAATGGAAAGACAGACATGATCCGTTTTAAAACTGCCAAACAGTATCCAAAGGTTTTCCAATTAATGGAAAGTAAATTCAGGTAAAGAGGAACAAATCCATGTAGGTTTAAATAAAAAACAGCTATGCTAAACTTCATTGTATATACAAAAAGAGTTCAGATAAGAAATAACTGCAGTGAAGACATGAAAACACATCAATCAATAGATTAAAAAGAACTATTATTAAATTATATAAAATATCAATGAGACATATTGTGTCTTTTGATTTATTGTGAATGGGTATTATTATCATTTTGTTTTATGGTTCGAAATGTGCTAAAAATTCCTGATGAACTGCCGTGAAAATATCAATATTGCAGTTATTAGTGACTAAATGGTTTTGGACTATATAAGTACTGCATCTGAAACCATTTTCAAACTTTTAAAGCTTTGATTTTGTGCATTAAATGTCCAATTTTTTGTTTGAAATTATAGTTAAAAATAATAATTAACCTAATAATATATTTTAAAAAATAATTATTATTACAACAACAGTTTGAAGGTGCAGTAACTACACTAAAGGTCACTGAGGGAGAAAATATTTTATAAAAAGCTATGTTTAGGGTTAGGCACTTCTCTTACAAGGAGCAATTTATTTATCGTCACAGGTCCAAACACATATTGATATGATACCAATATTTCTGCTTCCATTTTACAAACGGTATCTCTTAAATGGATATACAAGCCTGTACAGTGTACTTGAAGTGAGAACCATCTCAGCTCTAAAACTACAGTAACACCTTTGTTTGACAGGTATAGGCACAGTTTGTGATGTGCAATGCATTCAAATTCACACAGAAGACGACAGTATACATATAGATAGATTATAAGTTACCTGAAGTGAAGTAATAGTACTTTTGAGGTCATCGGATCCACTTGCAGATTCAGACTATGCTTAGCTCTGGAAGATTTTGTTCTACAGATGGCTACTCACACCTGTGTCTTCTTGACCCGTTTTCCTTACTATATGTCAGGAATTCTTACACTATGTGCCTCTAAACTAATTTATGATGCATTGCAGCCTGTGAAACATTAGGTAATTAATTCAACAATTAAATAATCGAATAATTGAATTAATTTATGATTATTTAAATCCACTTTTATTTAAATACAAATTCAATACATGTCTAGGTATTTCCCATTTTAATTAATTAATGACAGTTAATTGTTTAATGTTGGGGGAGCGTGTGTCGTTTTGTGACACTTTTCTTTTTCCACATATTATTTTGGGCATGGTGACATTGGCCGGTTGTTAATTTAAGTGTGTCCAGCAGGTGGCAGTAGTGTAAGTTTTAATACGCGCGTATCGCTAAAAATCTGAAGAAGAAGAAAATGTTAGACGGGGCTTCACTCCTCACTTCCGCAAACTATTTACCTTAATTCCGCCAATTTCAACGTCGCGGCTCCGGATCTCGACGACCGAAGTTCTTTGTTCTCATTAAACGTAGGTTCAAAAGTTAAGCAAGATGACCGATAAAATGAGTATGTCTCTGGACGACATTATCAAAATGAACAAGAGAGATAGCCGCGGAGGAGGGTCGTCGAGGCGGGGTGGTAGTTCAGGTCGGAACGGTGGGTCCTCGAGGCCGCCGGGAAGGAGTCGACAGAGCAACTTCAACCGTGAGAGAAACAACAGACCCACACCGTACACCCGGGTATGTATAAGAAGCAGAGCAATTCAGCCCAACGGGATTTGCGTATTGTGGTGATGGATAATCAGATATATACGACAACGTGCTTAGTATAGCTTAGTTTAAGCTAAACGTAAATAGTTTGTGTGGATTTATTAGCCTCCCAGCCAGATCCCACAACAAACTGTGATGGTGGGTTGTCATATTTCAACCTTCATGGTTGAATTAATAGCAACAATAACCAGAAATAACCTGAATTTATATTCTCATTCACTCACGCGCACACACTCTGCTATGCAGCTCTGGAGTCATTTCAGGTTGTTGGAAGATAATTATGCCGTTATCCTAGAAGCTGGTAGGGAACCAGTCATAAGAGGAGAAACGTCTCCATGAACTAAGAAGTTATTTACCATCTCTTATTGTCTCTGGGTGTTTGTGTTTTGCAGGTTTGAGATTCGATACGAATCTTTAACAATATACATAAATTGTGGTACCAGTTAAAAGTATGGACACACTTATCTATTGATGCATGTGTTTTGTTTTTTTCCACAGCCCAGAGAATTGCCAGACAAATGGCAGCATGACTTGTTTGAGGAGGATGCTGGTGTACAAATAAGACAAAGTACAGGAACGGACAGAAATGTGGAAAGTGGCGGCAAGCTGCTCGTTTCTAATTTGGACTTTGGTGTGTCTGATTCAGATATCAAGGTAATTCTGTTAACACTTGTCAGATAATTTTGCTCTCACCTAATGTGTATATATACCTGATGTTTCTGTTTTGCTTTCTAGGACCTGTTTGCAGAGTTTGGAGCCTTAAAGACAGCGTCTGTACATTATGACCGGTCAGGTCGTAGTAAAGGAACTGCAGATGTCCACTTTATTAATAAGGCAGATGCTATCAAAGCCATGAAGCACTATGATGGTGTACCTCTTGATGGTGAGGCTGAGATTATCTTGCCATGTATATTGGGTGCTGGTTTAGTAGTTAATTAAATAAACACTTTTGTAAATTCTAACTTTTTATTCAGGCCGCCCTATGAAAATCCAGCAAGTGGCTCCAGAAGCCAGTACCCAGAGGTAAGAGATGGGACCTCCTATAGCACGACAGAGGATTTTAAATATACAGTGAACAAATTAGAGAACTTTTTCTCACAAAATATCTGTTTGCAGTTCAAGCAGAGGGTTTGATCGGAGCAGGCTTGGTCAGCCCAGGTTTGAAAGGAGTCAAGGTGGCAGCAGTAGCAGTGGAAGTTTCAGAGGTCGAGGGAGGGGAGGTGGAAGCAGGCCCCAGCTATCTGCAGAGGAGCTGGATGCTCAGTTGGATGCTTACAATGCACAGGTATGTATCTAAGTTGCTTAGACATTTCTCTCTGCCTTGAGACAGGAGCTTTATAATAAGCTCCAGCTAACTCGGAACAGAGCAGCTTGTGTGGTCTGTAAGGAACATTTCAGACGTACCATTTCTATAATCCAGTACAGTAAAAAAAACAAACTGTTTTGCTGTGTCATGTTGGAACATCTAAAACTGATTACCAGTAAGACATTCTTTAAATGAGAAATGAGACAAAGAGAGAATTTTGTATTATTAAGTGTATGTAGGTTTTTTCCTTGTATGTAAACCTCAAGAAGACGAGTTGTTGTGGCAATATGGGAATAAGATATTATCTGTATAGTGAATATTGTTCATTTTGCTTTCTCTTTTAGAATCAGATGGACACCAGTTAAGAGCACTCCGAGGATGCTTGTCCTTTCCTTTTTATTTTAACTGAATATTGATGGCTCAGACTCTTAACAATTGTTTTGAAGTAAATTTTTATATGGACCATTATATTCTGTATGATTATTTTTCTCCAGTATTTTTATAGTTGTGTTGTATTTTAAGGAACATGCTTTAAATGCATAAATAATTTCCCCAAATTTTCAGTTTAGTTTAATTTTTTTCTTTGTCCTTTTTTTTTTATATAAATATTATGTACATCTGCATCTGTAATTAACTTTAATGTTAATGTGAATCATTTCTGTCACTTGATACTTGACATGTGGACTTATTCAGTTTTGTACATAACGCAAACGATTAAATAGACATTTCCGACTTTTTCTGAACTTTTTTTTTATATATAAATTCTATGGAAACCAGGCAACACCAGCCCTTCTTCATGATGCTCCCTCAGTCTTAATTTGACTCTAATATGGTACAAACATTCTTGTTACAGCAGCAATTTATGATCTAGGGTGTATACAAACTACACAGTGAGCACATCTTGAATGATGTCCAGATCTGTGGTATTGAAGCATGAATGGTGTGTAAATTAATACATTTAGAGGAGAATACTGAAATTTAAATCTTGCTTTTAAACTTTTATATTGTACCATCTTGATAAAAAAACTAGTATAGATAGGAGTAAAATGTATTAGACTTAGATGTAGCTTTAATAATTATGACAGGAAATAAACAGTTAAAACTTTTATGTAATTCTGTTGTAGTTCTGGCATCAGTTGGATGAATGGCCTGACTTTGTGTATCTGTACAATGTGGGTTCTGGATGTCAATGTTTCTATAAAACTTAATTTCCCTTTTGCAACCAGTTAGTTTGTCGAAACTAGAAATGTTAAATGATGGCGTTATTATTAATGTTGAACAATTAAATTCTAGCTACAAAGAAAGTTGATATTCATTTCTAACATTTAAATATCAAATCACTAAAAATCACAACCAGGTTTTTAAAAAAAAATTTAATGTATATTTTGTCATTAATTCATGAAAAATCTGCCAAAGTGCTGAATGAGTGTCTGAAAAACTAAATACACTTGTGCTACATGTTTAGGTGTACCAAGGATAACATTTGCTGCTCTTTAATAGTGAGAAGCATTTATAAGGTTAAAAAAAGGAGTCAAGATTGGGACCGAGGAAGAAGTCACAAAATGTTTGGCCTAAATTTGGAACTGTGTAATACTTAGGAAAACTTCACAATAAAAGCTTGTTCTTCAGCTTTAGGATTAGAACAATTTACAGTCAGTGAATGGACCATGACCCCCTGTGTATATCAAAATACTCTATAGTCATATGGGAGACCTTTTTTATGCAGAAGGAAAATTATCCCAAAGCAACTCAACAATAGAATGACTGAAAAACAAACTTGTGGTTTTGCTATTATAAATTGAATATTAAGAGATGGCAATTACCTTGTAGAAATCGAGCCTGATTTAAATGCTGTTGAGAGCTGACAAAAACCAGTTCCACAAACCTCAATCAACTGAAGCAACATTGTAAAAATGATTTAACCAAAAACACCTTCATGGGCATGTGAGAAACTGATATTATCAATCAAACTTTATACAGAGAGTGCTTTATCATACATAGAACGCATCTCAAAGTGCTTTACATTAAAAATGTGAAACATGCATAAACATAGTTATATAGACACATTTTAACACTCATCCAAATGCAACACATCAAACACAACCCATGTACATAAAACAATCACTCAGACTGCTGACCTGTCCAAACCTTCACCATCAGGAAAACTAATACTCAGGACATCATAAGAAATAAAAAATACTATTTCCTGTAGCAGGTTCTACATAGTTTGTGGATCATCCAATCTATTACAAGTATTTGTTTAAATTAATAATATCCTATTGGATATTTAATATTTTATATATTTTATGTTTCCTTGCTGCAACCCACATGATTCAAATTAAATTGATAATTGAACATCTCTGCATTAGTCTGCTACTGTGCCATAATCTGAGCCTTTTAAAACAGGGAAACACAAAGTCTGCAGGATAGTAGGCCGTAAGGACAGGAGTTAAACATCCATGTGATGGTACATACCAGTAAATTACCTCTTTATATACATATAAAATGCCAATTTATGCCAAATCCACGTCACTTGCGTGGAGCGCGCGCTCCTGTTTTTGTTAACGCAGGAGGCGTACGGGGCGGCGCCGTTCCCTTGTTCGCCATACTTGCACAAGCTCTCAGAGCAACGAACGCACTTAACAGCAGAAGTATCTGAAATCAGTCTTTCTTTTCAACACTAAGGTAAGTATTTTTGTGTGTCAAAGAGAACTGAGAAGGTTGTTCCATGAGTCATCCTTTCCTGCGCACGCGGCAGAAACCGCTTCGGCGTCGCGTGCGCTCTGTCAGTTTGGTGATAACTTGGCATGCTAGCGTTAGCCTCAGGCTCCGGATAGCATCCTAGAATTGTTCACAGCGGATCCACTAGCCACTTGTCTACTCAGTCCCACCCTGTTACTGAGGACTGACGCCTAGAAAAGTTAAAAGGCATTTTGATGTGTGCGTCTCTGAACGCATTGAGACCGATTAGTCGTGAGCTTTTGTTGTAGCGACTTGTTGCCAAAATCAATAGGTTAGCCGGTTTTCTGGAATTCTACCAGTCGGGATTGTTAGCATACGGCTACATGGAATTGGCTATAGTTACTTTATTAAAGCGAATAGCTGACATCAAGTTCTAGATAAACTAGTGGTCCACATCCAGTACAGATGTACATCATTTCTATTTCTTATTAGTTTTAATTATGTTGTTAAGAGGCTGTAGTCATACTAAATCATTTAGTCTATTCTTTTCTGTAACTAAAATACTGAAAGGTCTGCACTTGTAACGACGTAGATCTTTTGTCAGGCTTTTTGTAAATAATACAGATGTCCTAATAAAATTGCCGCTACATAATTGTTAAATGTAGTCACTAATATTAATACCAGTGACCTTTCAATTAGTTGCCCTTTATTATATATATGTATATATGTGTGTGTATGTATACAGTGGAAATAAACCATAATGTTTGCTGTGACTGCACAGCCTTATTATGCTACATAATTAGATTAGTTACAAAACATTATTAGTAATGTGCAAAGGCACAATAAAAGCAGAGACCAGATAAACAAAATTAGCCTGGGAAGAGTGAATCTCACAGTTTTTAACAAACATATGAACTTTAGTTTCCTGAAGAGCATCTGAATTGGTGTCTGTCCTCTAGTTGGGCGTGGTGGTTCTGTCTCTGGGGAATACAGTGCAGCCTTCAAATGTCATTATATTAACAATTTTCATGATGACACACAAGTCAGCCGTATAATGGTACTATCAACAAATGTCTCAAGTATCAGCCCAAGTGGACACCCCTTCTTCACTCCGGCATGCAGTGAGAGAAAAGGCTGGAAGCAGTAGCCTTAATGCCAGTATTTATGCAACATTTTTAAAGTCTCCACCTCTGACATCACAGCAACTTGCAGTTTAAACTTGCAGAAAAAAATTATTTCTATGCATAACAGTGGAGAAATTTCTAAGATGAGAAGATTTTCAGTGAAAAGATGTGGAGAGATGTATAATAATGACCACCGTTTTTATTCCGGGTCTTTGCATGCATCATAAGAACAAGTTGTAGAGATTAATTGAAAGCTTTAAATTTAGTTGGTTTTTGTTCCTTTTGGTTGCAAAAATTGGTTTGATAGTGTTTGAATGTTAAAGAAGGAATAGGTAAAAATATAGAGCTAATAATTGGCCCATGATCAGGCGTGTATGTTTGTCGTTCAGTGTGATCCTGTGTACCGCTCATAGACATTCGTCTCATGGCTGCTAGTTTAGGCAGGTCAGATGAAAGACCTTGCTTGAGGTTTGCACAGAAACTCTCACTTCAAATCGAAATGAGAAACTTTTGGTCGGCTGGAACATAAATTTCAATGTGATGATCCTGTTGTGCAAAATGAGCTTATTTCAAACACACATGGAAAGCATGATTATAAAAAAAAGGGTTATGTAAATGTAAGGGGGAAATTGCACTAAATCAAGTCAATCTAGATAATTTTTTCTTTTGTTTTGTTCCTCAAATATCACAAAGTTGTTTGAACCAGTGAAAACCCGGATCAGCCACGTGTCAGCGAAATTGAAGAACTGCAAAAAATGCTGACAAAGTAACAACGGTTTCTCCTCCCTCCTTTTCAGATGGTTTCACATTATGTCCACAACTAAGAATTAATTTAGTTATTTTATTCGGCTAGTTATTTTATTGTTAATTTGTTAGAGAATACTGAACCATTTAGGTTACTAAAAACTCCAAGTTGTATGGTTAAATGCCTCAGTAAATGAGCAACAACAAATCATTTTTATCATTTTGTTGTTTTTTCAGCTTTTTTTTCAGCTTTCTGAAACATCTGAGATTTATTAAACAAAATGATTTATAATAGTAAAATGACTTTCATCCGTTTATGTTGTGCAAGCTTTTCCACATAACGGTAAACTGGCCATGTCGACCAGACTGTCCTCAATGTCTCTCATAGTGTTGCTGTAGCTTTTCTTTACTGTTTACGTAAGTGACCAAGTTAAATAATAACTACCAGCTTTAGGGTGGACACAAATTGTTCAGATTCAAAGGTTTATGCTGCATTCCTTCATTCTCAGTGCATTTTGGGCCTGTTGTGTGCTTGTTGTGCTGCCGATGGGATGGCCTCAATGTGAATGTCAAGACTCTTGGCACAAGCAGAGCATTTCCTGCTTTTGTTACTTACTGTGTCTCAGTGAAGGAACCTCTACTATTGAAAAACATGAAGAGCAAAATTATTTCTGTTAAATTAATCGTCCTGGCTGCAGTTTCACTTGGTAATTGTTCTCTTGAGTCCTAATTTCCTGAGTCTAGCTGTATTTTTAATATGAGAGCAAGATGGGTAATATATTCGTTTCTAATTTTTTGTAATCTGGAGGAGCTCAGCCTCTTTTACCTTTATTCACCAGGGGAGATTCTGTATCATGAGATTCATGACATCTTGTTTGTGATTCTCTGTGTTAATAATCTTATTTCAGAAAAGCCTGGTTAGATGATATCGCACAGGTCAGCCGCATACAGGCTGTGGCATACTGGACCAGCCAGTTTTATTTTCCCACCCATTTTTGTCTATATGGTAACCCCTAGGAGGTGCTGTATGAAGTATGTGTGAGATTACATGTTACTTATTGTGTAAAAGCAGTTTAAGTGGTCACAATGACAAGAAAAGCATCACATAGGTACAGTCAATTGCCATTTGCCTATTTTTCCTCTTCATGTCTAGACATGGCTGAGGATGACGTGACTCCAGAGCAGCTCGCAGCCATCGCCGCCGAAAATGAGGAGCCGGAGCCCGTCAACTACAAGCCACCTGCCCAGAAGTCTGTGAAAGAGATCCAAGAGCTGGATAAGGATGATGAAAGCTTACGCAAATATAAAGAAGCTCTGCTTGGCTCCGGGGTCACTGAGGCTGGTAATGTAAAGCATGTGTGTGTATCTGTGTAAGAAACCGGTGCTTGTTAAAGAATAATTTTTATACGTTTTCATTCGCAGCAGCTTATTTCTAAATCCCTCTGTATGCAGAAAGCCACTTCCCTTTGCTTTTTTTTTGTTGGAAGAATAAAAGGTGGCATCAGTGAGGACTGAATTACACCTTAAAGTATTGTCTGGTCATATTTAGAGGGAGGGTCAAATCTCCCACTGAAAGTGTTTAATTGCAATTATTTTATTCTAATTCAGTCTTGGTTTATTTTTGTGTTAGTTTGAAACAGAAGTAATTCAATGTTCCCTAAACTGTATGGTTTTTTAATGGAAAAATGAACTTTATTCTCCATACTGAAGAATCCTTAAAAAAATTGCATGATCCAGGCGATTACCTCCATCAGCCTCAAAATCTAATCTTGTTCCTTATTCCTGACATTTTCTGTAAATTTCATAAAAATCCACCAAAACCTTTTGAGTTATGTTGCTAAAAGATGAACATTCAGGCAGACAAGCCAGTGAAAAAATATACCTTTTTGTTGGCATTATTAGCATTTCTTTGCACAGTTCTGTGCTGGAAACACTTGTTTTCCCACGTGAAGCCGGCAGAGTATTCCTGCTCCGATGCAGGAGCTGCATGTCCACTAGGGAATACAGTGAGGATGCCCTCGTCACTGTAGACATTTTTTGAGAGGAAATCTCATATTCAGCTTCAGTTACACGGCTCACATTTAGCTTTTATCTCTTAAACGTTGTAATGAACCTTTTGTGAGTTCTCGGTGTTTATTTTCTGTCTGTCAGATTAGTTAATCTGTTTGTTTGAGTTGTCTTATTTTTATATCAGATATCATATCGGGTTGCCAGACATTAGACTAAACTGAACTTGAGGTGCTGAGACCCACTGTCTGTAATAATCTGTTTGTAGCCTCTGGTCAAATGGAACAACTTCCTTCATGGAAATGAAAATAAAGTGAATTCTAATTAACACAAAGACTGTCTCGGTTACAGCAGAGCTGTCCTACATTCAGCTCTCCAGAGCCCACACACTTGATCAGCTGCGAGTAACAGGAACGCATCATGTGAAGTCCACTTTCAGACGTACCAAGACTCCACTAATAAATTACTTTCACTTTGGAAAAAGATTCTTGGACAAAAAGAAGTTGTGAAATACTGGCTAATCCTTTTTCAGCATATTTCTTTTAAAATAACTATTATTTGAATTCATTAGCACCATGTTTGAATGACTGCTCTTGTTCGAGAATAAATAATGTGTAACGTTGTTGTATCACTGTCAACACGGCACAGATCTGCACTGTGTGCAGTCATTATAGATGTAAACGCTCTGGTCATCTTATATAGGATGGTCTTAACTTGGCCTCCGCTTAACGCATGGATGAAAGGATGGCAACAGATGGTGTCATTACATAAATAATACTGCAGTGAACTGTGCTGAAACTCCCAAGTGCTTTCTCACAGTATCTGGGTGAAATTAAAATTAAACTGTGCTCAGTATTCATCACATTTGATGCTGTTTCTTCCATCTTAAAAGAACGCAAAGGCACAGTAGCAGAGTAACTATGTTTCCATACAGCTGTTAAACATTTATCATTTATTTTAGGTTTTATTTATCCTAAATGTAACCAGAAATAATAACTGAGTCCAATCTGCTTTTCCCCACTTTTATTTTTTATGATTTATATGTGTCATTTTGGCATGGAGGTTCTCCTGCACTTCATATTTTTGCACTATTAAAATAAAATATTTGTGTTTTTTTTCCTCTTTTGTTTCTTTAATCTCTTGTAAGATCCCAGTATTCCCAATGTCCAGGTGACCCGAATGTCTCTAATCTGTGACACTGCCCCACACCCATTGGTCCTGGACCTGCAAGGTGAGGCTCATCAACCCATTTTTCTGAAATATTATGGGTTTTTTTTGTTTTGGTTTTTTTTTGGTTAAAGAAAAATAATTAAAACTCAGTAGAAATAGATGCCTTCATATGTCGGCATCTTTTTAGCTCAACAAGCTAAAAGAAGGCTGAATGCATCCACATTTTTTAGGGTGAGAAATGATAAAGAAATATATTTCTGCACATTAGTAATACCTTTTAATATGGTTTATTAACAAATGGTAAATAAAAGGGCTGTTTCAGACCAAGGCCTCCTCAGACATGAGGAAAGGTTCTGGCCCAAAACATCACCTTGTTACTATTACCAGCATGCAGATATATATATCGCTTCATTTTTTCTGATTTGGCTTCTAGGTTTAACCTGTAGGATGTGTGTGTGATTTTTATTACTTATTTATTATATTTTTCCATCCATGGTGGAGAAATCTTATTATTTTACAGGCTTTTAAATACTGTCTTCCAGCCCAGGAACTGGAAGACTATTTTACTGTGTGGTTTGGATTGTGTATTGAGGTTCACACTGCAAGTTTGAAGTGTAACCCTCAAACCACCAGATGACCAGTCACTTAGGGGAGATCGGTGGGTTAATATAAACTGCTCATTGATAACTATTGTTGAGTTTTGTCCTGGATTGCCATGATGGCTTCTGTGTGGCTATAATATTGATGTGGTCCCTGTTTTTCACCACTTTTTCTCTCTTATCAGGAGACCTGGAATCCTTTAAGAAGCAGGCCTTTGTGCTAAAAGAAGGAGTAGAGTATAAGATAAAGATCAGCTTTAAGGTGAGAGCTAATGGGGTATTATGTGTTTTTGTTAAACTTCTGCACGTATAAAAATGGAATTGATTGTGTTTTCCAAACCCAGGCCTGAGGCACATTTAATCTGTTTGAATGAACTGGTCAGCCCTGATCAGACTGGTTAGGAGAGCAGCGTCTGATTTGGACTGGAAGAGGAAACATGAAGAAGACATGACAGTCATTATGATTTTACTGAAACAATAACTATCCCTATCAAGCTTAATATTTTATATCAATTTCTGCTCACATTATGTAATTGTGATCAAACAAATGAAGCACTGACCTTTTATTTTATGAACAACAACATTTAGGTCTATGACTTCCGGACTTGCATTATGTTTTTGTAAAAATCTTTTCAGTCATTTCTAAGACTGGTCACTATAATGAAAATGAAATAAAAAAATATAAAATCAGTTTGTTTTCCTGTGACAAATATCTTGAATGACTTTTGTGCCCTCAGGTGAGCAGGGAGATTGTTTCGGGCCTGAAGTATGTGCAGCAAACGTTCAGGAAAGGAATGAAAAGTGAGTTAACACCTTTTTTTGATGCTCACTAACACAACTGCCGGTTCTGTCCAGCTCAACGTTTGCTTTAAACGGTTCTGGGGGTGGGGCTCCCTGATGGTGGCAGCCCTCAGGAAGCTTTTTAGATCACTGCATATCTTCAAAGACTTGTGGCATTTGCACTACCAGCGGGTACGCACGATGTGATGGGAGATTTCCCTCCTTCACACTCAAACTTGGTAAAGTCTGGACTTGCTGTTGTCTTTAAATCAACCCATCAATGGACTCTAAGCAAGTGTTTAAATATCTACTTGTTTACAGCCTAAGCAGTGAGTGCTGATGTAAATAACATTGATCATCTGCTTACAGTGTGCTGCTGAAAGGCTGGTTTATGTGTGAAAAAATAGATCTCAGAAAGATCTATTCCTCTGCAAAGCCATGTGTAGAAAATAAACACCTAAAAGGTGAAATGCTACTTTTTTTGTGAAAACTTAACATTTGCCGTGTAATTTTAACATTATTTAAACACTTCTAGTATCTAATCAATGATAAGTACGGTATGTTTTAAAATGAGCCGTGTCTTTTTTGCAGTGGGTCCACGTATATGGCAGCTGATGTATTTTGTAGCACTTTTTTTCTTTTTGTACTGCAGAGACTCTTGAGACGTAACTTCTCTTTAAGTGAAAACCCTCAGAGCTTTAATACAGCAGTATCAGCTGTGTTTAATGGGTGCTAGAGCCTCTTTTGGGTTAAGTAACAAGTTAAAAGAACCATAGAAGAAGATTGTTGAGGCACCTGAGGCCACCGGATCCACTCAGATGAAAACATGTGAACAAGGTCTAAAAGTCTTTAGGTTTTTCCTCCTTGCTAAAAAAAGGTGAGTAGAAAAGAGAAGCTGTTCAATCAACTTCATGAATGAACAGCTGCTGCTTTGCTAAATGAGCTGCTGTTAGTTTGCAGTTTGCTCGTCATCCCTTAGATGTTGTCCATATTAGATAGTAACTAAATGTAGTGCTCTTCCTTCATTGTACAGCTTGGAAAACAGTTGGTGATTCTGAAAGCATTTATTATGATAAATGGTCACATCATATCCTTTCAAAGACTTTTTTTTTAAAACAATTTTACAGATTCTCCTCCATGTCCATGGTTTTCCATTGTTTTTTCATATGCAAGGAAAGGAGTCTCTCCTAGCCTCAAAGGCTGCACCTTAACTTTGAGAAGCACCAGCTGTTTGTAGTGAGTTTGACACATTTCTGTGCCCCCCCCCCCCCCCTTCACTTTTTCTTAATTCCTTTGTGTTACCTTTATGCTTTTTTTTATATACATATTCTGCTGCACCATGAGCTCATCGAGGCAAGTCACCTTTTTGATTTATCTACCACAGCAAACCCCTCTAACCCCTGATTCAAGTAAAGGACAGTTGGTAAAACTATGATGTGTACAGATGGTGCCTTTATGTTGCTTCCTCATGCGCACTTTCTCATTTGTTGACAGTTGATAAATCAGACTACATGGTGGGAAGCTACGGGCCTCGCCTTGCTGAATATGACTTCCTGACCACGACAGAGGAGGCTCCTAAAGGCATACTGGCCCGCGGCAACTACGTCATCAAATCCAAGTTTACTGACGACGACAAGCACGACCACCTGTCCTGGGAGTGGAACCTCAACATAAAAAAAGACTGGGATGAATAAAAGAGGCCTTTGTGAGTTTTTTTTTTGAGGAGTATGGATGGGGAAGTGAGGGGTTCTTCCTCCTCCCCCATATCTCCTCTCATCCTCGCCCTGTGTCCACAATTTCTGCCTTCTTTGTTTTTGTGTTGCTGTGCATTTCATCCTAACATGCCTTAGTTCCCGCTTCACAATCTTCACACCCTGCCATTGTCCCCTTTGTCAGCAGCAGTAGTAGCACCCTCCCCCTAAAATAAATCCACCCCTTTCCTCCTCAGTATATCCGTCCATACCCCCACCTGCACAACGTCTCATTGGTTGCACACATTGCACATATGCTTTTCCTCTCCTTCCACCAAGCTGTGCCATGTAGCAACTCAGCTCCTGATTCTTTTCCTTCTTTATTGCTTGAAGAGATTACCCCCCTCTCCTCCAGAATGGTGTCTTCCTCTTTCAGTATGAAGTACATGTGGAAAAGCAACTGTACAATCAATGTTTTTTTTGCCTTTTTTTATATACATAATTGTATCAATGGTTGTGTAA
Source organism: Pseudomugil gertrudae (assembly GCA_037177535.1). Lineage (NCBI taxonomy): Eukaryota > Metazoa > Chordata > Actinopteri > Atheriniformes > Pseudomugilidae > Pseudomugil > Pseudomugil gertrudae. The sequence continues at coordinate 25,530,890 of JBAMHV010000004.1, read as the reverse complement.
TGTGACTGTAATCACATGTTAATCAGCTGTTGTGTTCATAGCAGACCCCACTGCATCCACACCCCACCCCCTCTCACTATAGCATTCTTTTGCTTGCTGTCTTTTGATATAATAACCAATACCTGCCTTGTAACAAGTGAATTCAGAGCTGCTCTGTAGAACCTACCTTCCCAAAATGTATCCACCCACTCCTCCTCAGACGGGGAATGGGACCAAAGTCAACAAGGGAGTGTTGAGTAGAAAAACAGCTGCCTTATGCCTAAAGTTATCAGTGTAATTATTTTGCCTTGTGTGAACGAGCAGCACTTGTCAGGTAGTCTGTAAATGACGGGCTTACTCTTGCTACATGTTACTCAGAGGCAGCTCAGCACATATGCCCACTGGCCCCTGAATTTAAACATTCTTACATTTGGAGGGGACTGAATGTTCACACAGATCGTCTTTGAGTGGGTGGGTGATTAAAAAGTTTGATTCAGTATTGGCACTCTTGCTCTTTTCAGCCATAAGGCCTTAGCACGAAACTATAATCATGTGGAGGGTAAAAAGAGAGGGGGGGGGGGGTGGTGGGTGGGGGGGGTGGGGGAAGGGGGGAGGGGGGGGGGGGGGGGGGGGGGGGGGGGGGGGGGGGGGGGG
>JBAMHV010000004.1:25509168-25530157 GCA_037177535.1 Pseudomugil gertrudae | reverse complement strand
GAAACGTAAGAAAACACTTTTTCCCGACACGACGCTTTTCCGATCTACTCTTGCTCTTTTTAGCCATAAGGCCTTGGCACAAAACTAGAATCATGTGGGGTCCCCCCCCCCCTTTTTTTTTTTTTTTTTTTTTTAAACCTTTAAACATTTCTTACTTTCTTTTGGTCCCTTTTGCCTTAACAGTCGTCATTCCCTCTTACATTTCCTCTACATTGCTTCATAACGTGTAGTCTGCAGTCAGGAGATCCCAGGCGTAGAGGAGGCTGAGCCAAGCACCGTCTGCTGCTGCTGGAGACCTTGCAGTGTCTGGTCTCATCCACAGACAGGTGCTAATGGTGAAGATGAGACCCAGCCTGACTTTAAGCAGTGACACTACCAGAGAAAAAGACACTATCTGTATTGAATGAAGACAAGGGTTTTAAAAACTCACCAGTAACATTAAATTTAAATCAACTTGTACTGTACCAGAACATATGGATGTATGATTCTTCTAATAGGTTTGTATTCCTGCGCCATACATTCCCTCATGTTGTACAGTTTCTATGAAAATGCTGGCATGCTGGTGGGGTTGTATATTCTATCATTTGTTGTTGCTCTTTGTCAATAAAGATTTTGCTCAACTTGGCCTCTAACATGGTGACTTTGTGCAGCCTTGTATATCCTGCATCTTGCTTTGGTTTACAGAAAAGGGTCATTAAACCAGATCTTAGAGTAAAATGTAATGATTTGAAAAAAATGCATGCCAATATCACATTCATGAGGCTAAAAAGTATATTTTATAGAAAAAATGCTCTTGTTTAATGAACCAAAAGGCTCTTTATAACGGCTGTAATCAGATAAATTGTGGGATCAACATGTGCAAGTCTGGATTATTTCATGTCTTCCCAAGCAGACAGACTATCTTAAAATTGTCTTGAGCAATACTTCTCTAGACTTTGAAGGTCCTTGTTTTCTTCCTAGCCCTGAACTGTTTTCCAGAGAAGCACATTAAAAATACAACAAATAATGGAATGAATAACATCAGTTGATCAATATGCAGTTGGTTGTAAAGAAGTCATCCTCAAGGAAGCGGAACAACAAAAAAATGATTGAGATACGCCTCATGATCTAAGAACTGGGTGGAGACTCTGTGGCAACAGGTCTGACTCACCAGAGCCCAGACCTCAACATAATTATAGCATGGGATCATCTGGACAGAGGAAGGAACATAAGACAGAAACATCCAAAGAAAAGCTTTGTAAAGTCCTTCAAGCAGCCGGAAGAAATATTCATGAAGACTAAAAAAATGACAGAACAATTGAAAAGGTTCAGTGTTGAATAATAAAGCCACTCAGTAAATACTGACTTTCATTCTGGTTAGAAATGTGAATTGGACAGCTTTTTTTTTCTTAGTAAAATTACACATTTACACTTTCACAAATTCCAATTAATTGCACCAACTTCCCATTTCTGTTAATATAAAAAATATACATCTCTAATTATCTATCCATCTAAATATATTTATCTATTTCTATCTCATATCTAAATCCATCTCTCTATCCATCCATCTATATAATTTTGTTTTCAAAGAATTGCTTAAAACAATTGTACTGTCTGCAGAAGACATCAGCTAAAGCTTGCTGGCTCTCTGGTGGACAGATGTTGTAATGGCAACATTTCTATGTACAAATGTGGAGGCGGCAGTCTGCTGTAATGTTTTCACAAAAAAGGTCAAATGTCAGAGAGAAGCAACAGAACCTCAAATCATTTATGTCCCATGATGTATTTCATACTCAGTGTACACTGCCAAAAGCAAAATAGAAATATTACTTACAAATGTATATCCAAAAGGCACAGCATCAAAATACAGTTTGACATGCATTTCTCATAAAGAAGTACACATTCAGAGGATGAACCGTCTGGCTTATCTATTAGACTACAGCCATCCGTCACAAGGTCAATACTTTGAGAGGTCATTTACTTTAGAAGCATCCAGTAAATATAGCAAAAGTACAAACTAATGCTGTACACTACAGAAGTTATGTGTAATCCACAAACACTCCAAGTGCTCACATTTGTAACAAACTTTTTTCTGTTTCTCTGAACATGAGCGATTAGCACCCAAAACTCCTTTATATCGCTTTGTCTCACAAGTGGGTATTGTACATCAAAATATATGTGAAATACAATTTCAGTGGAGTGAGGAGAGATGAACATGCAAGTTTGGTCCATTTTTACAGCAGCTGGCTAAAGACAGGAAGCATTAAACCATCATTCATCCTGAGAAAAAAAAAAAACACTGACCGTTGGAGTTTTACCCAAAGCGTGTGCAAAACTGGGGCTTTTTTTTCCTTTTAGTTTGGCACATTTAAGTCTGACGTGTATGTGTGCAACCACCTCACACACCTAACTGGCTTTTTTCTTGTTTCAGAAGACACAAAAACTAGATTTACTGCAAGCCCTCATTGTGCATGGCTTCAAGTCTCAACACATATCTTATACAAAGAATCAGTGAAGCAAAGCGCAATAAAATATTCCAGTTAAAAAAATACAACATTAAAAACTCATTATAAAAGTAGATGTGAACAGGAGCATCCCGTTGATCCACAGGAGGTGCAGTTCAGCTTTTTATACAGTAGATCTGCCAAACATAAAGGTCCAAAAACGCAGTAAACAACTCGGAAATGTATACGTTGCTCCAGGTGACGCTGCATCTTTCTGGTTTATGTCTTTTAAATCCTGTAATACCATTTGTTTCCATGTTTTTAAGGTTCATCGTGAGAGTTTGCTGATGACTCGAATGAGAGCAGCGTTCTCATCCTTTAGCCTCTGGTTGTCTGCTCTCAGGTCCTCCAGAACCTAAACACAAGTGAAACATTTGAGTTTTAAGACTTTTCTGATCCACCAAAAGCTTTTTTTTGGGTAAATATAGGTACTAGTCACATCCTTATCAATACAAAATCATTAGTGAGTGTATCAAGCACAGTCAAACCCCATTTTGGTCTGTGTACTGCTCCATGTAACATATGGCTGACACAGCTGTCTTCAAGTGTGGAAAGGCACTAAATTGTGTTTAATTTTTCAAACTTTCCAAAATATCCCACATAAGATAATGTTTAAATGTTTAACGGCAGTTAGAAAATACAAAAACTTGCTGTATTTTACATCATAGAGGACCTTGTGGAAATAAATGTCCATAATAAAAGATGTAGAGCAGAGAGGGGGGGCTGTGAGCGTTGGGGTGGATGGTTGATGACTATTAAACTCAGAGCTAAGCACTAACTGAGCTTACTCAGAGGTAGGTGGGCTAAAGTCAAGGCGTGCTGTTACCCAGCTAAAAATAAAAAAGCATTTTGCTACACTCTGCCTTTTTGCCACGGATATTGAATACCTGTCAAATGGACAAACCCATGTGTCATGAGCTTCTTTCAGTGTTCTTCTTAGAGACCAAAAACAAATAACTCAGGCAAGCGAAAAACATTATACTTGTGGTATTTATTTGCTCACCTTCAGCAAATTAAGTGTTTGTGTTTATTTTACAGCAGCTGAGTGGTTGTTTTCTCTCAGGTGTCCATCCCAGCACTTGTGAGCCCAGTGGGAGGTGCTTTTGTCCTTAAAAAAGGACAGCAAAATCCATCCACCAGGGTATGGACCACAACAACTGGTGAGTATATGTGTGACATGTATGCTTAATCCAGGAGAGAGCCACCAAGTGGGCACCCTTGAGGACCCACTTGGCCGGATGGTGGCAATCGTGTGCATCCCGGTCAGATAGAGTGGTGGCACTGCTTCATGACACCATGATTATGCCAAATATCAAGATTAAATAACATCTAATGGATGAGTCATAATAAAGAATTCACCCCTCACAGCTGCCATGAAGGTAAACTTGACTTATTAAACCTAAAATATTTATTTCTGCTGTGAAGTCGGTCTTTTTAACAATGAGGATTTGCTAGTGAATGTGTGTGTGTGTATGTGTGTGTGTGTGGGTGGGGGTTTCTTTGCACTTTCGCACAGACTTCACTTTTTAATAATAATAATAAATAAGAACAGAGTAGAAGTGAACTCTACCTTCAACTCAGCCTCCATTTCTGCTGCTTTCCTCTGGAGGGAGATCTTCTCCTTTGAATCACAATAAAAATAGTTAAACTGGCAGCCAATGCAAACCATTACAGATGCTAAACCAGTTCTGAAAAAACCCATTTAACACAGTTTGCAGAGCTGTTACCATGCAGTCACTCTGGGGTTTTTTACATGATCACACCTTGTAAAGGCAAGGTTTGCAGTAAATGAAGTAACGCATCAGCTCACTGACTCAAAAACAGGAAATGACACATTTGTTTTATATTTTAAAAAAACAATGTTCTGAGAAAACCAACATAAAAATATGTACTTACAAATCGCTCCAACTCGAGCAGAGCTGGTCTGTCCGAGCTGCTCTCTTGATTCTGACACAGAAACAAAGTACTTTATAGTAGGGTGCTCTTTAAAAAAATATTTATAGACTTTACAATTTACACTGCATTTACTCACACACAGCATTTCTTATAGTCTGTGTAGTGCTTTCAACCTTTTACACACATTTATACACCACAGATAATGTGCAACCAAAGGAGAGCTGCATAGAAAGCAAATTATTCATGAAAAAAAAGAAAATATTACAGCTAAATGTGACACTGACACTTATTTTAAAATAACTATTTTTAAATGAGACCTCCTGGTGGTGTCATTTCTGCTCTGTCAAAAACATCAGTCCCAGAAAAGAACTAGTTCCTCATTAAATGACACAAACACACACAAACACACACACACACACAGCAAAAGGTCAAAGGCAGCCTCTAACCTGCCCAGCCTGTTGAAGTCTCCCCAGCTCCACTTTGTTCTGGTTGAGAAGCTGCTCCATCTCCTCCAGTTTGTTCCTTAGAATCATTTTCTCCTGCAGCTCTTTCAAGTACAGCTAAATGGAAACACCATGGGTGATGAATATATATTATTTTACCATTTTGTTAGTACAAAAAAAGGGGTGTCCAGCTCTGGTGCTTGAGAGCCACAATCCTGCAGGTTTTAGATGACTTTCTGCTCATGCACATCCAATATTTCTCAACAACTTTTTTTAAGTTCTGCCCAAGCGTGTTAACCCATCCATATGATTCAGGTGTACTGCAGCAGGAAAGATCCAGAACCTGCACTACAATGCTCCACAGGGACCCACTTTGGACACCCTTGATCTAAAGAGGTGTTGATGGACATTGTGGAACAACAAACATGAGTTGATATAATTTAAATACTGAAAAGTTCCAGCTAAAGATAAAAGCCGTATAATGTTTAATTCATTTAAGCAGAGAGCCTGTTATGTATTATTCTGAGCTTTAATTGGTTGGGGGTGTTTCTGTCCTCAGGAGTGCAGAAGACACTTACCGTCCTGTAATCTATAGATGAATCTCCCAGTCGACTCTCACTAAGGAAAAGAAGAAACGAGAATGTTAAAAAAGCCATTAGAAAATAGATTATGTAGAGAAGTCGTGGTCACATAATTTCAGAAGTAACAGGGTCTTAAACGTTTATTGGTTGTCATTTGTAGCCATGCGGTGGGACAAGATGGCAGAGGATGAGTAATTCCCTCTAAATAAATTGATTCAGTCTCTTTCCAAATTTATTAGTTTAAAAAAATGATCCAATGTGAAATTGTGGAAGAGGGCAAAGTTGCCTGTAAGTTTGACTTGGGGAGTCCAACTCACATCAGTCAAGGGTGCAATAGTCTCTTTTTGGCAGAGTAAACTCAATTTTTGGAGCAGGAAGTGAATAAAAACGTGCAGGACAGTAGCCCCTGGAGAACTGGAGTGTGATACCCCTGCTTTTAAGCAGTTGTGGTGAAAGGAGGGAATACATCGAGTATGTTTTCTGACCTGATTTGGCCGCGTGATGTGTGATGCGTGATGTGTTTGTGTGTCTGTAAGTGTAAAAGATATTCTAGTATATATTCACACGCCTTGTCCTATTTTAATATGCATTCCTCTTTAAAACGATGTGTAGCACTTTGTGTTGCTTTGTAGCATGAAAAGTGCTTCTTATATACACCAATTTGAATTTGAGCAGTGTATATTATTTTATTTATTTATTATTTGATTTATTTGACTTTGCATTATGCAAATGAGAAAAACAGAAATATGCATTTATTTATTGATTTTTTAGCTGTTCAAAACAAAATCAATTTAGCAAGAGGTCTGTGCCTTTTAGTCATTGATGTGCAATGGGCTTCAGAAGAAACAGCATTTCATCACAGATATGTGCTTCCCTCTTTATCTATTGTGTACTAAAAGAACTAAATAGAAGTTTATCCTGTTTCTAAATTTTCTACTCAGGTTGAAAAGAAACGTTCAAAACTATTTTTATGATGTAGTTTCCAGGACAAAGCAACCCAGTTGCAAGTAGATGTCCTCTAGCCTTTTCCATCTGTGTTCACTCAAAGAAATCCAGAGTTCATATGTATGATTTATTTATTGTTTACGGAGCAGGAGGGATTCAGTTGGAATGAGCCCTTTTGGTAACTTTAGTTTGATTCTATATTACTTTGTTACATTGGCATAAAAATATTAAATTAACTAAACTCAAAAACATACAAGGACTGTTCCTGTAATTGTACCTATTTTAATTAATGCATAGAGTCTATAATCGTAGCAACACTAGCTGTAACCTATGTGTGACTTTACAAATCTATATTTGAAGAATAAAAAACAAACAGATCTCACACAAAAAAAGTCACTGGGACTACAGACTCACTCAGAAGTGATGTTACTGTTTGTTTCATTCAGCCGAGCATCATCTTCATCATTCTGAAAAACAAGATAGTTCAAAACTAAGTTCATAATAATGACACACTGAACTAAAATCACACACATCATGTTGACACTTCCACAAGTAATTTATAGACGGGCAAATAAATTTTAGGGAGAAATATTCTTTTGGTGTAAAACCAAATTAGGTGACCCATTAGATTCTGTGATCAAACAGGAAGTTGATTTAGAAATCAATGAAGGATTAAATGCAATATAAGTGAAAAATAAGTGAAAATAAAAGTTTTAAACAAAAAAGTGACATTATGGTTCATCAACATCAGTGTTCATCTGTCCACCCAGGGAACTAGATTAAATATTTTATATGTTATTGTCTTAGCTTCAGAACTGAATCATACAAATATGGATAATATCAGAACAAAAAGCCAGAACTACTGAAAATATAAATAATTTATAATAACCATTAGAGTGTGTAGCTCTCGCAAGACTGAAAAAGATCCAGATAAAAACTGAATTACTTTTACGTTGCCTCATGTTCTACTTCTGGTATTTTTTCCATTTTTCAGTGTGTCACCTTTGAACTGTTGAGTAATTCTGCTCACAAAACATAAGAAGTGAAACTTTTTTCCAGTATTGTACCCATTTCTACTAACGCTGCAGCAAGACATGCAACAGGTCGTAAACAAGTTGTAACGGTAAAACCAAGTTTGCATAAATGGAGAACAAACTCTGCAGGAAATAAGATGAGTCACTAATCAAAAGATCTTGTGAAATGCACTGCAGACACCATCATACAGTGAAGTACCGTAGTAGAAGCAGGACAAACTAGCTCTACACTAAACGTTAGAGCTGTGGTTACATGACGTACTTTTGATCCAATCGATCATCCAATCAGAATACAAAATGTGTCATGTAAACACTTTAGTTTATCCGTCTGGTCTTTATGTGGTAGAATTTTTAATCCGATCGAGAAGGGTTAAACGTTTTCTGCAGCATCCGCTCATTAATATTTCTTGTAATTTATTATTTAAAGCCAAACATCTGGTATTTTCTGTGTTGGCTCCACTTTGCTTCTGTGATTTAGAAAAACACATGCAGTGGAAAATTTAAACCATTGTAATATGTTAAGGTTTTTTTTCTAACTTAAGTTAAACCTAACCGATTTTATAGTGTTATTGGAGCAGGAGGCATGGGGACTTTTGCTTCCAAAGGGGGACATGGTCTCATTGACATGTCAGTTTTTGTCTTTTTTTACATGTTACTTACTTCTCCAACTTGCTGAACAATGCCAGTTGAGCGTCTTTCCCTCCTCACTCTTCTTCGGTCTTTTGCTCCCAGACGTTTATCTCCCTCCGACTCCACTTGGTTCACAGATTCAGTGTCTGAAACGCATGAAGATTAACAAAAAAAATAAATAAAGATTTTTAAAAAATTATTATGAGGTGTGGGGGTCTTTTTTAGACTCAAATACACATTCTGAAAGACTTGGCTACTTAATAGTATGGTTCTAGGTTTTTAAAATAAGATCAACTTTTGCTCCAGATCATATAAACTCAAGGTTTAGTTAACGTAAAGAACATGTTAAATTTGGCTTCGGGTTCAGTGTTTTTGTAGCTCAGCTTCAAAATAACCTATTACTGTGTTTGCAGACAGATTTGCCTCTCAGTGTATATGTATTACAAATGCTTCTTTCATACATGAACTCAAACATGTAACAACAAGCACGTCACAACAAGACGCTTTTCTACTGGAGATTGTTGTTTGAAGTAAGCAGGAAGCAACATGTAAAACTGAAATCTTTAATTTCTTTTATGATTTTCTGTTCGTAGCACTGCATGTATCTCAATGTATCCATAATAGCACAGGGCGAGCAGAAAGAATAGCATTTAGGCATGCAAGTACGGTAAGTTAGAGCCAGGTGCTGCACATCAGATTATCATTAACACTCCAGTACGTGTGTGAAAGTAGTTTTAAAACATAAATCTAAACAGAAAAAAACTCCACCACTAACAAGGGTGGAGAGGTGACAAAGATACAGGATCAGATAATCAGCAAAGTGCTCTGACACAGTGACCGCCAGTACGTGAGAAAACCTATTTCCTTTAATGAGAGTATCCCACCCAAAAAAAACTACATGCATTTTTAGCCATTCTGTTCTCATAGTGAACAGAAGTGATACTACATCTGGGGAAGCCAGCTGTTGAGAATATTTTAATAAAATCAAATGACAGACTAAACGTGCTAGTTAACTTCAAATCATGGAAAAATACATTGTTGGTGAAATGATTCATATGGCAGTGCTGATGGATTACTTAAACACATATAATATAAATGTATTTGACCTATATGTGCTTTAATTCTATATTTATCCATTTCTTTTCTTATTTGATAGGGACAGGAGCTATAAAATACTGTTTAAAATAATCAGAATAGACACTACTACATTTGCCACAACTTGGTCAGTTTCCTCAATTTTTTTTTAAACACAAAATATATATTTTTAAGCCTCAAACACAACTTATGTTTTTTATAGATCAAAGTAAAGTAAAGAACAAATATTGAGGCTTTGTAAAAAGCTGCTGGTAAATAGCACAAAAAGCTAAATTAAAAAGCTTCTCATGTGGAAACATCATGGTTCATCCCTTGAGTTATGAGCCATTGTTTATTGCTTCAAAACTTCATATATTAAATGGCTTAGCTAAAATGGTCAGGACCAAGGACTGAAGAAAAAAAGCAAAAAATATAAAAATAAATGAGGTGTGGTTTTACACTTTCCACTAAAATGGTTAAGGAAATTATTCAGATGCTTTATGAGAAATAAGACTGGTAAAACAACACAGGACGTTCTCAGCATTTACCCCTTTCTGCAGGTGTGACGGTGACAATGGGGCTCACAGGCTGGATGTTTCTAGGCGGCGGATCAGCAGCTTTACTGACAGTCTTCTCTGCTTCTTTCAGGTCTGTTAAGGTCACACCCTACCAACACAGAGCAGATACAAAACCACTTACAGTGCTTATATTGCTCAAAGCAGCCAGAAGTGTGAAGCCTTTCTGTAGACAACCTCATCTGTACTGCAGCAGCTTTACAGGTTAAAGTTAAGTTTCTTTAGTTCAGTTAACCACATCATTGCTCAGTAATTTCCCCTCCCTTCATGTTCAAGCATGCTCCGTAATAAAGTAACCGATTCGTTCCTATATTTAGTCAGCAAATGCTGACTAAAACTTTTAAAAGATCTTTTTTTAAACTACTTAAGCCACAATTTAATGCCCATTTCACAGTGGCAAACACTAAATCAGTAGAATTTAAGAATATACATGATTTACAATGAAAAACCACCCCACACATGCACAGAATATGTAAGCATATAAAAAGATGAGAGCTTGTCTACCACCATCAACCACCTGAACAACCAGACAAAAATATACATTTTTAATTCTACCAGGAAGTGTTTATCAAAGAGCAATCAGATTATTTCTCTCACTGTGGTGTGGAGAACGATGTGCACATCAAGGGAACATACACAGCTGAAAAGGCTGAATCTGCTGTCATTGTATTCATTTCCAAGTCGAATTATGGCTTAAAATGGATCCACTATTCCTGAACGAGCTTGTTAACTTGGTTTGATGAGTAGCAACTGAAAAATAAAATTCTCATCAGGACATTTTAAAATGAACTTTTTTCTCAAACATGCCCTTCCAGAACCATCAACAGGAGGAGCACACCTAGCATGCCGTCTGGGTTTATAGAGATATGGTGAGATGCTGTGGAGCAGCTAAGTAGAGGATAACTGATAAATTTAGAGGTTTCTTTAGTTTAAGTTTATGTAGGTTATTGGCGGGTTACACCCACAGCTGCTGAACAGTATTTTCATTCTGACTCATTTGACAACAGGTTTTCATGTCTCTTCCTCTTTCATTGGGGCGATGTAAAAGTCACCATGGTAAACAGCTTCATATTGCTCAAAGAAATTAAAGTATGGCCTTGTAATTTTGGTTTGTAACTTTATCGACTGAACTGTCACCTCTTAGTTTGCCAAACAAGTGCTAAAAATAAAGACTGAAACTTTTAAAGGCCTTTTAGCACATTTTTAGACCCACTTAGATGTTACTTGGAAAAATATGTGCATCATGGTAAGGCTGAATAGTTTTCTGATCGAAATTGCAATTTCAGACAACACAATCACATGATCGTCAAAGCTGCGGTTTTTACAGCGCAGTTGCAACGTCGCGAGGAGACAACTCATACAGGTGTTACAACAAAATCTGTGACTCATCAGAATCTGTGACCATAGGGGGTCATTGTATACATTTTCATTTAGATACATCTTAAAAGACAAGCAGGGCCTTCAAAACACTTAAATAAAACTAAAAAGGATATAAAATCTGAGTTCATATTTCATGTCACTCTTCTGACACACTTAAACCTCACATAGCCAGGATCACAACAGTCACCATTTCTGATCGCCACCAGAGTGTGTGACTTACTGTATCTTCATTTAATAAACTCAGATTACATTTTCCCCACTGAGGGACTAATAAATGAGGGACACTTATAATCATTTTATTATAAGTGTTTTGAAGCTTCGTTCGTCTTGTAAAGCACATATTAAGCCACGAAATGTAGACTTTTTTGTAGATTTTTCTGTCATATTTGTATATGCTATTGTACATTGTTAATATTGTAGTGATGCTTGCTTTGAAAAAAATCATGAGTCGAATTAAAATTGCAATAGCTGCCAAAAAAAAGAGGTTGTTCTCTTTAGTAGGTAAGTGTGGGAGCATTGCTGTGGAGATCAGCCACCTACCAATGACACACTAGTGAAATCAAACAATTTCCATCTCGTAAACTCTACCTGTGTAGACCGACGAGATTGGCGCATCAGCCGAGAGCGAGCTTTCCTTTGAGACTCAGACTCTTCGTCTCTAACTGGAGCCTGGAATCTAAATACACAAACACTCATGATTTATTTAATACATACTACTGATAAATGACTATTATTAACAACAATCTTCATGAATCAGGATTAAACTTCATCTGAGGATCACAGGACTGTTAAGTATCATGAACTGATACTTACGAGTACTGTTTGTGCTGTAGTTTCTTATCAGTGTTGCGTCCATTGGGGCTCTCAGCTACAACATCCCTTGTCTGAGGAGTAGGTTGGACTCTGGCAGTGCGGCTTGCCTTGTTTGTTTCCTCTTCATCCCCCTCCTCCTCATCTTTCTCCTCTGACGTCTGCATCACAAAATGTAGGAGAGACGTCAACATTCAAAATGCAATCAGCCATTGTCACTTAAAAGATTGAAAATTAAATGTTATTATGCTGTTTATTGAAACTACTAACTATATGCTGTAATGTTCAAGGGTGTGTGCTAAACCTCTGTTGAAATTTAGCGCATAGGCAATCGGACTAAAAGTCACAGATCAATTAACTAATTTGAAGAAGAAAAAAATTCAAATTTTTCCTTTTAATTTTATTTCTTTTGCTTAACAAAGTCTTCTTCCACAGAGTGAGTGACTCATTTAATTTTGATTTACAGCTCATAAGGAGCTTTTCTCCATATTCAACCAATTATGTAAAGGTACCAATTAATTCTGTTGTGTGAATATCAGCTATAAATATCAATTATCTGTTTCCTTAATTACTAATAATTAGAATTGGCCCTAAAAATACTGTTTTGATTGATCCTTAGTTTTAAAACAAGGTCTTTAAATGTGGGCACAGCAGTTTAATAAAACGTTTAAACCAACGTTTTAACACTAACAGTCAGAGACTTAAGAAAATAAGAGGTTTGTTTTCACATTACATTTTTCTCTACTTTTATATTAAATAATAGTCACCTTTTCTTTTTTTGCAGTCAACATATACACAAGCTGAAAGAAGTAAAGCTGCTTTATGATTACTCTGTTTCCTTGTTTTATTTTTAGCTTTACCTTATCAGCAGGGCTTACTGTAGATGTAGTCACACTCTCCGAATCTGGACTGGAAACAATGGAGCTTTCTGGAAATCAAGTGAGTAAGCATGTTTGCAATCAGTACAATAACTCATATCTCAGGTGGGTGAATGTGGCACTTCAGGCCAGACATATTTACCGGGGCTGCTCTCTTTATCCTCGCTCAACTCCAGGTCTCCTGATACACCCCTCTCTTTAGACTGATCCTGAACGTTCATCTTATCCTTACTGCTCATCCTGCATACTGAACTCCTGCATACAGAACAGTAATAACACTCACTCAATGTATTTTATATTTATTATGCGTCACTGCAATAACCAAAATGCTGTTAAATGGGGGGGAAAAAAAACAGGATAAAGGATATTGACCTCCGACGCTTATTTTGTGCATTTGTAGCATTGGAGCCAGCCTGGTTCTGTCTGTCTGATATAGACTGTTCATTGCGCCACTGAAAAAAAAGAAACCATTCTTTAAATTTTCCCTGAGTACATGTAAAGTACCAAATACATAAAAAACAGTCTCTTACATTGGCTTGTTTTTGCGATAACTCCTCCAGGAGTTCTGCAACATTTTCATCAGCAACATCAAAAGGTGTCTGACCCTGCAAAATGAATATCCGGATGAAAAATAAGACAAAAATGACAGATCACTTCACAAACAAGCCTAAAATAAGCCGAGTTAGTTTAACAGGCTGAACACAACAGAGGGACGTAACAGGGTCGTGTTTCTCCAGGCCTTACCCCGTTACTGCGTGCTTCCATATTGCAAAGTTGCTCGGCCAGAATGATGCATGCATCCCCCTGACCCCAGTGGGCAGCCGCATGGAGAGGAGTCCAGCCGTCAAAGTCTGTAGCTGACACATCCAGCCCACACTGACATAGTATCCTGAAACAACAACGGATTAGCAATCAAGGAGGAGGAAAATCCATTACCTGCATTTAAAAGCTTAATAATGCAACTGACAAATCTATATCATCTGGTAATTCAGTTATCAATTAAATAATAAAGAAGACCATAAAATCCAACAGTGAGCAATAAAAACATGTTTACTTCAGGGCCTCTGTGTAGCCTTTGGCAGCAGCTACATGCAAAGGGGTGGCTCCAGTCTTTGGATGTCGAATGTTCTTAGGAAGGCCCTCAGTCAGCCAGGTCCGGGCATCTGTCATGATCTCCTCCTCCTCCAGCCGTTTGACTGCCTCCAAGTCTACACCTGGAGAGTACAAACATCAATATGATGATGATATAGGAATGACTCGCGAATGCTGCAGCTCCTCCCAAGATGTAAACCTGGAGGAAATATTAAAAGGCACTAGCTGATTCACAATGACTCATTTTTGCAATGAATTAATTGATCTGTTGATTACCAATCTAAGTAGTAATGATAGGCTTTTAGGCTCACTGAAAATAAATCTCGTCATCATTGGAGGCAAACTACAAAAATGATACTCTGCAGTGAGGGAAAAATCCCATATCTCCACATAATAAAGTGTACTACTGGCAAAGAAGACGTGGAAAGGCACAACCTACATATACAACTCTGCTGTTTATCTTACAAATGCAATTTGTCTGTGATGTTCACTGTAACATCAGTCAGTTAAAATTCTACAGGATAATTTAATACATTTTAAGAATATTCTTAAAAATGCACTTATTAACTCTTATTATTGCAAATGTCTTTGGCAGCAAGTGAGTTAACCATGGACATGTTTTAGTTCTGTAAGCTACTGTAGGTTTACAAATATGCCGGGAGAGGCTCTCTGCTTTTTTCTTCAACATACCAGTACACTAAACTGGTGAACAACATCATCCTCTGCTGTTCCTGACAAAAGTCACGAGACAAGTCTGCATGGTTGTACTTTAAATGTTTGGACAAGTTTAAACTGTTGCTTTGTTTTTGCTACTGTGTAGCATCGTTTTCACTGCAGAGCATCAGGGTTCAGTGGCTCGCCTTCATCATTAGGTTTGAACCCAAAAAACTTTCAACTTACTCTTCAGAACTGTGGGTCCTATTGGGAATTCAACCTTCATCTAATGCAGGGATCTTCAGGTCCAGTTCTTAAGGTCTAGTGTCTTGCAGGTATTCCCTGCTTTCCTGCATAAGCACACCTGATTCAAATGAATGAGTCATTAACAGACTTGAGCAGAACTTGACAAGCACTGGGGATCACTTTATCTGAATCAGGTGTGTTTCAGTTTGGGAAACCTGCAATACTGTCCTGCATGACACTGGTCCTTGAGGACTAGACTCAAAGATCCCTGATCTAATGTAACAATGAAAAATGTTATGTTGCTGAGCCAAATACAGCACAGGGGTGAAATTCCCTTGCATCAACAGCACTTCTATTCTCTGACATCCTATATTGAAAGAACAGTACTCACCCTGCCTCAGAGAGTAATCATGAAGAAGGGATTCAGTGGTTTCATCCAGGGCAATGTCCAAAGGAACATCCCCATCACAGTTCACAGCAGAAAGAGATGCACCTTTCTGCAAAAGGAATCTGACAAAGCAACTCAATAAAAACAACGAAGGACCTTTCTCTTACTACTAGATGACACTGTGTGTTTTTGTGTGACAGATGCAACTCCAAGGTGACAACAAAAAACATTAATTACATAACAGTGCAGAAAAATAGCACATTTATATTTGAAACTTTTGAACCGCATGCATTTGTAAGACAGATCCACTCATGTTTCAGCTGACACTTAGTCCTGCCAAACAACGTTAGTATTGTTGAGTGCAGAAATACTCAAACACCCACACTCTGTTCGGACATTTCTACAGTGTTAAAAAGTATTGTAGTGCTTAGTCTTTTGCAGCAAACCATTAAGGTTTATATACACACTCTGCAATGTCAGGGTAGCCGCAGGAGGATGCAACATGCAGTGGTGTCCATCCCTCGTTGTCAACCTGGTTCACAGAGGCACCGTGCTCCAAAAGAAATGTCACCATGTCCACGCTGCCATCTATGCAGGCCTGTGAAAAAACATATACATACACTCTATATATAAAACGAAACCTTGATTCTTTCTAATAAATACCACAGAAACATCAATAATGAGAGAGTGCCTTGCCTGGTGCAAAGCGGTGATGCCATCAGCATTGGAGCAGTTAATAATATCTGCCACATCATCCTTGTTCTTTCTTTTGGCCTCTTCCAACATCACTTTGGCCTCGTCTGTGTCACTACTGGCACAGGTCGCCAAGAACTCAGCCGCTCTGTCAAACCTCACCCTCTTCCTAAACACAGAGGATATGGACAATTTTATATCACTGCTCTGTATGTTTGCATCTTTCCTGAAGTTTTACAACTTTAATTTTTTTTTCAATTTATTGCACACTAAGAATAAAAGTTTTCAAAAACATTTCTTTGTCAAAAAGCTTTCAGGTAGTAGATGTTTAAGGATTAGATTAAGGAACAGCACACATTAAAGTACTAGTCTGTTAGATAAAGAGGGAGAGCAAAACAAAAACATGTCAAAATATTAACAGTATCGTTGTTTAAAACATAAACAACAAAAACATAAACAGCATTATTTACCAGTGTACACAGTAGATGAAGAGCAACACATTTATTCATCTTCTGCCATCCTGTCCCAAACAGTATTACTTTAAAACAGTGAATAAATATGGCTTTGAAAGCCTCTAAGCTTTCCTTGTACCAAGATATAGAGTATTAAGTAGATAAATGCTACATTAAAAACAGGAACCTAGGAAATTGGAAATCAAAGCTTGAAAGATGCTTTTTTACCTGAACATGGACAATATGAGATAAACATCTGAACTAACACATCTAATTAGGTTGAAAACAGATACCAAGGCTCTTTTGTCAAAAACCAGGTAAAATTTAATGTTCCCAGCCTGGTGCAAACTATACCACTGATTTAGTTATTAGTCTTAATTTTCATTTATTTAAGTTAGTTTTATTTTTAGAATCGACCTTTAAAACAACATTTTTAACTGGCTATTTAATAAATATGTAGAAAAAATAAAAACAATTTGTTTATGCTGCCACAGCTCCCCAGAAAGCCTGGCAATGCTGCTGAAAAAAATCCTACAGGGAAACCCTGACATTGGTCAGGGACAGATCCGTGCTTTTTCACTCTTCATTCTGGTCTCCCCATGAAAAATATTAGCATTTTAGAAACATGCATCATTAAGAATCCAATCACACCAATTTAATTTATTATTTTGCGTTGCAATTTGATATAAAAAGTGCAAGATCAATAAAATTGGATTTCATTTTATTTAGAAAATGAGACAAGAAAATGGCCAGTTGACACTATGAAACAATTTAAAGACACTCAAGTTGTTTCTGAAATTGATACTATAACATCTTCACAGAGAAAGCTGGACAACAACCACTGGTCACTGAGATCTCAGGTGAGTCACAACTCTCAATGAAAGTCAAAGACTAAAACACTGGCAGGTGCTCACTCCATCAGAACTGAAAACCTATTAGTATTTTAAACATTTTCTTGCACACATTACGAACCAACAGACAGAAAAATAATTATCATTTTCTCTTACATTAAAGCTAGAATGTAGGTAAAACACACCTGATACGGATCCTACTTTTAAGGTACATTTAAACCTAATAATCTGCGACTCTATAAAATTGGCGACTGTATTTTTTGGATGAAACATTCTTATGGTCCAAGTTTACTTTCACAGCGCATTCAGCGCCTATTCACTGTGGCACTGTTTGGTCAGTTTCTGTGGATAGCATGGTTGTTTGTAATCGTATGACCATGCACACGTGTGCGGCTTAGAGAAGACAACTCTTATCTTCCTGAAAACAACAGATCTCAAATCACTTACAAATTAAAGCTGGTTTCCTTGCAGTGTAGAAGCAAATGGTCCACTCAGTTAACCAAAGGAAGGAAATGACAACATGTCAGAGCTGATTGATTATTCAATAACAATATAGACATGTTGTGCAATAGACAAAAAAGGGCCAGAAAGTTAGATTGAAAAACAGTTTCTCTTAGAAATTCTGGTCATATAATCTGAACTGCTTCCATATTTTGCTGCACCCCCAACGTGTCATGAAGTATGCTAGGCATCTTGCTGGTTCACCTGCTGCTTATATTGAACAAATTCTGGTAAAAACCATATTAGGTTTGAACAGAAAAGTAAAAACTGAAACCCAAACACTGCATGGATTTATTCCTGCTACTTTATTGTTTACTTCTGGTGAATGAGATATTTTGGGGTCCAGGTCAATCAATGAGGTGGGTTTTCTTCTCTCTTCTGCTGTGTTTCTTGTTTTAGTCGTTTCAGACAATATTGTCCTAGTGAGCTGTTGTGAATGTGATGTCGTCTAGGTGTTTTGGTTTGCTCGAGTAAAGTTAAGTCTGAAAGCAAAGCAAATAAAAAATGAAGATGCATTTATTGGCAGTACCCATCTAATCAAATAGAGCTCCCCTGGAGTGAACGGGCCCATAGTTTAAAAAAATACCCTTTCAACATATCCCCCTCCTGTGTGCTACTGCATCAAAAATTACCGAAGGAAACAAGACAGCCCAGACAAGATAGCAGTGCAGAAAGTCAGTGCATCTTCCTTAGATTATATGCTGAAATGTCCTTGGACAGGACAATGAACCCAATGTGTCCTACCAATGTTCATCAGGGCATGAATGTGTGTAATGGATGAGCACTTAGTATAAGAACAATAGAAGTGCTGTATAACTGTGTGCCATTGGGTGGATGTGACATGCAGTGAGCACTTAAGAGTGGTCACCATATGAGTAGAAAGGGCTACTTGAATACAGTTAATTTCCCATTTACAATCAACAATAAAACATGTTCATCTATTGCATAACTAGTTTTGTTTCCACTGCTACAATCCAGTCAGGTCCTAGTGAACCAGACTTCCCTTTTCCCAGCCACATTTGTCAGCTCTTCCAGGGAAATCTTGATGTGTTCCCAGGTCAGCTGAGAGATGTAGTAATACCAACACACTCAGTCAGCATCCACAGCTTGTGACCAGAGGTGAGGAGAAGCACCTAACCAGTAAAATCCAAAGCATCACTTTTTGGCTCAGCTCCTTTTTCACCACAATTTACTGATGTGGAGTCTGCAACACTAGAGATGCTGCTCCAATCTGGCTGTCAATCTCCAATTCCATGCTTCCCTGATATATGATCCCAAGATTACCACATGAACTAAGATAGGCACTTTGCCTAGATGGTGTTGATTTGGCTTTAGAAGTTAAAACACTGCCCTACCAAAAGAAGCAGCCTTTTGGCAGGCTAATAAAGCTAGAGAAACTAATCAATTGCTCCAACAATATCAGCTTAATAAACATTGGGTTTCAATGTTGTTTAATTACCCTTAGTTTTTAGAGGCAAATGTTGCTTATACATGTTTTCAAAGTGAACTAGTTTGTTTTGGAAATGGCAGCAATTCATAGCACTGTGGCCTCCCAGCAAGAAGGTTGCTGGTTTGAGCCTCGGCTGGGGCGGGGGTCCAACCAGGAATCTTTCTGTGAGGTGTTTGCATGTTCTCCCCGTGTTAGCGTGGGTTCTCTCCGGGTACTCCAGCTTCCTTCCACAGTCCAAAGACACGCACCTTGGGGATAGGCCGATTTGTGACTCTAAATTGCCCATAGGAGTGATTGTGAGTGTTCATCTATGTGTGTTGGCCCTGTGATGGTCTGGCGGCCTGTCCAGGGTGTACCCCGCTTCTCGCCCGATGTCAGCTGGTTATGGCTCTATCCCCCCGCGACCCCGTTCAGGGAGAATGGTAGAAAATGGATGGATGGATGAGTTTTGGGGCTTCAACATGAAAAACGTGTGAATAATTAAATGGACTCTTTTGGAAAGCATAATATTTGCATCTAGTAAAATTAAATGCAAGCATGACAGATCAAATTTTCTTATCAATGTAACACAGTTTGCATTTACTGTCGTGTGTAGATAAAGATAAGAATGCTAGGTATTCTACTGTGATTAAAAATCTACTCCAAAAACTGATGTAAAGAGATAGCTTTAGACATAGCGATCTCCAAAGACACTGTTTTATTTAATATGTTCCTTGAAAAAGAAGATTGTCCTTGACTGAAAACAGCCATTTCAAAGAAGACTTTTGAGTCCTCGCTAAAAAGATAAGTGATAAACGTGTGATACAGAAGATACAGAGATTGTGGACAAGCATGCTGGACATGAAGACTCAATTATCTAGCCAAAAGCAAACTCCTATAGCATAAATGAACACTGGCAAAAAACACAAACTCCACAAACCAGTATGGTTATTAGTTATTAGACAGCTGGTCTTTATTATGCTCCGGGGCATTTCCATTATATAGTCCCCCACTGTACAAGCCCACGCACAGCAGCATTCCTTCCTTTACAGATGTTTAAGCTAAGCTAGCAGGGTGTTAGTTGATGGTTAGCGTCGAAACGGTTGAACAGACATGTTTCCTTACCGTCTTCTGAGGATGGGGCTGCTTCCATATCTTTCCTCAGATTCTAGCGGCACCTTTGGCGAATCGTTCAACTCGGCATCGGGCTCCCCTGCTACGTCCCCGGCATCGCCCCGCCACCTACGCCGAGGCACATCCGACGCTTTGTCGGTGCAGGAGCCGGCCCAGCGCTTTAGCTGCTCCCGCCGCTTGGACCTCGCCGAGTCCCCCATTTATTTAACCAAGGAGGACGGTGTTTTAAAAAATAAAACATACGGTAGCGGGCACAGACACACCCTCCATGTGTATACTTTCACTTCCTGGTTCTTCCTCTAGCTCCTGCACTGAATGTAAATGGACCCAGGGCTCGTGCCCGAGAGCGCGCGACGTGGTGTTGACCAGCCTGCGTGACGTAACCACCGCTGTTTTGTGGTAGTGCCTTGAGGGGAAACGCAGAATAGCCCCGTGTCTGTGCACTTTCTCACTACTGTACTTCCTGCTATTGTGCTTTTTGAGGCCAGAGAATCATACACTCTCTAAAAGTACTTGATAGTTTTAGAACAGGGGCCAGAACCGTCTTTAAAAATGAAAGATAAACCATGTTGTAATGATACTCTATAAATGTGTCTTGTCTATTTTTGTGTGTGCCGTTATTTTAAGAGCATCAGAACATGATAGCAAAAATATGAGTCCCCAACTTTTGACTGGAAGTCAAAACATTATTAAGACAGACTTCTTAAATGTTTAATTAACAGACAGCATGTATGTACAGTTTCAATATTGCTAGTTTAGGGATTATATATATCTATATATATATATATATATATATATATATATATATATATCCAAAAAA
>JBAMHV010000004.1:25472371-25485284 GCA_037177535.1 Pseudomugil gertrudae | reverse complement strand
TGGATGGATGGATGGATGGATGGATGGATGGATGGATGGATGGATGGATGGATGGACGGATGGATGGATGGATGGATAGACGGACGGACAGGTGGATGGATGGATGGATGGATGGATGGTCGGACAGACGGGTGGGTGGGTATTCAGCTCACCAGATGAATATGAAACCAGTCCTTCTCGGTCAGGAACATGTTGAGATTTTTGTTTGTTGACGAGGACCTTGTTATTTTTCTATTGTTATCTTTGTACATAATTTTTCTTTCTTCCTTCTCTCTACTCTACCCATTGCAAAAATGGCAAATTTTAATGTAAAAAATAATTAGACATCTACCTTTTTGTTTTTATTTATTGTATTTTCTCTCTACAGTTCTCCTCCTCTAATATGTTTGCATAAGGTCCATATCCTGCATTTTTACTCTTATCATTACTATTTAAATACATTAATAAATTAATTTTTAAAAACTATTTTACACAAAATTCATGTTGATGTAAGGTGGGAAAATGCTCAAAACCAGTTGTGTAATGGGAAGATGAGCACTTTCTTTACAAACATATTAAAATATCACAAAACAAAATAAAATATAAACAAATAAAAACAAAATAAAAACAAATGAGAAAATATAAATTAAGCATACGGTCCTCAGATCTTCGTGCTGGCTTTTTGTCTGTCAAAGAACTGTTTTCAAAATCCTGCTGTTTATAAAGCATTGAATAGTTTAGGACCAAACATGCATTCAAGATCTTCCTGTTTGTTATGAAACAATCACATTTCTGAAGACATCAGGATTAAATTAACTTTCTGTTCCCATAAACTGAACTAAACATGGAAGCTGCGTTTAGTTTTTATGCTCATGTGGAACAAATTCCAAATCAAGATTAAAAACTTTTTATTTACTGCTTTTTATTTAAATAAATTTCAATTCCTCACTGTGTAACTCTTATGTCACACATTCTATTTCTCTGTATTTAATTTTTTTAACCTCATCTCCAAGTTTGTTTTAATGTTCTCGGAACCATGCTGTAATGTATTTAATGATTTTATGTTAAGCCCTTTGAATTGTCCTGTACATGAGATGTGCTATGTAAATAAACTTGTCTTATTAAAAAAGTATTAAAAGCATTAATATATTAGAAAATTCAAGCTTAAAAGAAACACTGCAGATTAAAACATTTAAATAAAAACAAAAAAATCTAAATGGAGCTAAAAAGTCTTTCACCTTCAAACTGAGTCAATAAATCAGTTACCAAATTAAAATCATCCAAACTGACTTGATAGTAAAGCAGGTTTTTTTTGCTGTTTTAACCATTTAGCTACTTTGATGTTTTTGTTAGAGATTGAAATGATTTCATTTGATACTAATGACTGAAAACATTTGACTTGCATGACTAAAGAATGAACAAACCCTCATTAATCAGCTGATAGCAGCCTAGACGAGTTAAAAAGCTGCGATAGCAGCTGGACTTTGCTCCTCCACATATGAAGTCGTTCCTTACTTTGGCTCAAAGTTCAGGTTAAGCAGACAGTTTCAGTATCATCTCTGTGAGTGGATTGGAGTTTCTCCCTCTTTCTGAAACTCTGTTCACACTGAGCTGAAACTCAGGATGACCCGCAGGGCCTTTCTTGTTCCCCTCTTGGTCCTGCTTGGCCTTTTTATCCACAGTGGTGTCAGTGACGAGGCTGATCCTGCAGCTGCTCCAACACCACCATCGGGTGAAGCGTCTGACAATCAGCAGGCAGGGGATGAAAACGAGGAGGAATGGGGAATGAACTCTTTCAGAGGCGGCTTCGAGGCTGTCAGCGGCTACTTTGACTCAATGCTGGAGTTTATGGGTGGACGAGATGGAGTGTGCCAGTACCGCTGTAGATATGGTAAGTCAAGCGTTGTTAAAAACTTAAAAATATTACTGTAATTATGAGGTGTAGTTTGGCCTCACTTTGAGACAGATTATTGTCTGTTCAAAGACTTTGAAATGCAACAGAGGAATCAAATTTAGCATGATATGTAGATGTTTTGTAAAACATGTACACCAGCTTTTTCACAGCAAGTGCACACTGAACCAGTACGGCAGCTTAGTAAGTGTAGACATTGACTCCAGCAAGTAATCAATATCACTCAGTTAATCACATTTTATTTGTACGGCACCGTTCTTACATTAAGCAGCACAGAGTGCTTTACATTTTTAAAAGAACAAAGAGTTAAAAAAAACAATATATGGTTATTCACACACAAACAGACCCCCAATCATTGTCACGGTGGGGGCCTGAAATGGACTGTGATCTCTCAGTCATAGTAGAGGTGTTGTGCAGTGATTGGAGAATGGGTCAAATATCATATGAAGTATCATTTGTACATATGCAAACATGGGTCTGTTTGAAAACCTGCTAGGTTATCAGATGGTCCAGCACAATTCCTCTGGTCTGTTGTGAAACGTAACCTTCTATAATGGTTTCTCTCTCAGGCAAAGCTCCTCTTCCTCGACCTGGGTACACGATGCCTGAGCCTGATGGATGCAGTTCTTACTTCTTCGGTCTTCCTATTCCAGAAGGGGTATGGATCATCTGTCTGAACAGGCAGAGTTACATACGCAGTCTAAAACTCAGCTTTTACAGTTATCAGCTTTGCATTAGGTCACATAAATCCCAGCAGTTCCATTTTAACCACCAGTGAGAAGATTATATATATTGTTAATATTAGATATAAAAATATAAATATAAAATATTCTCATCATATTACATAGCGAGTCGTAGCTTCTTCTGTCATGTGGGGAAAATATATTGAGTCTTGACATTGAAAAGTTTGGTTGTGGTGTGTTGTTTCTGAGGCCACAGGGTTTGTTTAACCAACTAATAATGCAAAAAGCCTCAGAAACCGCATGTACAAAGTTTGATACATACCTCGTTAATGGGCTTAATACTTTTTTTTACAGAGAATTTGTTATCATGTGTGGACACAATGCTGGCTCATGCATTCAGAAAGATAATTATTATTTTCTTATGCTTGAAAGCTTTATGGAGGCTCAGCTGTCAAACAGAACTGAAAACTTGTATTTTTCAATTGAGGAGCCAGTGTCTGAAGAAAATAGTTCTTTAGTCTTTAGGAAGCCCAGGTAAATGCTAAAAAAGAGAACATAAATAAATTGTTTTTATAACAAGGATTCCAATCATAATCATTGGCTCGGTGGCTGCAAACACCTTAAACAGTTTGGTGTCAAGCTTTAAGCCTGTAATGGCCCAACTGTGTTTCAGCAGGAAAACATCTTAAACTCGCCTCCCTAATTTAAACGACTGCGAGCAGGTGTGGCTTCTAGGAAGCAAAATATAGAGAATGATAAGCAGCTCACCATGCGTGTAGTAAGATCAACAAACTTCTGATCAGAGGACAGTATCCGTTAAACAAATCATTCTCATATTCTTTCATAAGGTGAAAGAATACACAATGTGTTATTTGTGTATGCTATTTGAATTTTATTACCTCTGTAACTTCAGCTCAATCAAGCATTCAAGTCGGTTTTCCTCACATCAAAGCTGCTTAGAAATAAATGTGTTAAATGTCATAAAGTCTAATATAGGACAATATGTCCTGAGAAAACATAATCTTGTGTATGGATAAACTGAACACACTGAGGGTGAGAAATGTAAGATGAAATCTTCTGTTTGCTTTTATGTGCAAGAACCCAGTGACTGGATTGGTTCGTCTTTACTGTAAGAAATACACTCGTTTCCTGATACATTCATCTTTATGTTTGTTGTGTGTCAGATGGATGTGGGCATCCCTGCCATGACCAAGTGTTGCAACCAGCTGGATATGTGTTATGACACCTGTGGCTCCAATAAGTACCGATGCGACTCCAAATTCCGGTGGTGCCTCCACAGCATCTGCTCAGACCTCAAGAAAAGCCTCGGCTTTGTGTCAAAAGTGGAAGGTTGGTTACCCACTGACTTTTTCTTTCTTTCAGTTTAAAATGGGGAACAGGAAAAAATAGACCATTTTCAACTGTTTTTGTATAATAATTATATATATATAGTATATTATATTAATAATTATATCATTATTTTTATATTATAAGAATGACGTGTATCTCACACTGACCACCATTAATGTTTCTGTTTTGTCTTTAGCATGTGAAACTGTGGCAGACACTTTGTTTAACACAGTGTGGACTCTCGGCTGCAGACCCTACATGAACAGCCAGAGGGCAGCCTGCTTCTGTCAAGGAGAGGAGAAAGATGAACTTTAGATGTTAACCATCAACTCGAGCCATGTGTCTGGAGATGCTCTGAGTTGTAAAAGACAACGTGACAATTTGAGTAATTTATTTAAAAGTTTTTGCTTCATTTTGTGAAAAATCACTATTCATTATATAATTTGATATTATTAAAAGTTGAACAGGAAATGTTTGCTTTTTTTTTGGAAGAAACTGAACTGCTGAATGAAAGACTTTGTTCCACTGTGAGAAATAATAGTGTGTTAAATGTGTTGGTGGTTGAGATGAAATGGTTGAGATTATAGCCTACATGCATTATTAGACAGAAAGGCCAGGCGGACATAAAATAGCAATAAATGGCTTGTTTTTCAATTGCTTGTTATTTTTGGTATCTGTGTTGCATAAAAATTATATTTCAAGGGTTTCAGGGAAACCGCATGTTAATGTTATTATTTATTTATTTATTTTTTAAATCTTTTAAATCTCTCTTAAATTTAACTGGGCCGAATCAGGTCACCAATCAAAGCAGAGGCTCATTTTGAATAATAATGATTGCTTTGAGTTCAGTATGATGGAAAGAAAACAAAACAAAACAAACAAAAAAAAAAGAAGAGAAAGGAGAAGAAAAGGGAACAAGAGAAACAAAGTATGCCTGCTTTCACTCAATTAAACCATAAGTAAATTGGGACCTCATCGCCAGTAAAATTAAGCATTTTACGTATGTACAATAAACTAAACAATCATAACATAATTTCGCCTATTTTTCAATAAAGTGAAAGCTTTGCGCTTTCATAGGCCTGATAACACCCAAATAATCTAAATGCACCAAAACTGAACTTTATAAAATAGGTAAAACTGAATTTAACTTATAAACATTTCTGTAGCTGTATTTACTACTGATGGTGGATAAGAAAAAGAGAAAACCCTGACCTAAATATCCCACCATTAAAACATTTTATTAAGCGATCCGTTTTGTAAACTATTCAAACATAAAATATTGGGAAAAAACAAAAGACGCAAAAAGCTTTATTTTGACAGCTATTACCGGAAGTACTACATATTTGTAATTTCTTAACTTTACTCATAGTTATAGCTGTAGTTATTGGTTGTGGCCACAAGAGGGCACCCCTCAAGAGGAATATTAACCCCTCATGGTTTGGAAATTGAATTAAAACCATAATGCTTGAGTATGTGACTTACTGATTATATGCACGGACCTATAAAATAAATAATTCAGTACCATGATAAAGTATAATATATTATTTGATTAAAAACTGTTACAATTATGACCAGTAGTGAGAGGCTTATTAAAAAAAACAATTCAGGTTCAGCCGAGATATAAATGAATGAAACAAATAGAAATAGACAGAAATTAAACATCTAATTTAAAACAAAGTTTCCCCATAATTTTTTTCTGGATATGATTACAGTTGCATTTGAGTTTTAACTAACTTTTGAGACCCTCTTAGCTACAAAAGCGAGTTTCCTAATCTTTGGTAAGTTTTTGTTGCATGAGTAGGCCAACCTAATGTTGCTACAGATATAATGATGTGGGTGGAGTTCTGTGAATGTGAGTTGTATGTTATATCTTAACCATTTTCTGGCTGTTATTTTGTCTTGAAGCTACTAGTTTGTGAATACGTGTTCTGGGTATGTTAACATGAGTTTGATTTTATCTCTAGTCCCCACCACAACTACTAAAGACTAAAAGATCAGGTTATTTTATTTTACATTTTTAATCTTTTAAAAAATACATTTATATAAAAAAAACCTCAGGTGTGAGCCTGAGGTTTGTGTTAATTCATACAAAAGTAAACATAAAGAAAACGTGTCCAAACTATGCGGTTTATTATTGCCATCTAGTGGCCACAGTGCGTCACTACAGCAACAATGATGTAAAGTTAAAAACACACAAATAAGCTAAACTTCCGGAGAACCGTTAAAATAAAACTTAAAACAAAACTAACCTCAGCTTGTCAAAATAATTAGTTGCAGTCTGTTAAAAATTTAGACTTATTTGTACCAGCAAAAATAATTTATAAAACCTGTTACAGCCATAGTTGGAACAGTGTCTTTTCTGTGTGGGGTTTGTTTTCTCTCCATGTACTTTTGTTTAAGTCTACAGTTCCAGTTAAATTTGTCCTAGGAGTGGGTCTAGATCTCCTTTCGACTAGCTGCTGGCACAATTGGCTCCAACCCCCTCCACCCATGCATTTGAATGACACGATACCAGAAATGGGTGGAAGGATTTCTTTTAAAAATCATTTATATATAATAAACAGGTTATGAATTTCAGTAAGCAGTAGTTTTATAATTCTCTTTGCAGTTCACATAATGTTTCATAGTCATGATCAAATTCCTCTTCATCCTCAGTTTTAGAGTAGCAACATTACACTTTGGATTTTGTCTTTACCTTGTAAATTTTAAATGACCATGTAAAGAGGTAGTTTAAGATTTTTCTGATTCATATTTACAAGCTGCACTTTTGAACGTCAGTTTTCTAATGGAAACTACTGCAGCGATTTTTTTAGTATAGCTACAGAGGAAACGTGGCTGGGTCAGTCGAATAACGCACATAGGTTTACATTTCTGTTTATTTTAACATAACTGATATTCACAGTGTAAGGCAATGAAATAGATGCAGTGTTTAAAACAGTATGCAACCTAATGTAGTGCACATATACTGAGGGTCAACTAAATTTACAGCTCCCTAGCCCTCCACTGGGGTAAAACCCCAGTGATGGTCTGATAATGCTTTTTAACTGTTCAAACTGTAGATTTTAAGTAAACCAGTATTTAAGAAAAATAAATCTTTCTGGGAATAAAAGACTGACAAATTGTGACAGAGTATGAAATATATTTACCACAAAGATTTACAGAAAGAAAAGGTCAAACAGAGACACAAATCACAAAGTGATGATTTTTATAAAGACAAGCAAAAGAAAAATCGGTCTTAGTGTGAATCAGCACTTCTGTCACAAATACAGCAGGCTGTTTATTTTTAGACTGCAGGGTTAATTCAGTACAAATGTGGAAAAGAAATTGTTCTTCAAAATGGCCTTTTACAGCGTGACCTTTATATGTTGCAAAAAAAATGTTTAAACTGGAAGCTTGTGATCGCCCGGGACTCAACACAATCACGTGTCCTTCTTTACAGTCCTCAGATGCCTGAAAAAAAAGATCGATGCATGGTGTTACTTATTTTTCTCCATCACTGATTCAGGGGGAGGTCAACTGCATCTGGATCTCCTTTAAGAACAAACAAAACCTGAACTTAGCAAATCAGATTTATTAAACAGACTGAAGTCCATAAAAGTGCACACATAAGACAGAGAGAACACACACACAAAACTACGTACACATAAAATCACAATTAATAAAAAAAATCATCAAGATCTAAAAACATAAATAAATAGATTATTATCTATAACATAGATGGATTATTCTCAGATCATCGTTTTTATAAGAGGACCACAGATGGGCGGTGTAAAATGGAGTGTAATATGCTTTAAACATGCAAACTTAAACCTTAGTAGAACAAAAGTGCAATGGTGTTTGTTTGTGCATATAACTTACAACGTTGCATAAAGTAAAGACCTGGACCCTAATCACCCAACGAATCAGTCTGAACACCTTAGTTCATGTAAACGTTATTTAATGTTTTTAGTGTATTTAGTGCGTTAAGAGAACGCACACATTCTAGTATTTTAGTATTTTATTTTCAAGGAGTTTTTCTGGAAGTCAGTGCATCGCCGTAAAGCAGTGTTTCTCAAACTTTTTCAGTCCAAGGACCATTTAACCTTTACAACACGAACTCACGGACCACCTGACTCAAACATCCCAAAAACATTCTGCCAATATAAACCATTCACAAGTTTACAACATAAAATGCAGCTTTTACAATATTTTTATTGTAAAATATCTGTTATTTTATTTTTTCTTCTTATAAGTGACCCTTTCCTAAGCCACTGCTCCATAGTTATTTAGATATAAGACGGGTTTGGTGTCGCAAAACTGAGTGTGACAACAATTCCAGTTAATAATCTAAATACATTTAGGATTGTTGTGTTGTTCACTTTGCGGACCACCAGGGGGCGCTCGACCACACTTTGAGAAAGGCTGCCGTAAAAGGACAGTGCTGTCGTGCTGACAATAGTGTGATGCGCACGAGGAAAAGTAGTTTTTTACACGTACGATACCTTAAGCCTTCTCACGCTTCAGAAAGCAATGACAATGAGTAACAAATAGTTAGTAGCTAAAGTGAAGCACTTTTTATTTTTTGTATATGTTTATAGAGCTCGTTTTGACTGAATGTTAGCTTATAACCACTGTGTTGTGTTATTAGCGTGTTAATAGTGCCATCTAGTGGCGTGAACTGGAATGTGTATGTAACTCGCTAATTATCCACCTTCCCAGTTCATAGTCTTGCAATAAGTTAAGTGCTGATGTTACTGCCTAGTTTTTTTTATATATCTTGATACCAAAAATTTATGAAATAGTGACATTTATTTTCTTTATTGCAGTTTCACTCGCAATGTCATGAGCCATTATGAATAAACTAAAGGGAGCAAGACGCTCTGATCCTGGCTTGTAATATTAGAGTTTGGCTTGCTGTTTATCATCGTCAGCGTACCAGAAGTACACAACACATTGTGGGAACAGTACAACATTAGTACAGCACTTACACAAAGCACAAAATTGGATGGCCAATGCAAGCTAGGCCATTTTTTCATGTCTGTAAGCGAAACCTGTAAAGAATATGGGTCAGGTAGTTGCGTATCTGTAGCTTCTTTAAATAACGGGCACAATCAGCAGGTGAAAGGCTTTCCGTATAATACTTTCTAACAATAGAGTTGGACTTTGCCATTGAGTAAACACGAGCATATCCAGAGTCGCGTTTCGGGGGCAGCAATCTAAAGAGGTCACATTTACCAGCTCATCAGGGGAAATCCTCAGCCGTTCCCAGGCCAGCCGAGAGGCATAATCTCTCAAGTGTGTCCGGGGTCTCCCCCCCACAGGGACGTGCCCTGAACACCTCACCAGGGAGGCAACCAGGAGGCATCTTAACCAGATGCCCGAAGCACCTCATCTGTTTCCTCTTGATGTGGAGGAGCATTGAGCCATTGAGTAAACATGATCATAACAAGCTTTCTGCACCGAGGATGCACACGCATATCGCTGGCTTTCCTAGTGTTTGTAAACATTGGAAGAGGTCTATACTGTAAATGGTCCTATTGCACTATGATAATGGATCCTTCAAATTTTTCCTGGATGGTGATCAGGGTCACTAACCCTAAAACATGAAAATCTGTCCAGTAGTTTCTGTGTAACATCACTAACAAACAGAGAAAACAGCAAAAACACAACCTCCCTTGTGAAGGTAGCAATTCTCTGGTCATGGGCAGATTTCTTTTCCTTACTTACGTTAACTAAGCTCATAGTTCAGAGAGTTTTCCGGCTGCACAGCTTTGGCATTAAACACCTGCTTACTGTCCTTCACCTTCTGGTTAAATGCTTGAAGCTGGAAAAACAAGAAAAAACAGAAAGATTGTTTTGGCTTACTGAACTCCTCATAAACACATTTTTAAACACATTTAGCAACCATAAATGATAAACTACTATTTAAAATTAGGTTTTACATCAACAGAAACCTAAACAGAATCATCTACTTTCTCATATTGGCTTTTATACGTTATCTCTGCAAGTCTGATGTATTTCCATTCTATAAGTTGTTTCAGACCTCTGATGCAAATTGACCTCCTCTGTTTACAAATTGCTATGAAAAAGTTGTTGACGAAAAAGCTTTAAAAAAAAAAAAGAGTCACCATAGGACTGTCTGTTACTGGCTGGAGAGAGTTTAGAGGAGGATGAAGATGGTTGCTACATGGGAGGCGATTTATCTCCCAGACTTCATTCATGCTTCTTTAAAGTTTCATAAACACTGATGCAGAAGGAATCAGTCGAGTAAAGCAGGTAACAGTTTGGCTGAAATGGGCCACAAGGTCCCCCCCCCCAAACTTTATGATTAAACAAGGCAGTAAAACATAGTTTACCAACCTTCTTCCTCAGGTTCGTCTTTATTTCCTCCTCCGTTGGCTCAGGTTTCTCCTGTTCTGATTGGTCTGCGTCAGGACCTTTAACGTCCTGCGAGGCTTTCACCTGTGGGGTGACTGTGATAAACCGCCTGTCCACCTGTGAGGTGACTCTGATAAACCGTGTGTCCACCTGTGGGGTGACTGTGATAAACCGTCTGTCCACCTTCTGCCTAGTGAAAAAATACTGCCTTTGGTTCGCCAACAGTTTCTTTCTTTCTTTTCTCTCTTTACGACTCATGCGCTTCTGTCCTTCCCATTTCTTTTCTACCTTCCTTAGGAAGCGCTTAGATGGCTGCTCAGTCCTGACAACGGTCAGGCAGCGTGCATCAGAGGCCAATCCACTCTGACCTTCACTCGCACACAGGTCTGGGTTCATTGGGGTGCTTACGTCCTTGAGATGGGAGTAAGGGGAATTAGATTTGTGGGCCACTTCAGACTCACCATGGCTGTGTTGCGAGTAAGAGGGCTGCTCTATAAAAGCAGAGGGAGGAACAGCGTAGTTTTGAGTGTACGACCAGTTGGAGTTTGTTGCACCTCTGTAGGTGTTGCTGTGAGCATAGTGGGCATATGGGTACGGGCTGTAATGGGGCAGCGCAGCAGCAGCAGAGTGAGGAAAGGCCTGGCTGCTGGAAGCAGATCTCTGCGCTTCGTTGCAGGACTTCGTCCAGGCCATCGATCCAGCTATGCTTTTCTGAGGAGAGCCGCTGGTTTCAGGCTTTTTCTTGTCGGCTGATGTTCTGTTGCGAGAGCGCCGGCGGGGTGAGGGGCTTGGGCTACGGCTTCTCGTGGCTGAGGAGTAGGAGGCACAGGAGGAAGAGGAAGAGGGGGATGAGTGAGTAGAAACTCTGTGGGGGTGCTTTTGATGACTGTCCTCCTTTTTGACGTCATTTCTCTGTCTGCCTTCATTCTTCTTACCATACAGCCTCTCCTGAGTGCGGTCTGTAAGTTTGCTCATCTCCTCCACCTCCAGGTTCAAGCCCAGACTTTTAAGGATGTTTTGCAGCTGTTCCTGCTTTTCATCAACCTTTGGACTATCTTCTTCCTCTTTCTTCATCTTCGGCTTCTTCACAGTTGTAGAATCTGACTGGCTACTTGAGTCTCTTTTGTTCGTCCTCATCTTTTGTCCTCGACTGAGCGGCTCGGTTTCTGCCTCCATGCTGCTCCTGCTGTCGTTTTTCTGGCTTCCGCTCCCGAGTGGCGGATCCGATTTGCTCTTAACATCAGGAGGCTGAAAGTTCGGTGGGTCTTCATCATCGGTAACGATCCTCTGAAGCAAGTTGATGTCAACTCCTTTGTTGAGCACACGGAGAAAGCGCTCAAAACCCTCCTCAACCCTTTTGGCCTCCTTTTCTGGTGCAGCAACGCTCCAGCTTGGAGGAGGCAGAGCATCATCAGCGACCTACAAAATGCCAGACACACACACACACACACTTAGTTTGGACTTCATGTCAGCAGAGGATGACTGCATTTAAGTGTCTGATGTATGATGATAGAACAGGTGAGGTGCTACACCTGAGAATTCACATAGAAACGGTTACTGGTGGCAGTAACTGAAACCGTACCAAGCTGGATGAAAGACACACGGACAGACTCGCAGGTCTGTTTGTAAAATGTCTGTAAGGAACTTTTCACAGATAAAGACCTCAAGGAGATTCACAACGAATAAAAATAAAATATAAGAAAAACTCAAATTAAAGAGAATCACTAAGAAAACTCGTCTGCATAAAATTTTCTTTGTTTTAATCGAGTAAAATAAAAATCTGTTATTTTTTACCAGGAAACATTGTAATGCGCTGCACTGCCCATCCTTAGCATGCTGTAATTAGCATTAGTGTGTGGCTGTTTAGGTGTGTGTGGCAGTGTGTTCAGCATTAACCTTGTCACTTAAGATGCTGTCACATCCTTGGTTGAGCAACCTGAGGAAACACTCAAAGCCTTTGTTGGAGTGGTTATCTTCCTTC
This sequence comes from Pseudomugil gertrudae, assembly GCA_037177535.1. Classification (NCBI taxonomy): domain Eukaryota; kingdom Metazoa; phylum Chordata; class Actinopteri; order Atheriniformes; family Pseudomugilidae; genus Pseudomugil; species Pseudomugil gertrudae. Next base: position 25,473,022 of record JBAMHV010000004.1, on the reverse strand, counting down.
CCTGGGGAGGTACCACTCTGGCTGGAAGGGGGGTGGAGGGTATCTGGTTTCTGTAAAACAAGATACACAAAATATCAACATCTTTTAATCCTGGATACCTGTTGCTTTTATTTCTTTCTTTTTATCTGACAAAGCACTACGTTTTCTCCTTTATGATGCCTTGCTGGACCTTTACTGCAGCCGTCTTCAGTTGTTGATCATTTCATGGGTCTCTCAGGTCGTTTGAGTTTATATCTGAAGACTGACTCAGCCATGACAGAATATTCCACTTGTTAAAAACCTTCTATGTTGCTTTGACGGTATGTTTTGGGTCATTGTTCTTCTGTACTGGGATGTGACATCATCCATCCATTTTCCACCGCTTATCTGGAGTCTGGTCGCGTGGGCAGCAACGTAAAGAGGAAGGCCCAGATCTCCCTCTCGCCGGCCACATTTACCAGCTTATCAGGGGAAATCTTCAGGTGTTCCCAGCCCAGTCGAGACGTAATCTCTCCAGTGTGTCCTGGGTCTCCCCCCACCTCACCAAGGAAGCATCCTAACCTCTAATTCTGCTCCCGGAAGGCCGAGCACCCTATCTCTAAGGGCCTTTTTCCACACGGCTGGTTCCCGTTCTAGTTCAGTTCTTGAGCTAGAGCCAGAGCTTTTATGGTT
>JBAMHV010000004.1:25443094-25462167 GCA_037177535.1 Pseudomugil gertrudae | reverse complement strand
ATTGGCTTATGTGACTTCCATCAGGGAAAAAACTAAATACAACACTGATATACTGAAATTAAAGAGAAGACTCCAAGATCCCCTAAATAAACAGCAAGATAGAAAAAGGACAGCAAGAGAACAGAAAGAAAAGGAAAGAAAAGTAGACGAGGAACAAAAAGACAGAAATACACCATATAAAAAAAAAATGCAACCCAATCACAGAATTTAAACTATCTTGTGCTCATGCCATCTTAAAAGAAATGTCATTTAGTATGTCTGCATGTGTTTAAATGACGACCAACCTCAGGAGAGCGACACGGTGATTGAGTCTTTTCCCGAGAAGTATCTGGCTTCCATTTATGATTCTCTCTATCTTTGTAGCAATCAAGGAAGCCTCTGGCACCTGAATCATCGTGTTTTCTGTACGGAAACTCTTCACGTTGATGCCTGTATCGAGAATCTGGAGACGCTTTCCTATATTTGAAATAGTCTTCGTGTGGTGGAGCATAATTTACATCCTTAGCTCTGTGTTCATCTGAAAAACTGTCTGGGGACAGCTTGTACGGTTTCTCCTGAGACTCGTGTCTGTATCTGTATTCGTCATCATCGCCTGTAAACCTTCGTCTTTTCCTTGCAGATGCATCTATAACAGGTGAAGACATGCGTCTCCTCAATGGACTTTTCCTGCTCCATTCTCGATTGAATGAATCTTTATTGAACTGCCTTTTAGCACAGTCATCGTATTCTCCACATTTAGTCAGTTTCTCTGTGCTACTATGTCCGTCTCCTCTGTATTTCTGAAAGGAATCCCAAGACGTATCTCTGTGCGATTCATTTCTCTCTTCCTTTCTATCATCGTAGTCATCCCACTGCCTGCTATTCCTGTCACTGGGCCGCCTGTGGCTGTGGTCGGACCGCTTTGAGTACATCCTTTAACAGTGACACAAACAGCTGAAAAAGATGGAAATAGGTTGTAAAATGATTATTCGGACTGGATAAATAGATAATAGAGATGAACATTAATAAAATATTTTGGTCTTGCCAAAAAACTTCTCCAAGACAACATATAGAAGAAGATCCAAGAAAGTTGGTACTATGGAGGGATCCAGGATTTATTTGTTTAAACTCAAAAGAAGCAGTTTTCCGCTTTTAACGTACATCATTGTAAAATATAAAAGGATGCGATAAAAAAAAAAACATATGGATGTAATTTGTACAACTTAAGCATCCAGTGGTAAGAGAAAAAAATTCTGATTTGGAAGAAGATGGTAAGTTTTCTTATCTTGGTCTTAAAACTTTGGACTCAAAAGGTGAATAAAAACAGCCTGTTGTAGTTGTTCAGTGCAGATAAAGCACATTACACAAATGGATTATTAGGAAAGTGGTAGTTCATGCATCAACATCAAGCCACACATAAATAAATTAAACTAAATGGACAGTTTACAAAAGGTAAGATAAATTTTTCATGCCCTTCCAAAAGAAAGACTCTACGACAAGAATATCAAGATTATGCAAATAATGAGGGGTCTTTTTAAGTGTTCACACTTCCAAAGATTACAAAAACAGTATTTATTCAAACTCCATTCGACAGTAAAATGATATCTGGTGGAAAATAAAGTGTTTTCTCTTCCTCATTTGACCTAGCTGATGTTACCGATAGCTCCACAGTCTTTCTGCTAACAGGCCAGCAGCAGAGTAGCTGACACACAGCACTACGTTAGTTCACTCTAGCAAGAAGAAAGATACCAACATATACTGTTGTGTGGAGATTAAGTCCAGCTAAAAGAAATTAATCTGTGTAAAACTCATCAATGGTCAGTTAGAATAACTTAAAGTACAGTTTCTGCAGCATACTTAGCTAAAGGAAAGATACTGGAGAATCTGCCATTATTTTACCTTTCCCGTAGAATGAGTCCACTTTCTAGTGGGACGACTCTTGTACTTTGTTGAAACCACAAACAAAATGGTCACAACGAATTATGCGACATGTGTATGTACTACCTGGGACAAACTATCCAGAATGCAACTGAAAACCAGCTAGCTAGAACCCGGGTGATTTAGTTTGTCTAGATGCGCGAATCCAGTAGAAGCTTTTACTCCCCCTACTGGACGGAGGATGAACAACCCCGTGCTATTATTTAGGTGCTGCTGGGTCCAGCTTCGAGGTTTCCACTAGTTAGGACACAAACTGGAATTAGTTAACATATATATCTGTTTAACCCCTTAACAGTCATGGTCCAAAAAGTTAGAAACGTCTAAAAAAAGGCATATCCATATTTAATTCGTTTATGAATGAGACTGAGATATGTAATGATTTTCCAGATCAATTATCAGCACATAAAGACCAAAATAATCATACTTTTGTTCAGCCATTTAAGACAAAAAAGAGCTTATTTTGTTTTGTTTGTTTGTTTTTAATTTTGTAGGATGGAATTACTCTTTTCAAGTCGGAAAATTAAATAAAAAGGAGAAAACGGGTAACCAGTGTGTCCTGTTTCCTTTCCTTACACTCCTGTCCAGCAGGTGGCGACAATCCCTTCCTTTAATTTACATAAAACTCACAAGAAGAAGTTACCAGGCGGCTAAATTTGTCATCTTAATGTTGTTCATCTGCGTATAACAGGGTCTACAATGATTTGTTCTCTTTTGCAGGCTAGTCTGATATTTCTGGGCACTGAGGGACACGTCTGACACTGTATTTTAAGTACGTAGGAAGCAGTGACGACTTCCCCTTCATTCTACCTAACATTAGCTTACATGCTAGCTTTGGCTCATTAAGTTCAGTGTGGTGTGACAGTTTTCCGTTCCCGTCAGACCCTGAAGATGAAGGTGAAGATCAGGCAGTGGAACGGAGTGGCATCTTGGTTGTGGGTGGCCAATGATGAAAACTGCGGGATATGCAGGATGCCCTTCAATGGCTGCTGTCCAGACTGTAAGTAGGAAAGCTTTAGCTTGTTGGGCACGTGCTGTTTAGTTTTCCTGGTTTTCTCCTGCTGGTTTAAAACGAACAGCAGTCTCTGTCACACACTTTACTGATATATTTAAGCAGAATAGAATGGACAGAACATAAAGTTAAAAACAATTCTGCTACCAATTTTATTTTCACTGATTAATTAAAAAAAACACACATGCAAGTCAAATCAACGACATTTATCTAGACTGTCATCATGTTGATAATAGTGAATGCTTCTCAGATTAATAACTAAAGATATAACTTTATTATATACGTTACAAAAACAGAAGCCTGTGATATGACATGTAACTTCTGTTTTTAGGTGCAACTTAAATATCAAATTTTGTTTTCCAGGTAAAGTACCTGGGGATGACTGTCCATTGGTATGGGGTCAGTGCTCCCACTGTTTCCACATGCACTGCATCCTGAAGTGGCTGAACTCCCAGCAGGTCCAGCAGCAGTGCCCTATGTGCCGTCAGGAGTGGAAGTTTAAAGAGTGAAGCTGCTTTTTGTCTGCATTTCTGTACCTGCTGTAAATAACAGTTTTGTATTTGAGCAAATGCTTTTATATATTCTGAGTTTTGCTTGTGATTAAATGAAAACATGTGTTCCTGATAGTGCTCTTTGTTTTCACGATGCGGGTTTGATGCAGATAAACCTTAATGTTTGTGTGAAATCTAATTGCAATGAGTTCAGACCATTTGATGTTTCAGTATCCGGTCTCGGAGGATCCCGTCAGGCTTTATGTCACTCAGCTTGTTAAAAATAACATTTTTTGGCATGTTTCTTGATCTTGTGCCAGAGATTTCCTTTTTTCTAATGAGCATCTTCACCATGGTCATAGATGCAGTTCTCTGAAATCTTTGGGTACTTTCATGCAAATAACACTTTATTTCTTTATTTCAGTAAATATAAAAAAAGTCATACAAATAATTAAGAATCAACTATAAGTAACAGAGTATATTTGCTGCATCTATGGCTTGATCAGCTGTAAACTAGTTAATTCAACACTAAACAGAAGCTTGTCTTGTTTAGAATAAATGATGCAAATAAAACTGCCGGGGTACTAATACACTGAGAAACGGCTTAATCTCACATCATTCAGAATTCAGTCCAATCTAATAAGATCTGACTGGGTCCAACGAGTAGGAGCTGCTGGAGACCAGAAGGAAACCACTTCCGGTAAACATTCACTTCATTCAGAGGCTAGCCAGTTGCCTCTGCCAGCTCCTCCCTCCACCACGCATCGTCTTTCACCTCCAGTGCTGTGGCAGCTCACAAATCAGGATCTGTGACTCGTTTGTCCTTCCCTGCTTTACTGCACTGCAGTCGGACAACTGCAGCAGCTTTCAGAAGCGTGTGAAGCTCAGGAGGTCCGGTGCTCTCAGTCATTGACTGCCAGTCCAAAGAGCTCCAGCAGCTCTTTGTTGTCTGGGTCGATGAGATCTGCCGGCTTCTCCCCACAGTCATTCTCCAGCGTGGAGTCTGCTCCCAGTGAGAGGAGGTAGCTGAAGGAAACGATATTCTGCTGGTTAGTGAAAGAGAACATAACGCTGCACTGTGGCAAACCTAACGCGAGTCTCGGCCATGCTTCATGACAGGGAGGGGAATAAGGTGCAAGAATGCAGCAGATCATTCATCGTCTCTTATGTCCGTGGTGAATGTGAACCTATGTCTACATCATTAATGTCTCATCTGCTGCTGTTAAGGAGTTGCCTTTCAGGTCAAACTAAACAGCATCACAGCCTTTGTTTTTCTTAAGTTTTAAAGAGAGAAAATGGCATGCTCTTTAACCAGTTTACACGCTTTTGCTTCAAAGTGAACCCAAGCTGCGAGTAAAAACACTGGATGCTCACCGAGCAATGTGTGGGAAGCCATCGCTGCAGGCCATGTGCAGTGGGGTCCATCCCTCCTCGTCTCTTTGATGGATGTCTGCTCCATACTGAACTAGAAGCTTTACACAATCCAAGTTCCCAGACAAGACGGCCTCATGAATAGCTGCCATGCCTGAACAAAAAGGGCACAGAGACAGAGGTCAGCATTTGAAGCTTGACAAGGATGAGGGCTCTTTGGGTGATGCGTTGGCTCTTACCAGAGAGGTAAATGGTATCAAGTGTAACTCTTTGAGCTCGGATGAAACGTCCAATCCTTTCCAGCTCGCCCTGTCGCACATAGTCTTGGAAAACAATGTCGTTGGGGAAGTGGACATTTCGGATTGGCTTCAGAGATGCTGCACTTTTGCAAGACACAGGAGTGGCACAGATGTAGGAATAAGCTTTGGCTCCCCTGGACTGGGACACTGGACACTCATAGTACTTCATCCTGGAATCTGGTTGTGGACGCTTTTCAAATGCAGAGGAACTCTGAAAATGTGATGAGGACTCCCTTCAAGTTTCAAGAAAAGGGTCAGTCTGAGCTTCTCTGTGGCTCTCTTGGTTGTATTCGCAGTGGATCGGCTCTTCTGAAGTACGGCCTCCTCTGTGCTCCTCTTATACTCTGTGTTGCGCTATTTTTGAATACAACACCTCACAGATCCAGTGAGAATCAGTTTTGGAAGATGAGAAGCCACTCTGCTTCGAGCCCTCCTATTTACCAGTCACAAGCCTCTAAGACAGCTCACATCTCCAGATTTGACAGCCAGTAACCCCTGCCTACATGACACCAGGGCAGACCCAGATGCCATCCTCTTAAAAAAAGTGGTGACATCCCTTCAGCTGCAGGGAAAGAGGAGGCTGGAGACTTCTAGTAAACACCAAGCAGGACGAAAGTTGTTTACCACTGAAATGTGTGGGTGCCAACTGCATGGGAAGCATGTGTGTTTGTTGTTGACAGTTAACTACACTGACATAAACAGTCTAGAAAGGCTGTTGTCATCATCATGCACCACTTTAATCAGTATGAGACAGCAGGTACTTTCTAGATTACTCCGTTTTGCATCATCTTGGCTGCTGGGAAATCAGTTATGCAAAACTGCCTGATTAATTATTGTATGAGGGAATTAATCTTTTTTATATTAAACTATAAATTCATTTTCCATTTAATTGCTTGTAGGAAATGTTTTAGCCCAACTAGTTGCTTTTTCAATCCAGATTTTCCCTGGATAAAAAAAAAAAATGAAATTGAGGTTCATTTTGTATGAAAACATTGTGGAACAAATGTCACTGGATTAAAGAGTCAAGATTATGGTCATATACAGAGTCCTGGTCATTTATGGACATAGTTTAAAGTTACACATTTTCCCTCATAATCACTTTAGTGGTTGGCTCATGTCACTGATATCATTTACTGAAATATCCAAGCAGCTCTGAATGCTGAGCTGAAAACAAACTATTCACCCAAGTGTTTAATAGGTAAAACATTTTAAGTGCTTTAAAAACACTCATATTCCCCCTAAATTAAATTTCCTATGCTGGTTGTTACATAGCAAGCAGTCCAACTGCCTGCCTCTCAGAAGAGTCTGCAATGACAAGCTGAGGTTAATTAGTCCAGCAAACATAGGTGAGAAACTAAATCCTCTTACAGCTTTAATCATCTTGACATAACAAAAAAAAAATCTAAGGGCAACAAACATGAAAAGTTGGGTGGTTTAAAGGTTTTTTTTTTTAATGAAGCTTTAAAAGAGGAGTCAAAATGAATGCTGGGATATATTCAAATAAAAGTACTTTGACATTTTAGTTGCCATATTATTGGGTTGTTCAACTTATGCATAACATCCTGATTACATACCTGAAAAGTTTGTAGTTTTTACTTGCTTAACAGACTAAACGTGCTTACAGCGAACCGCACCAGAGAAATAAGAAAAAAAAAAATAGCACCAGATAACATAGAGCACTGGCTCCCTAGTCATTTCTTTCACTTGAAACTCACTACATGCAATGCAAAAAGCCATGAAACCACAACTCCACCTCATCTGGAAACCTTGCTTTACGTTTCCATTAGCTGGCACCTTGTCACAGCAGATTCAGTCTGGTTTAGTCACAGGACTGAACAAAGTAAAAAAGGTAACATGTAACATATAGGTAACGTGTGCCGTGTCCGACACGTTTCACACACACTCAATTTGACAACATTGCTTTATATCAGATTTGGATGACTTATTTATCCACATTAGGACTCAACTTAGTTTGTTTTCAGGCTCCCTAAACACAGTTCCAGGTGACTAAAACTACCAGTTGATAAGACTTAAGTTGATACAACACACCTTGTTTTGTTGACATTGCCTCTTTTTTTTTTTTAAACTATCACACTGGCTCCATATAGAAAGAGCCTCAGAGCCTGGTGCCCTTTTAGAGACACCTGATTGGACAAGTTTCCCCAAATAAAGATGGTTTTGGTGCCCTCTGGGATGAATAAAGTATTTTTCATTCAGGCATTTTATATATTCTATAAAGGGCACAAAATATAATTTACCTTCCTTAAAAATTGTGGGATACATGCAGTCCTGGCACTTGAAGTTGCACTTGAAAACAGAAAAGGCAGACACATTTCATAAGTATTTTTTTAGTTTATTGGCCACCATTTCACATTTTCCACATCAATTTGGATATGATGGAATGCTTCAGTCGTTAAGTTTCCCCTACCATCGTTGGACTGACAAACCCACCACCCTGCTCTACTTACACCTCCCATCCTTGCCAAACAAAGATGCTGTACATTCACTCTAAACAGTCCTTACAAGTCTTCCTCTTTTACACACACGCGCACACACACACACACACACCTGTGGCAATATGGGTGTTTGGGTAGAGCCAAAGTGAGGTTACAGTAGGGGTGAGGAGTGGGGCTGTGCAACTGTTCCCTCCCCACTTCTGATGTAAACAGACACTTCTCTCAGACCGAACTGACCAGTAAAATGCACCAATCCGTCCGATTTAGTAACCTCAGTAAATCTCCGATTAGGCATTAATGCAGTGCGACCAAATTCCACCCTGGGTCTGAAAGATTGTGTCCAATTCTGCCCCAACTGGCAACAGCTGGGCACAATGGTACATTAAAACTAACCCAGTCCTAAGTTATTTAAAAAAAAAAACTTCTATATGACAGCAATTAAATAAAGTTGGGCTTTTTTATGCAAAGAGTTAACTGTAGAAAAATAAGTCAGTAGCTGTGATAAAATGAAGACAGAACAAATATTTGGGAATGAACAAGACAAAAGCCAATACCCCCCACCAAGATACAAAATAACTCCGCTACAGATGAGGGTGAGGGGCCTTTGTGCTACACAGGACAAATTGTGGGATATACGTTTAAATACGCCGTTAAAAAAAAAATAAAAAAAAATGACAGGATGGCCCCCCGTTTCCCCTGAGAGATCAGTCCTTACAAAACCACTCAAATCTCTGGTCCTTCAGATTTTGTTCAGATGGAGAAACACTAGCAGCCCCCACCCCTCATGAATGAGATACTTATTTAGCTCAAACCCACACGGAACTGTTACAAGGCTCGTGCCTTTTGTTTTTTAAAAAAAGGAGAGCCAACTCATGTGGAAACAAGAAAAAAAAAAACACCCCCAAAACAAAACATCAATGCCATTTCTTTAACATTTGGTTTTAAATATACAAGGCAAACAGCTGATGGAGAGCCTTGTATACAAGGCATTGAGGTCTTCCACGAAGGTGGTACGATATTCCACAAAATACCCCCTGAGGAGGGATACGACCAATCTGGCAAGTTGTAAGGTTAAAGATGTAGCTGGTGGAGAGGGAAAAAAACAAAAAAAAAAAACAAAAAAAAACAGTTTTACCAGCAACTGATGCACTTGCTGGATGCAAGACTTGCTGGTGGGCTGGTCATGGTACTGAGAGGCAGTTTAAGGGGAGTTAATGTTCACAGGATGGGGAAGGTCCACAAGAAAATGAATGTGGTGATAGTGACTGGTTAAAAGTGTTGGGGTGGGACTCTTCTTTCGCACACTCCTTAGCAACTGCTTACAACTCATCGTGTCCGTCATCACCTCCATCCTCACTATCCGAATCGTGGTCAACATCTTCCAAATCCTGGAGAACAAATAGGGATTGAAAATTTGCAGTTTGAGAAAAAAAAAAGAAAAAGAAAAGCTACCATTCAGAGTGAGTAGTTGGATATTGTCAGACAAGCTGGATGTTAACAACCCAAACTTGGGTAGCATCACTTATTGGACAATTTTTGGAGAGAAACTTAAAAGCTAACTGGACATTAAATCAAAACTGAAAAACAAGATAAACAAAGCAGATTAGAGCCTAGATCATCACAGAGTCTGTGCAAACAAACATCAAAACTACAGTTCAGACATGAATCCATCAGGGCTACTCATTTCTACTTGGACAGCAGTGCACTTGCTGCATTTATTGGGAGGCTCAGGTCTCCCACCAAAGCCTAGTTAACAGCTGTGACAGCTGCAGGAGGCACTATGGGCACATGGCTGACTGAGATGGAATTAGACTTCTGAGAAGTGTGTGTAGTGGGTTATAATGGAGTGGGAATGTGTTAATACAGAGGATTCCCTTTATTGCATGCAGCCAAGATGTGGGGTATAAGTGTAGCGTGTATACAAAAAGGGCAGCAACAAACATTTTTGTTGCACATTTGCTAAAAGTGGAAGATTTATTCCTTTTTAGAACATTTCCAATTTGTTTTTTAAAGGGATGCCAACCATTAGCATAAGGGGGTAAATAAAAATTAAGAAAAGCACCCCATACAAGGTTTTTCAGAAAAAAAGGATGTTAAACAACAGTAATGCCTCTAGTGTCAAAGAATTTAACTCACCTCTGCATCAAGGTCATCACCATCATCATCATCCCCAGCAGGGGCACCACCCTCTTTACCACCACTCTCCAGGAATTTGGTGAAGCCCTCTAGCGTTCTCTCACCACTATAATCAATCACCTGTTGACAAAAAATACATTTGAGAATTGTGCATAAAAAGCATCCACAAAAATTCTGTCACCTCTTACTTGCTTCCCTTTTGTAAGCAAGTGTGTACTTATCACAACAAGAGTCAGATGTTTCCCCTCTGTGACCTCAAAAGGGAAAAGGGGGGGGTGTCTCTGCTGCATTTAATAAGTTATGAGAGACTGTGAGAAGTAGTTAGACTTGCAGAAAGCAAGAAAAATGGCTGAGTTTTACATGGGGATCAATTTCGGGAAGAAATTGAAGCAAGCCAAGCAATTTAATCTGGTCCCAGCAACCCGTCAGTACTTCATGGCCATTTCTTTCCTAGACACACGTCTCATTAAAGTAGGGCTGTAGGCCATTCCACAGATTTGTGACCCTGGTTTATATCCCTCATTTACAGTAGGCATGAAGATGACTGGTTAGTAAATAGATGAAGTGAGGCAGGCACAGGTTCTCTCAGAACAGAAGGTGATCAGTAAACAGGAATCTTTAAGAACCAAAACACCTCCAGCTTAGGACAGATATCTGATAATTTGTAAGGTCACATTTCTGCACAAATAATGCTGCTAAAAGTAGTGATACAAGGGAAATTCTGATATTCTCCATCCAATTAAACAAAAATCACAAGAACTCAATACTGAATGGACTGAATGTAGAAATTGAAATTACCAGTAAAGAGCACAAAAAAAAAAAGACTGATACCAATCCACTGGATCAGAGAGAGGATGCCAATCAAAACTAGTCACTGCAAACAGGAAGCTGGATTGTTGAAAAGAACTTGTTGGATCCATTTGAGTTGCATCAGGAGCATTAGTGCAGAGAAACAGCAAAACCTGTAAATAAATGTTGCAAGTAACTGGACGCTCACCCTGCGGTCCTCTCCTGCAGGGAAGAACTTCAGAGTAGGGAAGCTGTGGACTTTGACAGTCTCGATCTCATTGGCTGTCGAGTCCATTTTAGCCACAATGATGTCAGCACTGTCCTTGTATTTCTCTCCCAGCTTCTCCCAAATCGGGGTCAACTGTTTGCAATGTCCACACCAAGGTGCATCTAGAAAACAGCAAATGGCAGATTACTTGCATGATACCCGAGCAATTGTTTTAAATGACAGCTAAACTTTCTAATAAAATATCTTGTGCATGCAGTCAGCCATTGACGGTTTAGTTTGTATTTTTACAAGATTAAAAAAAACAATGCAGCAGAGCTGAAGTTGTTTACAAAACGGCACATTTGTTCCCTATTAATTTGATTAATCATACTTTAAAAATACAGTTCCATACTGCAAGCATGTCAGTCCATCTCAAACTCAACTCTTTGCAAAAAAATAAAAATTAAAAAAAAGGTCTAGGAAACTCCAGTCAGGGAAAATGGGTCTTCCCGCTGTGCATGACTGGCCATAAGCTGGATTTCAATATTGAAAGAAATAGAAACACACCTCCCAAAATAGTTTTATCAAGATGGAGGGGGGGGGTATGAGGAGCCTTGAAAATTGGCCCTTTGATATTTGAAGAGGGCTGGGCAAGGTTTAGGTATCACGCCAACTTTTCAGTGCCTGCAGAATTACCCCTTACTAACATGTTTCCAGGTTGCTGAAAACATTTAAGAGAAAGTAAAATCTAAATATATAAAAGCTCTTACAGAATTCCACAAAGACATTCTTTGATGAATCAAAGGCAACTTCTTCAAAGTTTTTTCCCACCAAAACCTTGACGGGGGTTTTGTCCCAGTCTTCAGGGATGTCCTGGCTCATGAGGTGAGGCTTTAAGACAACATATGTGTAGTTAGATCTTTGGTCCTTTTCCACAATTTTTCAATGTCAAGTACTTTCAAAGTTAAATTTCACTGGATTATCCCCAACTACTACAACCAGATGTTCTGGTCTCACCTTTAGTTTGCCTTCAACGAACAACGTGCAAAATGCAGTGATGCTCTCTGCAGTGATGGCATTGTTCTCTGGCTTGTACTTTGTCATCTCATCCTCCAGGGTGATGAGGCGGATGGCTGGACACTCCTCTTTCTTCAGGCCAAAGAACTCAAGGATGCGCTGGTTGTCATCAATGTCGCTGTCAATGAAGATGAAAAGGATCTGGGAGAAAAAGAATAAATAAAAAAAACTTCCTTTAGCAATTACACACAAGTACTATATAAAAAATAATGTCTGCTTCCAATTTCAGCTTAATAGATTAAACAGCCACAATGGAGACCATTTCTGGATGAACTAAAAGGTTGAATATTCCTGTGTAAAAATAAATTCTTTGCCAAGTTGTCTGTAGAAAATATTTAAAATATTCCCGTCAAGTCTTGAAAAGCTTTAAAAAAAAATAAAACTGGTACAAAGACCAGATATTGAACTGCAAATGGGTGCGAGTATAAGTCAGTGTCTGAAAACAAAGATCTGAAGAACAATTGCTCAAGAGAATATTTTATTTCAAAGAAGTCAGTGCATCTGGTGCTTTGTAGACGCTTTCTTTCTCCTGACAGTTTACCTACCTGACCCTTGAATCCCTCAGCAGCTTTCTTAAACTGGTCCATTTTGTCCTGGAAGTCTGTAGCAGCTTTAGGCAAAAACATGAGTATATGGGATTTGATCTCACCACCAAAGATTTTTGGAGCAGTCTGCGTGAAACAAACAAACAAAAAAGAGAAGTTCAGCAAGTGTGCAGCACACCCTTTTTATTTCTGCTTAATAGGATAGCATGTTATAATGAAGGAAAAGCATAGACACACATTGCCATAATGACGTTAGTGGACCCACTGATTACCTGTTCAGTGAATTCGATGACTAGGGGCAGCTGGTTGGCCTTGACAAATGCCAGGAGTTTCTCTTTGGTCAGCTCTCCATCAAATGTGTTGCGCCCTTCATCAAACTGTAAAGGAAACATGCAAACCGTTTGTTATAAATACATCCACCTGGTGTCCCATGAAGTCTGCCTATGAACTCCCAACATTGTTACCAGAAAACACTTCAAAATCCTTCATCCCAGGAGCCAAACTTACTGGGCATCAAAAATAGCAATACTCCAGCTCACAAACAGCCCTTACTGGCACACAATAGAGGGAACATTTGGCCTGTAGCATACAGGCACTGAAACCCAATTCCACCCTGAAGCGATAAACAACCCCCCCCCCGTTCATTAAGACCAAGGCCCTGCTTTCAGACAGTTTGCTTAACAGCTGTCTGCACATGTCAGCAGTGTTTATACACACACACATTAAGTTACCACCTTCTGCCATTGTCTGGCTGCTACTTTTTTTTTCCAACATGAAAGATGCCCATTCTGCACTTTGAACACTGATATTTAAAAGCTGCTTCATGCCAAAAGCAACTTGGGCTGCATAAAATCATGTACTGTAATTGTGGACAACCACATATGTACATACAAATTTTATACACCAATACACTAAAAAAATAATTCAGTACCACACATGGACAATTAGCCTGTAGCTACATGGTGGTAATCAGATCAAAGTTTAATTAATTTAGGTTTATTTGAAAACAATCACCGGTAATTTATGTTTTATAGAAAGCAGTCACCTTAAAAATGATTGACCATTTATTTCCCACTATGAGACACTGGACTTTGGCCTGCTTTGACAACTTGGATACAGCTTTACTGATAAGGACAACGGTACTGCAAGGTCTGAAGCAAGGTCAACATACATGGATATCTTCTCATTATCACAGCTCTAACTGAATTGTTGCTAGGCAGTAACAGCATAATAAATCCACCCCGGTTTGCTCTGCTGCCAGAGCATTTATCACAGACATGTTCTGCAACAGCTTAAAATATTCATCAACTCATAAGTAATTTTTCATGAAAAAAAAATTGCTGAGGTCACATTGGTAAAGAAAAAGTGGTAATGACAGTTTCAGGCATCTCAGCTGAAATGCAGGACCATTACTGCCCATTAAAAGACTTAATAACCCAAATGACTTAAAATAAATTAACAAAAAAAGGGTTGGACACATTCTTATGAAGTGTGTGATAGTTTGTATCAAGTATAATTCAAAATTCTATAATGATCTTGGGAACCAAGACAATCTAAATGAAAAGAGGCATATTTGATCAGAATTGCTGCAGATTTTTTATAAGAGCCCTCATGAGTTTCATACAGATGCTGGTCAGGAGAATATGATGGGTCTGTGTGCTATGGAAGCTCAATTTCTCAGTATTGGATGGTCCATAGCCATGCCTTTGCATGCAACCAAGTTATCTTAAAATTAACCAGCTATTTAGTAAGTTAGAGATGCTATAGCATGGTTGACAAGCAACTATTTTATACTTGTAAACTCTGAACAGATAAAAACAAAAAAACATGCCAACTAAATCTTGTATATGCATAAATTCATTAGGACATGAACCTATTTTGATTTAAGGCAGGAATATAAAACTCCAGTCCTCGAGGGCCAGTATCCAGCTGGTTTTTGTCTCCATGTTCCAACACAGTTTGAGATTAATGAAAGAAAAGAGGTTGTTTGAAAAGAACTTGTTGGATCCATTTGATTTGCATCAAATGTGTTAGTGCAGGAAAACAGCAAAACCTATTGGATACCAGTCCTCAAGGAGTAGAGTTTGACATGTGATTTAAGGGATTAAATTAAGCATCAAAGATTCATCTGCTCTTAGACCACTGGGCTACTTGAAATATAAACCATACCAATACCTCCATCATTGCATAACCTGTGGCTCAACACAAAATTGAGGTCATTCACTAGTCAGGTCAAACACTAGTCAGTAACAGGCCCAAAGGTCAAATAGTGTCTACAATGTTGAATGACCTCAAAAGGCCCAGATTAGCAACAGATTGCGCAGTCTACAGCATCAAATTACCTGAGCTGTAGATCAAAAATCTGCTTTATGCCAGCAGCTTGGCCATAAATGCTTAAACATGTGGAAACAAGTGTGCCAAAAACCCAATCACAATACATCTTCACTTTAGCAGACAGTAGGCACTTTACAGTGTGACAGCATAGCCAGCACGTAGTCTATGTGTTCCACAGTTTGAGTGCATGAAAACAAAACATTTAATAAAAAAAAAAAGACTTAAAACATCACCTTCTTGAAGAGAATGACACCATCCTTAGACACCTCATATTTAGAATAAATCGAGTCGCTGGAGGTGATGGCAAAAGGAATATCATCAATAGCTTCAGATGCTTTTTCATAGGCTTTGGCATCAGCAGATGCTGCATCCTGCATACACACACAAACAAAAAAAAAGTAAATCCACTGTGCAAGTCATTTATTATAAATATTAAAATTTATGACACTTAAACAGTACATCTACCACTGGAAAGTAAAAAACATAATCTTGGAAACAATAAGGATCCATTAAGTCATAATCTTAAGACTCGCACCTTAAAGAATCCAATGACTGCCACCTCGTTGTCAGAAATCAGAGATTCAGCTTCAGTGACCTCGGTCAGGGTGGCAACGGCAGGCCCTGTACGCTTCTTCAGCCAGTTGACGATGTCGTCCGCCTGTCTACCAGCTGCCACAAAGGATCAAATATTTCAATATGCACACAGTTCTAAGCTCAGACCAGACATAGACCGCCTTAAATCCTGCAGTAACTGTGGGTAACAGATGCTTAACATAACGTGCAGTTTGTGGTCAAACTACAGTAAACTGTAAATGTAAAGTCAGGCATTTCAAACATTTACTAGTGTGAACGTTTTAAAGCCATACTAAGAAAAAAAAGATGGCTGGCCAGAAAAAACACCACACGTGCAATTTCTGGCCAACTGTTTTTACAGCTCTGGCGGATACCAGTTTGCCTTGAAATTCTTGCATGTTGCTGCATCATTGCTAATAAGCTATGGCAAGTCACAAGACATTCATTAAACAAACAAACACACCTTATGTTTCCCTAACTTTAAAGTCAAGTTAAAGCCATTACTAACAGCTTTAAGACGGTCCTGACTGAGACCGAACAGGTGATACAACATAGCAGCAATTTCAGAGATGAAACATGCAGAAAGGTCTGTGACAATGTGTGGGAGGTGGAAGAAGGGTGCTCCTCGAAGCTGGATTTAACTCAGAGTAGTCATTTCCACAAAAGCACTTCCAAACCTCCTTTCCCCTCCCATTCCAAATGGAGCCAGGCGACGTGAAGAAATGCACATATGGCTGACCCAGCTCAGTCAGCATGAGGGGAACGTGTGGTGGAAGCCAGGCCCCTTTTCTGTCTCATGCATGCTGCTAGAGCCGATTGGTTGGTCTGCTGATTATGCAGCTGGCCAGATCATATTACCTCAAGGAGGAGAGTCAGTGGAACAAGCTTTCGATGTTTGATCAAATGTTTGCTATGCAAGATTCAAATTCTATTTTATAACAACAAAAAATAAGCCTGTTATTATAGTTATATGGAAGATATGGAAAAAAGTTCCACTGGTTTATCAGGATGTACTGGTTTTAAAAAGTGTCCGAGCAGTAACACACTGGGCCCATTTGAACATTTACATGAATAATGTAACCTTGGCAACATGAATATTACCAATCAAGAACCAACAGGACGAGTTTTACTTTAAGTCTTTGGTGAAAATGCAGAACTCACCCGAGTACTCTTTTGGAGACTCTTTATCACCACCCTTAAAGAACTTAATGGTGGGGTATCCCCTGACACCATACTCTTGAGCCAGGTCCGTCTCTTCTGTGGCATCCACTTTACCCAGGCGAATATCTGAACCCTCTCCTTTTAGCATGCCAGCAGCCTTGGCATATTCTGGAGCAAGGGCCTTGCAGTGGCCACACCATGGTGCATCTGTGGAGCAAATATAAAAATTAATGAATGAATAAATATATATAAAATTTGCAGCTAAATGTTGCACACTCAGCAAAAAAATAAATAAAAATTTAGGTGAAGGAGGAGGTCAAAGGTTTAAGTTTTTTAAAGAAAGCAAACAAAGAAAATTTAAATAAATCATCTTTTATGTCTTTATTTGCAAGCCAAAATACTTTCCAAGTAAAGTTAGTCTGATACACTTAACAGATGACAGCGCAATCAGAGATGACGCGTCAAAGAAATTACCTCGATTGCCTCATCGATATGTATTGGCAAAGAACAAAACTTCTAGGTCCAAGTCCAGCTAATGTCACACACAAATGACCTTTTGTGGATTACGTTGTTATTTTGCAGGACTAATATGTTTTGGGTAAGATTAGCATGATAAAAAATGTATATATATATAAAAATAGTAAATGTTAAGCTTTTCTAAATTTATATTTCTAAGAAATCTAACCAGTTAAAAATTTCAGGACACACCACCATTCATAGGTTTTAGAAGTATTAGCCATATTTATATTTTTAAAAAGCCTCAGTGATTTTAAAACAAACAACAAGGGTACTAAATTATTGTTCTAGTTTATGGTCATCTTTTTCTTTTACATCTCAGTATGGTGCTGGGAATATCTGATAATTACAGCAGAAGAAACTTTTATAAAAAGTACACGTCAACCTAGCTCCATATCCCAACTGAAATCCCGCCCAGTTGTAACCTACGTGGGCCAACAAGGCCTTCATCCCTCCCATCAGGACATCACTCTTCCTCACAGCTAACTTCTGACTGGTTCAGTTATCTGTCACAGTTTAATCGATCAGATCAACAATCTAACAAAAGTGTAGCGGGATGAGGCCAGACTGAAGAACTGGCCGGTTAAATGTTTGAGGAAAATACAGATAATTTTATATTAAAAAGTAATTTGCTCTAAATCAAGACACAACCTGTACTAAACATGTCCAGTTTATTTAAAAGCGAAAGTTATTATGTGGAAACCACAGTAAAGCAATCGAAACTTTATGCACTACAGACTCGCTCACCTATGATGCCGATGTGCAAAAACCATTAAGAGCAGCAACATCTACGAATTTGATCAAAATATCAGTGGAGACATTTGTGGATATTCTGCGCAAGCTTGTCAAATTTAATAAGAACCTACAAACAAAGATGACTCACTTTTAATTAACAGACTTGGTTTTTAATAGAGTTGCAGTAGCAAGTAGGCTAAAAGAGGTCACGTCTGGATGCGGAACTGAACAAGCATCCGTAGGTTATAGGCTAACAGCACCAACTTATCTCAGAGTCAAAGTTTGATGCTAACATTATCCCCAGTTTGTTTCAGGTAGCTAGCTAGTTCTGCAGCCGGTCTGTCCACGGTGCAAAGCTAACCCACTTTAGCCGCAAATATTTAGCTGCTTGATTTACTTACAGAATTCAACCAAGATGTTCGGGTGAGCTTGGAGAGCCTCGTCGAAGTTACTTTTCTTCAGCACCAGGACATCATCTTCCTCGGCGATCTCTGCCCTGCTGGCCACAGCCAGTGTACACAAGAGCATAAATTTAAACATAGTTGCCGCCGGGTATTTTTTCTGACAGAAAGAAAAGTGTTGAAAGCACGGTACGCTACGATTGAGTTCAGAAATTCGTCTCAGTTTCTGGTCTATTTCCTCACTCGGGGTTAGGAGAGTAGTAGGTATTTCGTGTCTACTGCTACTAACGTGGCAGTGCACGCAGAAACCGGAGGGGTCAGCTGTACTGCGCATGCGCCTTTATTAGGCCGAAAGCGTTCGTGTTGAAATGTGACTGGACCGCAGCGCGAGCTGCACCTGGAAGTGGAAGAGAGGCGCTCCCTGCGCTCTGCCGCCTACTCATCATGACACACTGCAGCTGAGGCAGAAGAAAGCAGCCAAACTGCGGGCAAAGCTTGCCGATGGACGACCTATTGCTTTTAGATAGACGAAAACCTATCATGGTTAGGTTGCAGTTTAAAAAAATATATATATATATGTATATGAACTTGTTACATTACAGTTTCACAGAGCGGATGAAATGGAACAATGTCATTGTAGATAAACAAATTATCTTTCTTGTTCTTTATATTTATTCATAAAATGAGTTTTAAGCAGGTATGATTATTTGATTATAAATTTGCACTGTTAGAAGAAGACACGATGCAACACAATGGTAAACATCATGTTTTGGTTCCAAGAAATTCAAAATGAACTGATATTCAACATGAAATGGTGAAATGTTTCAAGTTCAGCATCTAATATGTTTTTAATGTTGAACAAAACATGGCTTCACAAGACTTCAAATCATTGCACTTTGTTTTTGTTCACATTTTACACAATTAATTTAATTATAGCCATTGTCCTTGTACTAATCTGAGAAAAGAAAGAAATGTTAAGGGATCAATTATCCCAAAACCTATATATGTATATACAAAACATATATATGTATATACATACATACATACATATATAT
>JBAMHV010000004.1:25390570-25421393 GCA_037177535.1 Pseudomugil gertrudae | reverse complement strand
GGGACAGGGTTTTTGAGGGTGAATGGGGTGGTGAATGTGGGGGACAGTGGGTATGAGTGTGTTTAGGGGGATGGGGTATTTTTGTCTTTTTTAATAGTGCTGCTGCATTAATTTGTAATATAAAACATTTCTATTCAATCAATTTGGTGAAGGACATAGAATAACTTTGCCCTTGTGTTTTAACAAAAGATTTAAAACTAATCAGCAAATTTGTGATTAAACTAACTTCTCTGGAAATAAATGCAAAATGAGGACGGCTGAAAAGGAGAAATACTATGTCTCCATTGTGAGTGATGACTCGTGTGAACCCCAGGAAGCACAGGCAGTACTTTACAAAGCAGTAAACAGCTCCCTCATCTCCACCCTCTAAGTCAGAACTACTCAACCACAGCCCTGCAGGTTTTCAGTAGCGTTAGCCTCAACACACCTGACTGCACAATGACTCATCAATTTAAGTCAGGTATTGGTGTAGGGATATATTGAAAACCAGCAGTACTAAGGCCCTTGTGGAACAGCTCTAAGGAAGCTTAATGCTCTCTGAATGAACCGTTAGCATAGGAGCAGAAGCTCACAGAAGTTGTTCCTACAATAGGCTGTTAATTCAATGGCAGCTGCACAGTAAAGTCTATCACAAACAACTTCCCACTTGGTAATATAATCTTACATACAGCTCAGCCAAAGTTTATGCAATAAATTTCCTCCACCTGCTGCATGCATTCAAGCTTGCTTTGCCAGAGACCAAATAAGTTCCACCCTTTACAATGCCAGTTTTATCAACACTTCCCTCTCCCCCCATTGCAGCATGCTTCATGCCAGCATAGGAAGTCACTTTGATACTCTATTGTTTCAATTTTTAAAGCAGGTCCCTGCTTTGCCTTTAATTTCAGGAAATGAATCAACTTCATGCTTTGTGGGTATTCTTGTCTTGGATCTAAAAAGTAGGAGAGTTGCACCATTACCATGTAACTCAGAAAAGCATGTAGGATAATAAACAACAATATCTAATCTTATAATGATACACTTTTTTTTGTCACACACTCAGTCTTTTTGAAAAACAAGAGCAAAAATAAATAAATGGTACTGAAACATCCATCCATAAAGTCAGCATTTTTATTCTATAAGTCTCTTTTCCAGTCAGTTCAGGGATCAACTCAACTATATACACACATTTCTTGTGATGATAACAAATGTATATACATATCAACATGTCCAAGCATACTGCAAAACATGCACACTATATTAGACATGTAATCACACATTCCTGCATTCATGACACAAAGGTCAGATCAAGTTAAAGGCCACTTAGACTGCAGGAGGGGAGAGGAAGCAGTGGGTCCTGGACAATGAAAAATGACCAAACACACAAACAAACAAATTAACAAAAACATCCCTCCTTTATTATTTATAAAATTTCAGTAAAAATGTCTAAATTCTGCCCTTAACCTGATAAACGTGATTACAGTCTCTTGTGTTTGACTTCCAAAGTCTTCGAGTTTCCATTATTAAAACAAACATTGGAAATGACTGCCTCCCCCCCACTGAGCGCTGCTTCTACACTGTTGCTGGGATACTGTAGCTGCTCCTGTTGCTGCTTTCAACGGGTAGTGATGCCACGCTAGCCCGAGTCCCATTGGTCACTCTCCCCTCCTTGTCATCATAGAACGACACTGCGTCTGGAAGAAGATGATAATGGCCACTCTAAGCAGGTTGCAGTTGACAATTAGTACCATGAGCCACCATTAAACGTTACTTCCTGCAGGTTTGCACACTAACACTGTGCTACTTTTACTGCTTCTGCAACACATGCATGGACAGGATTTTCATGCAAACATGAAAAGTCAAAAACACAAAAAACAGATATACACAGACACAAACCATGCATGCACATGAACAGGACATCCAGAGAGTCAGTAAAGGGAGTGTTATAAGCATGTGTGAGCTGTTCTAATAGTCTCTGCATGCACTGCAGACTATAGATCACTGAGTATGGATACTGATCTTGGAGCAAGATGCACAAATTCAGTACTGAGGTAGAAGGGATGATTTTTAGACGATAAAGACTAGCAAAGCCTGTTAGTGACACGGAGAAGAGAAAAACCAAGCTACCTGTAGCTGAGTTATAAACCTCTGTGTCGTGGGTTAGAGTCACTGTTACAAAGTCATCTGATTTAGAGCTCGAAGGCTTTCTAAGAAATGGTGAAAATAATGTCAGCTCAGGCAACAGTGAAGTCATCCAAATGACAAATACTTCAAGCAAATTCAATCACTCATAGTGCAGCTATCGAACCATACAAGTGGTTTTGCACGTTGATCTAGTTTAGATTAAAAATTACTACCTTCCTGTCTGATTCATGCATTTAGCAGAGAATCGCAGGTATCTTCTCTGCTTACTGTGGGCTTTCCCTTAAGCTTGTGTTTATATTCATTATTTTTTCTGCATCCACAAAACATGATCGGCTCATCAGTAATCAAAGCATCACTCCACTACTCCACAACTAAAACAGCAGACAAATACTTTACAGAAATGCTTCAATGATCTTGATATGTACCTTCTTTTTTCATCTTCCCGTTTGTGGGGTCAAGTAATCAATAACACAAATGGTTGTAAAGGATTAAAGCATTATGGATAAAGCTGAACCATTGGACAATAACCCTTGTTTTATCTATGCCAGACTCCTCTATCCTCTATCTTTCATTTTATTGATTAAGTTTTGTTAAATAAATAAGATTTATACCTCTTCTTCGTCTTTGTTTTTAACAGCTTCTTCTGTGTACTTTTCTTAATTGAGTCAAAGCGAGTGAGTTTGGTAAAAATGTCAGCATTTTAGATACTTATCTTGTTTTTAAGTGTTTTCACATCTTGTCAGAGAACAATATGAGATGTGGAAAATATTTAAACATTGAACATGCACATTTAGAAGTTTGTGCAAGTGAAATTAAGTTCCTCTTTAAAGGTTACAGTGCATTTTAGTACTTTCTGACATCATATAAAAACATTAATATCTCTTTTTGTAAGCAGTGCATGTAGAGCAAGTTTGAGTCTGATACATTGTATGCATGCAGGAATAATTGTACTTTTAACCACTATGTTTTATTTTGACATTGATCTACTTGATTTTTACAAAAAGGCCAGATTTAATTGGACAAATTATATTTTGATATTTTTCTAAATTGACGTAGATAAATGTAGATGTATTCTTTCAAAGATATTGAAGATTGAAAATAATATGTTCCAAAACCAGTGTCAATTTATTCACACAAGGTACTTGTTGAACTAGGAGTTTTTAAAAAATCCCTTTAGAAAGTAAAAGCTGATTTTGATTGGTCAGTGTGAAATGTGTTGGGAAAGATACCGAATCTCAGTTTTACACTTGATTTGTTGCTCTTTTAGAAGTCGCTGAATATAAAAAACCCTTCTGAATGGGACCATGTTTGTATATATCTTATCGTCTGCCCTTACACATAACTAGCATCTTTGTAGTGAAATGATGCAGATTTTACAACACAAACATACAAAACAACCCATGCAGTCCCCTAAAAGCTAACTAACACCCAACTCACTCATGGACCCTGAATCAAATGATAAAGCAGACACACCATAAACCAATTTCTACAATATCATGAGTAGCAAATAGTCAAGCTGACTCACACTGACAATTCAGCAGCTGTTTCTCTTTGACCTATAATAAGAAAGGAGAAGTGAGAAGAGGGGGAAGAGCTGAGGGGCTGAGTTTCTGGAGGACTGTAGGTCTTTCTACCTCTCTTGGATTTGATGTACATCACACACCCCACGATGAGCAGTACCAACATCATCAGGAATATGGTCCCTCCAATCAGGACCTTCTTCCACATCGCCATCTGGACTATAAAAGGAGAAACAGAGGAAGGAGGATCAGTCACTAACACAGAAGGCTGAAGACCTGACAAACATTGAAACTGCAGGAATACCTGAACTGAAATGTTTTTTAAAAGGAAATCAATCCAGCTTCACAAATGTATGATTTTCTCATCAAGTATCTGAGTATAAGACACGTGCTTCACCGGCAGTTTTTAAGATAAGATAAAGATAAGCTTTATGAAGGTCAGGAAAAGGTATGTTATTTTTTCTATTTCTTTCTAATTCTAAATAAATAAAAAAATTCTGACATAATTAAAATAAATCTTTTATGTCCAGGTAACATTTTCATTTGTCAAGATGCATCCATTGTTTCTGATGGAAGAAAGAAAGAAACATAAGTTTTTTGCGTCTCAGAGATTTTTTTAAACTTTTTTTTTGGATAAAAATTTCTGGAGAAATGTAAAAAGTGGTCTTAACCGTTGTATAGATGGAGTAGCTTTACATATACCATCACATTAAATTAATTTAACAAATGGTACCAAGATAAGTCCAGCATTTTAGGATAGCATTGCTTTGTAAGATTAACGTACTCCTTCGGTTTTTGGTTCAAGAATTTACCCCTATCACAGCATCCTCTCCCCACATTTTAGTTTCACAACATATCAGCTCATTTTCAGTTTAGTTTATTTTTTAAAACTATTTTATGATCCTTGTATCTTACATCATTCTCACCTTTTATGTTGATGATGTTACTCTTGACTTTGTTGTTGGCCAAGTTCTCAGCCACACAGATGTACTCCCCACTGTCTTGTTTAGTCAACACCGAGAAGATGTAGGATCCAAACTTCATATTGGATGTGGTGGTATTCAGTGGACTTGAATTACCAACTTGGTACCAATTAATGGTTATGGGGGGGGTGCCTTCAACAGAACATAGGAGGTGGAGCTCATTCCCCTCAGTGTAATCTTGTAGTCCAGAGACTGTGATCAGTTCCACCTGGTTCACAGGCTCTGTAAGTTCAACAGAGAATAATCACCAGATTTTAATGTGCTACACAAACAAAACTTCAATAAGATTTTTCATATAAATCAGTCTTCTGAAGGAGCAGTTATATTTTAATTTAAAACATGAAAAGTAAAGCTGAAAGCATACAAATAATTAAGGAATATTAACTTATCATTAAAAACATTCTTAAAAATGTATATAAAAAATATTGAGAGAAAAATTGAGTCTAAAACCCATTTGGAAAGTTAATCTCTAGACTCAGGCACTAAAACTACTTTTTAACTATCTGGAAACAACTGTGGTTGTACGTACGTAAACTGGACAGGTGCATTATGCTAAAGCCTTCCCTGGTTTTATATAACAATCCCAACCTGTTTAAATGATGGTTTTTACACTTTGTGGTCTTGAAGTAAAACAGTTTAAACTGTTAAGGTGACATTAAAGATAAAAAACAGCAGTGTAATTCTATTGGATGTAACATAATTTTGAACACTACGATTTTAAAAAGTGTTGGTAGATGGTCTTTAGCTAGTAATTTATTGTCTTTCATTCAAATGTGAATATTTACCAATGACAAATGCGTCGAGGGCTTCACTGCGGGGACGCTGTCCAAACTTGTTACTCGCCTCACAGAGGTAATGGTTAATTTCCTCTCTGTGGTTGATGCTGACATTAAATAATGCATCCTCATCTGGTTCCTGGATGGTGGTTTCATTTATTAGTTTGTGATCTTTATACAATGTGTAGGTAATTGGTAGGCTTCCTTTAACTGACTGGCAGCGGATCTTAAAGGGCTTTTCCAAGATCACCAATCCATCAACCGAGATTTCTGGAGCTGAGACAAGAACTAGACGTTGGGAGACAAAACATTTGTAACTGTCATTATGAGAAATTAAAAGAACAACACAGTGAGAACATGCCAAGTAAGCAGAAACATTAATAGCCCAACATCATAAAATCAACACAATGTATGAGCTATATCTGCAGAATTATGCTTTTTAACATCATCTTTGTGGATATTTTACACGATGACAGCAGCAGCTTGATCCATCACAGCTTTTCTGCATTATAAGTGATGCAAATGTTGTATCAATTTGAAAAAGATACTATTTATAACATGATTTTTCACTATGAAATTTGTAGATTTTAAACAAACAAAACTTTTGAACTCTCAAATGTTTTTTATTGATTTGGCTTTTATTCAAATTTTTCATAAATGGAGAAATAAGGTTACAGTTTTCAGTTGAAAGCTCCCGGTTTTTTAAAACAAAAGTTTAAAATAAAGTCCAAGTCAACCGCTAACATTTGAGTAAATACCAGCTATGCAAAACCCTGCAGCGAATAAACCCTCCGTTCATCTTAACCTTGATGTTATTCATATATTCATGAAAAACACCTTCAATTTGACATTAGACACAGTTCTTTAGGAAAATCTTAGTTTTCTGAGATTAATATAAATCCCCTGTACAATTATCCGGCTCTGGACGGCATCATGAGATTGAATTAAAACAAGTGCCATTAAATCAGAACACGACTAAAAGCTCCTAAAATGCGTTTCAAAACATCAAATCACTGCATTTATCCGAAATAGTACAATTATTTATTAGTGATTAGTTATTTTTAAACTATTTTTGTTAAGATCACAAAATCCTTGCAACATTGCAAGTGATCACAACATGTTATCAGGATCTTTTGTCTCTAATGTTTGTATTTTATGTTTAAATGTTACTTTTGCTGTGATGGAGAGGCAACCTGTCCAGTGTGCATCCAGAATTCTGCTATGACTGAGCCTAAGATTACCTGAGCTGTCTGTTGTGTGATTATTTAAGATTTTGTACATTTTTTCTACTTAGTATTAAGTCACACACTGATTTGAGAAGTATAAAGTGGTTTACAGCAATCATCGAAACAGCTTCAACATGACCTCTAGTGAGTCCGGTGATTGCATGCTGAACACAGACTGCAGTGGATTTCTAAACAAGTGTCTTACCTTTAGGTCGAACCGTCAGAATTTGACTAGATTTCTGGATGTTCCTCGCTTCAACTTTACACGTACAGTTGAAATCATGAGGCAGAGCCTTGACAGAAAACACTCCGTTGTCTTTTGAGATGAATACGGTTTCATGTAAATAAAGAGTGAAAGTCAGGTCACTCTTGTCAAGTTTCTCTGTGGCAACGTTCTCACTCCTGCAGGTTAACGTCATGGAGTCGTTTTGAAAGACTTGAGGAGGGTACATGGTGAGAGTGGGCTTGGAGAACAGCTCTGTGGACAGATTCCCAACAAACACCAAGTTATCATCTGCACCGATATCACTACATGCAAGTTAAAGTGTGATTGTTCACTTAAACAGAACATTTCTCCACCAAAACATCCTTCAGAGGAATTGTTTTTAGCAAGACGATTCCATTTTTAAGGAAGTTTCCATGTAAAAGTCACTCACCAGTCACTGACACAGTCTTTGTGTCAATTTTTTTTACATTCTTGACAATCAGCATGCATTCAAATGTAAGGCTTGTTACTGATGCTGGTGCAGTCATGGTGTAATTGATGCTTGAGTCTCCTTGGCCAAGTATTCTGATGCCCTCACTCAGGATGAAGGTCAAACTTTCAGAGCTCTGCAGAAAGTTTCTGACGGTGCATGTGATTCTGAGTGGATCTCCTTCATAGATATCATTCTCAGGGAAAACCTCCAGAACTGGGGCAATGGAAAGCTCTGCGGATGCAAGAAAATAGGACACATTTTCAAGCCCTCAACAGTGCTTGAAAAAGTTGCAAAAGTCACGAACACCGATATACCTTCGACTGTAACAGAGATCACGTTGCTTTTCTCAGACTTGTAGGTTTCTCCCATAAGCAGGATAGTGTAGGAACAGTGAATCTCATGGTGGCCTGCACCTTTGAGATGAATCTTGGCCTCTGTCGCGTGCGAGTTTATCTGCATATCATAGATCTCTTTGGAGTTATCATAAAAGTAGACGAAAATCGATCCTGTCTCATCAGGTGCTGAACAGCTGACCATTACATTCTCTCCTTCATTGATCTTATGCTTGGAGATCTGGAGAAAGGGCTTTGACAGACCTGAAAACCAGCCAATTTTAAAGGAATGAGTGACAGATTTCTGATCAACATCACTGAAAATTTGTTTAAATTCTGTGTAAAAAACCTGAAACCTAAGTCAATTGAAAGTGAACTTAGCTACAAAGTAAAATAGGAAATAAATGCAAACCCACCCGTCACTATGAGTTTTTCAGCTTCACTGGTCACGTACTGGTCCTCGATGTTGATCTGACACTTGTACTTGCCGCTGTTGGAGACTCTGGTGTCAAACAGGTGATACAGAAAGTCCTCCGAGGAGCTGGTGGTCTGGGAGTTGACTATGTCGTTGTCCTTGTAAATGGCGTACTTACGAGTTATCGCCTCCGACCCTGAGATAAGAACCTTGGCCTTGCATCTTATGGTCACATTGGTGTTCCGAGGTACATTGGTATGGGGTTCGATGGAAATGGTGACGGACGAGATTGTAAAAGCTGGATTAAAATGTTAAAGAACAAGATTAGTGTCAAACTCACTTTAATCTCCTTTTCACAATAATTAAACTTTTATATGAAAAGCTTCAGTTTAATCCAGTAATCTGAGCAAAACTCCATCATTCCTTTATATCACACCCCCAAACCTGGAGGCCTTATAAACGTTTATGTTTGACTACTTTTTCTTTCCTTTTCATTCCAGTTCCTGTACCCGACTATTCTCAGAATATGTTTTTTTTGTTTGTTTAGATAAGCTAGTTGATCCATTAACATTCAAGCTTAAAAATACTCCTATTGACAACAATAACTTATCACACAGAGTTGAATCTGGAAAAAAAATAGCAAAATCTCATCACATTTTCACAACAACAAGGTAATTCCTGAAAAGCTATAAGCTACAAATGTGGAATATCACAGCACAGCATTATTATATCCTTTATATATCCATTATGTCCTTAAAATAGGACACAGGACTGGATGAGGAGCTGATCTAATCTACTGAGGCGTGACTGTCAAGAAGCCATTCTTAACCCTTTCATGCATCGTATCCATTACAGAGGACACATTTTTAGAAGCTTTAGTATGATGAGAATAATAAGTCATCCAATACATGTAAGTCACTGTAAAAGGAATAAGTTATTAGATAAATTAATATTTAAATTATTCATTAGGAACAAAGGTAAATAAGAAAGGTAGCTTTAAGATGAAAGAGACAACATGAAACCATAGTGTGTTTTTTTTATTCAAAATCAGTTGTTTTATATACGGTAATCATTTGTCCTGGTTGTTTGGAAAAACTTTTATTTTCCATAGTTAGGAGTTTCTCCACATAAAGCACCGTTATCCAGTTCATGTATATAGCTTCCTTTGATGTAACAGGAAGACTATTTATCTGATTTTCATCCTGTATGATAATTTCTTACAGGTATCCTAAATATAATGTGTGAATGACTAAATTGTTTTAGTACTACTGAAACATCCCATTAAGCTGAGTCTGGGGCTCAGATAACTGGTTTGATATTTGATTCGACTGGTTTTCACAAAGCAAATAAAGATAGATAAAGATAGATGTGTGAGTGTAAAAAAGCTTTAGTAAAGATTTGGTGGAATTTCCAGGATTTCCTGGAATGGCTTATTTGGATAAGAGTCAATCTCACTCTTCACTGACCAGTCTTCTGCATTCTCGCACCACTACACCACACCAGTATCTGTGCCTAATCTACACTGGGACTAAACCCCATTAAGACATTTTAGTAGCAGTAGACCAGCATAATGGCTGACCCATCTTTTCTTTGTCTGAAAAATGCCACCATCTTCTTGCAGTGGTCAAATACAATTTTCCTTCCTCTGTGAGATTTTTATCCTTGCTGGAATAATTGCAGTCACCAAACCGGATGTGCCATTCACTCGGTCATACATGAATGCTTTGATAATCACCCACTGGCTCACGAGTGGAGTCCGCTCACAAATCTTAAAGAGTGTCTTCTATTTAGTATTTTGACTCTTGATTGCAATCATGGAGTAAAGCTCTTCAAAGAGAGGCAGCACTTATGTTTTCCACAGTGCAACAGAAGACAGAAAACATCTGCGCACCAACATCAAGTCTCCTCCCTACACCACCATATGGACCAGCGTTAGAGACAACAGGCTGCTGTTGTGACTCAAACTGGGCCACTATGGGACAGTAAACAAACCACGAGACGGCCGGAACAGCACTTTGTTAAACAAACAAACAAACAGGTCACCCAGGGGACAAAGCATCATTTTGGAGGTTGCTGAATCTGGCCCACGCCCAGCATCATTAAACAGAAACTGGCAGATGTGATAATGGAGGGGTGGGGGGTGGGGGGGTTAGGGTTCAGAGATTTACTCCTGCGTCTCCAAGCATCAGATTCAGGCTGATGGACTAAATTCTGTTCCTCATATGCTGCTGCATTTACCTCAATTTATCAGATTTAGACTTTACATAAAATATATTGTTCAAGCTGAACTGTCATTTCTTCCACTTGTTTTGCTCTTAAGTCATATTTTGGTTTGTTAATTCAGTAAAACATAAAAAAAATCTTTCTTACATGGAAAGATACAACAGAACAGCTATTAAATTAAAGGTTTTGCAATCATAAGGAGAAATATCCTGTCATTGTTTTACTACTGCACTAAAAATAAGAGTGTTTTTGTAGTTGTTTGAAACAAACAATGGATTCAGCAGATCTGGTAAAACAAGTCGTTCCAAAGTGTAGGAGCGTTGACTTCTAAGAGTATTGAGTTAAATGTGGAACTGCAAACAGCTCCCACGTTCCTGCACATATGCACATGTACAAGACCATGAGAGTCCTTCACATCTAAAACCTGAAGAAAGAACAGGGGAGGTGTGTGTCTGCAGATTAGTTTTAAACGCAGAGGAATGAATTATACTGGCTAACTCAGGGTGCAGGACGATTTTGATGCAACAGGTTATTATAGTGTCTGCTCTGTGGGTTAAAAGCCACAATGTCGCTTAGCTTAGGTAAGTACTTGTCATGTGTAAAACTGTAAAGAAACAGAGTGAAACCTGTCACACATATTTAAAAAATTATTAAGAGAGATTAGAATAAATCTCTGTATGATGACTTTTAGATGTGAAAGATCTATTTTTTCATGATTTTGTTAAAGAAGTTAAAGTAAAGAAAATCAAGTCAACACTTAAATTCAACCCACTGCGATAACCTAAAGTAAAGTAAAGCAAAATAAAATAAAATAAAATAAAATAAAATAAAATAAAATAAAATAAAATAAAATAAAATAAAATAAAATAAAAAATAAATAAATAAAGTCAGTTACATATGCATAATGAATGTTATATTTCTTGTATATTTTGCTGAGAATATTTGCAAACTTCTATTACAATAATAATTTTTTCAGTATTTTCAGGCTTTTTGGTTGGGTCTCAGTACCGCCCCACCT
This sequence comes from Pseudomugil gertrudae, assembly GCA_037177535.1. Lineage (NCBI taxonomy): Eukaryota > Metazoa > Chordata > Actinopteri > Atheriniformes > Pseudomugilidae > Pseudomugil > Pseudomugil gertrudae. The sequence goes on along the minus strand of JBAMHV010000004.1, from coordinate 25,410,078 downwards.
ACATGCCATCTTCCACACAAAGACCTCTAAGATTTATAGGTACTTTATACTATGATGTATGTACAGTAAAAATGCTCATTTATGTGTGGAAAAGTATGCATGGAGATATTTAAAAGAAGGCTGCATAATGACTGAAAAATGTTCTCAGCAGAAAAAGTACTCATATATTATAGTATATAATAGTATATAATATTTTAGACAGAGGAGATGCAAGATGACAAAAAGACTGACGAAGATGCAGATGCACAAAAATATTATTAGTTTTTTCTGGTTTCCAATAACAATATTTATAAAAAGGGGGAAAAACAAAAACCTTCTTTAGAAATGTTACGTTTTAGTTGAATCCTTTGATCAAAATAGTATCAAATAAAAAACATTATATTATTTAAATGATGTTTGTGTTACTGCAATAGCTTTATAAATAAAACTCTTTGCTTGAGTGTTACAGTGCACTCTTCACTCCTTTCTCATGAATAAACAAAAAGTCTTAAACTCTTTAGCTGGAGCTGGAAACACAGCCTGGCTGGCTTTATATCTCCACTGATTCACACCTTCCATCACCAGCGGGCTTCAGAGAACAAGGAGGCGTGTGACACTGCTCACCAACATGTTCCCAACACTTCCCACCACAACTTTTCCACCACATCACACACCAGCGATCAGACTGCCCTGATAACAACCGCAACTCTTTCCACTTATGACATGCACCTCTTGACGCTTTCAGGGTGTTTTAATGGCAAATATCTGATTCAAAGCACAATAAAATCACCACCATGAAGAGCAAATCCTCGCTGTTTATTAAATGTTCCTCTGACAGGTAAAAAGGGAGGTTATATCTAACTGGATTTATTTAAGATGATACTTACATTGTTGTGCGCTCACCACGGTTCCTGACTGGAAGTCTTGGAGTGAGAAAAGAAAAGAAATCACCAGTTAGAGTCACATCAACCATCCCAGAGTGCTCAGAGAAGGTGAAAGGTGAGGAGCCTTACAGATGGACATGAGCATGGTAGTGAGCAGTAGGAGGCCCATCCTGTTTGAGGAAAACAGAGGCTCCTGAGCAGCTGGCTGTCCTGGACGTTAGCAAACGTATGACCAGGCTGCTTAACAGACACTGTTTATGTATGTGTGTTGGACAGATTTAAATTTGGTGGGCGGGAGCAGACACTAAGGTGGTGCTTTACCTCAGTCACCCAGTGGTAAGCCAGTTATCACCCCAAGCAGCCATCAGCTTGGCTTAATTTCTCAGGAAGTGAATGTTTCCTCAGGATGTTCGCGCCGCCCGACTCGTTGTGGAATGTTCTCCACTGGCCTCCTCTGCACACAGTGTGTGTAAAATGGTAGCCATAATAACACTGACGGGCCTGGGCTGCAGTGGTCAGGTGTATAACCTCCAGCCTCGGCTGGCTGGGCCTGTGCAGGCACAGGGGGGCATTCTTTGCGCAGCAATGCTCGTTTCCTGAAAGGAAGATGACAGTTTGGCTCGGCTACTGACACAGATTTCACAGACACGAATCTGAGCCTGGAAACAACATCAAATAAATATGTTCCAGTTTTACACACGAGTCTGAGAGCTGAGCCTTATCAGCTACATCAGCACCTGGATGTGGATCCATGACATGAATTAATCAGAGAAAGCCTTTTTCACTTAGCAAAATGACGATTCTGTACTGAATAAATAACACAACATTGTTTAACAAGACATTTTTTACTTTCAGGAGTGGAAAACATAAGAACTCAACTTACTTTGAACACCTCACTCATACAGTGTTAAAAACCTGTGTGTGCAGCTGAATCATCATTTCAGAAGCATCTATTGACTTTGTTGCATGTGGAAACCTTCACTACCTTCCTGATGCAGGAAGATGACAATGCTGAGCAGTAATCTGTTTAGTAATAACTTGTTTTTACTTAACAAACTGGAGTTAAAAATTCTGCATTGGCTGCATCATCATAATAATCAGGCTAAGAGTGATTAAAGTTAAAACACTGTTTACAGTTTGGTTGAAGCAACTATTATACAGAAATTGCACCTTCCTGCACCTCGTGGGATTAAATCTTCATGAGTATGAGCTCTGTGTAGAGTTATCTAATCATTGTACTATTTGATAAACTCCAGACTTCTCACATCTCAGAGATCTGTTGCAACTATGAAAGGCAAAAAGCAAACAAACAAAAACAGAAAGCAAAACAATCCTCACAGTTATAAATGAATTAGAATTCAGGGATAGTATCATGACTGGGTGTAACTCTGCTTCCCTGTAGGGGTCTTCTCTTCATCTCCTCTCCAAACACTGTGTTTAATCCTGACTGGGACTAGATGTGCATGCAACAGTTGGTGTGTGTGGAGGAGTGGCTCTCTGGCTTCTGAACTGGACTGATGTGGTCCACTTTCTTGGTCTTAGTGAGGACTCTAAGCAGCAGATTTCTGAATGAGCTGCAGTTATTTTTTTTGGAAGACCTTTAGACACTGTTACTATAATCAAGCCAACTAAAGATGAAAAGCTGGACTAGTTTTTCTAGGTCCTGCTGTGACATCACATCTTTTACTCTACACATAGTATTAAAGTGACAGAAAGCAGACTTTGTTATTCCCTTGATTTCTGTCATTGTTCATATTACTGTAATCTTGATTATTATTGTGGTTTTATGAAATATTAATGTTTGTGCTTCTGATTTTCCCCATAACTATCAGGACTATTGTTTCATTATTAGATGATGTATTTGCCCCAGAAGTTACCATTAATGATGAATGTGACTGGGTATCATTTACTGTGGTGGGATTAGTATAAATTTTGCTTGCTCCCTCTCTTTTTGAAAAGGGACTTTTCTTAATGCTATTTTTTAAATCTTGTTTTCATTTGTTATTATAATTTTCCTGTAATATTGGAATAAACTTTGTCAATCATTCAAGTAATTTTAGTTGAAAATAATCTTGATAATCATTGTGGAATTATTTATCCAGAAGATTGAAAAGAAAATCACACAGTGGCCTTTTTATTTTTATAGGTTTTTTCCACTAATGTGATTTAAATATTATATAATAAATAAAACTTTCAAATAACATCAAAAGATTATTCTACCTTTGTTATTAATTATGTGAAATAATAGCTTAAAGAATTAGTTGAAATAAGAAAAAATCTTCAGAAAATGTACCTGAACGTTTTGATAAGATAAAATTCACATATAAGTCACGACAAACTGAATATGTAGGAAAATGTTTGCATACATTTCTTTTCATTGAGATTAAAATTGCAAACCAACAATGTAGATCTGAATAAATTAAACAAGCATCAGATGAGCATGCACATGACAACAAAAGCAATGATGAACAAACTAATGACATTAGTCACAGTGCTGGCACATTTTTCCTCTATATTATAATATTTTATATTTATTTTATTCAAAATTATTTTTTTAAACTGGTCACTGAGGTTTCCCAGGGTTAACGATAACAATAAAATCATAGCATAAATATAATTAAGCTAAAAAAAGCTGCAGATTAATTTACACCAAACCTGTAATATTATCAAAAGAGGGAATATTCTCCAGCTCCAAAGCGTGTTGAAGAGTGTTCCATAAACTGGGAGCCATGAATATACACTGGGACCAGTGGCCGTCCTGGCTGATGCATTTCGTTGCTAGGCTGCCAGGTCCTTTAAACATCCTCGTATGCTTCCAATCTCTTCAGGAACCTGGATGCATTTACACAATCATTTATCCTTCTTCATGCCTGCTTTTGTCCCCACATTTACTGCAAGCTGAAACAGTCACTATTTGTTTCTGTTTGTGTTGCTGATGGTTTTGTCATTTTTACCCCCAGCTTATGTGCTCCTCATCATTCTCAGCATTGTTTTTTTTTTTTTATAATTTAGTTTTTACCAGTTTATTATGAACAAGTTGATGTTGGTGCTTTCTGAGTGGTTTATCATTGTGTAATTTCTGTATTCTGTTTACTCTCTCCTCTCTTTTGCCAGGTCCAGCACTAAAATGGAAATTAAGCAATGGACTTGTTTAAATATGGGGAATAATACCTAATTATAAAAGGGGGCCTCATATTAAAAATGTTCCTCTTAAAAAGAACAAAGGTTTTCAGCAAAACACAGCAGCCAGACCATCCTTTTGCTGCAAGTATTTTTATGCAGTCAAACATCTAAGAAAAGTGAATGTGATATTTTAATATTACACAAACATTCTTCTACTAAGTAAACTTTTGAATGCATTTTTTAACCTAATTTTTTAAAAGTTGTGCTAATCAAGCATGTTGTCATGAATGAAAACATATAAATGCATAATGTTTTGGTCTGTTAAATGTTTCCTTCTCAGTTGTCTTCAAGTAGAACCGCATGGTCTATCCAAGCTTAAACTTATAAAATATACAGCTACAGGAGGAAATTATAAACATTCTGTTAAAATGCATTTAATGTTGGAATAAAGATGAGTAACAGAGTTATTGCCATGGTGGGTCAGCTTCATAAGGCCATGATGCATCATTTAATACAGCTGTTACAGTATCTAGGTACATGGTGTCTTGTGGCACACAGTAGAGATCACTAAAACCTTTTCAATGGGTTGTAAGATTTGCAGAGTTAATTACTTTGACCCTAAACACGTTATAAATGGTAAATGTCATTATAATCTAGATGTTAGTTACATATTACTGAATCTTTGAGGGTGGGGCTTTCCAGCATGTTCTCTCGGGAGTGTTTGTTGACATGAGCTTTATAAACCTGTTTGGAGTCAGTTATCAGCTCTCATTCACACAAGTTATGCTGTATTTCAATGCTAATGGGAAATGTGTGTGTTAAGAAAACACACAGTTAAAAACTTTTTTAAAAACAAAAGGAAAAAAACCTAATTTTAAATAACCCATTCATTTTCTATACAGCTTAATCCTATTCACGGCTGCAGGGAGGCTCCAGTCTATTCCAGTGATCCACCCCCTCCATTAGAAAATAAACTGCCTGAATGATCATAAAATAACACTGTGGATATCTTTCATCATTTATTACTTGTGTTGTTTTAGCATGATACACTTTGTTCTACTTTTTGAATGAAAAGGACTTTAATAATTTTTAATTAGAAATTGGGTCACACCAGCATCACTCCACTGTAGTCTGGTGTTTTTTGTAAATCTGTCAGACTTCTCACCCGTTGACACGTTTGTTTTCTCCACTGCTCATCAGTAAACTGCTTTTATTTGTCCAGAAACGGTTATTTTTTGTTTATTTTAGATTATTTTTTCATTTAAATTAAATTTAAAAACAATATTGTATATAACAAAATTATAACTGAGCAAAATTAATTATGAACTATTTTCAGTCTGACTGTAAATTTATCCTTTTCTTTAATGGAAGGGCTAAGGGTTAATTTGAGAACGACCATAAATGGATACTTCTATATTTGTGCCACTTTTTTTAATGTGATGTCTTTGAGCAGACAAATACCAGTAACTCTATTTGAAGCTAAAACCGCTTAGTGGCTTTGTTTGATCGTTAACATGTTAACATGTTTTAGTACAATACACAACAACAAAATGTTGAAGTCGTTACCTGTAGTGAAGTTATCACCCGAGACCACTGGATGCAGGAGAATACATTTTAATGTTTGGAAGAATTTTGTTCAGACAGCAACTGACCCTTCACAGCTGTGCTCGACACAGTTGTTCTTTACAATCTTTACCACTGGATGTCATTATTTCTTACACATGGTTTCTTTAAGATGATAAGAGAACTAAACGTCTGAATCAAAGCTTAAATCTGTCTTGGATAACGTAAATAATACACACATGGGTCAAGTGGGTGAGCTTGCATTTAAACTGTGTAAATAATCTGACATTGTGCATCGTTTTCACAGTATTCAGCATGTGGGTTTGTTCCAATTTGTTCTCCAGAAGTCTGACATGGTGCAAAAGTATGCATTTATTTTAAGCTCACACAAATATGGCCAAAAAATAAACTTTGGGTGGATCTATATAAGAAAACTTTGTAGTTGATGTTTGTTTTAATGCAGCAGAACTACAGAGCACATGAAATCTGGTGTTGTATTTGGTTTATTTTACGGATTTCATCTCCTGTCTCATAAACCAGTCAGCAAAGCAGTCCACAGTCACAAAGACAAACTTGAATGTTTTCAGTTTTCATTTCTTTCTACTTTTTTAAAAAGTCTTTTCTCCAGATCTAAAATCTTAAAACTCAAAACTGGGTAATTAGAGATGAAGATGGTTCTATGCTGAGAGTCTTTAGAACCACAGAGCACCGACGGCGTGATGGTGGGAAGTTATGTGGTGACCGTAGCAGCAGGTGCTTACATGAATCGACGGGAGATCCCAGTTCACTTTCAGTTCCCAACTCCACAGCTTCAGCAGGGGATAAATAAAGTTTGGGACAGGGAGAGGGAAAAGGAGGGAGCAGCAGCTGAGGCGTGTCGGCGACAAACTGCAGCGTGTGTGGTGGGTAAGGCTGTCCACACGTCTTGTTCTTCCACATCACTGAGGCCAAAGCAAACAAAACACTAGAATAATTAAAAACATAAATTACAAGAACAGAAAGATAAGTATTAAAAGAAAAAACAAAAAAACAAAGAAAAGGCTAAGAAGGCAAAGCTGCAGCCCCAGAGAAGAGGCACGTCGTTGGTGATTTTACCTTTACCAAACCAGCACCACAACAACACAATCCCAACAACTTACATCACTGGAGGGAAGCTGCATCAGGTCATGTGACTGACCTCCACTAAAGTGGCTCATGTGATACCTGAGCAAAAATTAGGGTGCTTGACTAAAACATGGTGAGCGTGTACTGCTGAAGAACTGAACCTGGAGCCACAGGCGAGTCAGCAACCAGCTAACTTCAGTCCTCTAGCTCTGTAACACATAATCACAACGAAGAAGGCTAAAAACAGAAAAATATACGTAAGATTTAAAGAAAAGGTTGACAGGGAGTCATTCTGTCTTCCAAAAGTGATACGGGCACGAGGCGTAATGAGCTGAAACGGTTCTAGGTTAGTCCTCATCGGATCCTTTACAGATTTTTTTGGATGTACTGATCAGCAAAGAGTTGACAGGAAATGACAAACTAATTGATTTGATATTCTTTCTGTCACTGATGGAAGCAAATAAGTCCAACGCAGCCATCTGGTGCTCTGATATAGAAAGAAAAAGCATGACACCATGGAGATGAAACATGCGTTTGTATTGCTGAGCTGTGGTAATGGAGGTGCTAGTTTCTGGCTGAGGCAGGAGCAGCATGAGGCATCTTATTGCTTTGCAGGGCAGGCAGATAGGCAGGCAGGCAGGTATGGCAACGTCCAGCTGGGACATGGTGTGTGTCATCCTGGCGGTGATGCAGGTTTTCCCTTAGTTAAAATGAACAAATCAACAATAACACTGCTGAGGCACGACAAAGGGGCAACCATGGATTAGGTCTTGTACGCTGGGATCAGGGAAGCAGAAAGGGGATCTGTAGTAAAGGAGCAGGAGTCTTTTTGGGCATCCATATAGTTCAAGGGTATGAGAGCCCACTGTGGGCACATCTGTGCGGCAACAACACACTCACATATACATACACCCACAGAGGAAAAACAAGCCCTCATCATGTCTATCTATGTGACAAACACAACCACCATCACTGGCTCATCCTTTAAAATGTTTTGGCAGCGGAGCAGAAAAGCTGCAGAACTCTGCATCCTTTGGCTGCGAGGCTGCCTTTAAAAATTAAATTACAAACATGCCAAGGACCTGCGTGTGGGTGAGTCTGTGTTTCCTGCACCAGTGAGTGGGGTTTAACAGTGTGGGACCCCTCTCTCGCCACATGCAGGTTAGGTAACAGTTCATTCAGGTAGTGATGCTTGGTGTGTGGCAAGGAGGAGCCACAGGGATCAGTGGGTAGCACTTTAAAATAGAACCTCTTCTCTTCTGCTATTTAAATATACACACTCCTCAGCACAGCCAAGTCTACAATCATCAGCTTCATAATAAGAATATGAATAAACAATGATAATTAATTTTTATACACACACACACACACATATATATATATATATATATATATATATATATATAGAGTCCTTTGTAGTAAGATTTTATCAGCAGCAGTCACTGAACATTCAGGGTGATAGTTGTGTATGTACAAGAAAAACAATATTAACATCCCAGGGCTTGAGGCTGAAGGTCAGAAGTCATGTGTGTTGGTGGGGAGAGAAGGTGATGGATGCTGGTGTGTTATCTCAGTCTCTTTTCTGCTGAATAGATGGACATGTAGTAGTCGTTGCTGCCGACTGCCAAGTGGGGCTAGAGGAAAGAGACAGACAGAAACAGAAGTTAGAGTCACCTTTGATGCATTTACGTTCATTTGTGAATTATCTCAAAAACAGCATAGAAAATAGTAGCTAATTAGAGTAGAGAATAATGCTGAAAACACCCCACTGACAGATGTAACTACTCAGCTGGGAAACATCAGAAAGAGCAGGAAATCAGAAAAAGATCTCCATCCAATATAAGCCCTTTGGCCTGTCAGACTCCTGAAAACTTTATTATGAATAATAAAGGGTTTTTGAGTAAAATGTATGCCCATTAAGCTGCTCTAACTTACATTATACTGTAAACTTTGTATTCTCAGAAAATAAATAAATGATTTAATGCTTGATGTTATAATTGTAAACAATGTAAGCATTAAGCAACTATGATGCCTGCAAAAGGTAACTGCTATGGATAAAAATCATATTTCTCAAGAGATAAAAAAAGCAGCTATTTTAATGAAACCAATCACCTTAAATGTTATGTAATAAAGTAATGGAGGGTTCCTACAGTCAAATTTAATACAATTTAAGACTTTTTTAAGATCTCTCAGAACAGAATTTAATGCCCATTTCAGGACTACATTGGCAGAAACTAATGAGTAGAAGAGCCGAATAATTAAGTGTTTAAAAATCACCATCTCGATTCACATATATACATGATTTAATTTGTTCACACAGTGATTCTGAGGGGGCTGCATTACAATCGACTGCGAATGCGAAAGGGAATTATTTTGGAGGCATTCACTTCAAGTGATGTTAAGGGCATCACCTCACTACTCTGAAGGTTGATCTCAGCCAGATATCCTCCAAAATTTACAAAGCACACAAAGTAATGCAGGGATACGAAACAGGGGGATTTGAAATGAACAAAAGTGTATCATCAGCATAAAGAGAGACTCTAAGTCTGTAATTGTTTTTCCTCTAATGTCTTTGCTTTGTCGTACAGCTATAGCCAATCTTTCTATTGCTATATATATAAACAAAAGCGGTAAAAGTGGGCATCCCTACCGGTTGCCTCGTTGTAGCTGAACATAAGATGATATGTTATTATTGGTGCGGACAGCTGCTAGTGGAGAAGAGTATAGAAGTCTTATCCATGACAAAAATTTAAGACCAAATTTAGGGTATTAAAAAGGTAGTCCTGCTTCACCTGGTCGAAGGCTTTTTCAGCATCCAGAGAAATGATCAGTTCCTTGTCAGTGTGACCAGGTGGGGTGGGGGTATACATAATATTAAATAGTTGCCTCGTGTTAAAAAAGGACTGACAATTTTTCACAAACCCCGTCTCGTCAGGCAAATAATAGTAGAAAGTACCTTTTGAAGACACTTAGCCAATATCTTTGCCAATATTTTGGCATCTGTTTTTAAGAGCGACATGAGTCTATAAGAACTACACTCTTGATAATTCAAGTCATTTTTTTAACAGCATTTCAGCCATTTTTGGAAAAATAGTCTGAATTGTACATGTTTAAATCATCATTGTTTTACCCAGTAAGGATGGAAGGCTAAACAGCTGATGGCGCCAATCCTTTGCCCCATGAAGCCGTCGTAGTACTTAATGTTACTGATCACGTCACCGTTTGCATTGTAGACGGCTATGAACTGGTTCATTGATCCGCTGGAGGGACGAAAAAGAAACAGACATGCAAAGGGGTGACTTTCAGGTAAGTATTATATATTAATCTGAGGACACATGGTGTTTGTTGCACGGCTTTGATCTCCACTGCTGCAGTTTTCTTGGAGGACCCAGCGTAAACACAAACAAACTCACCATGCGAAGAGGTTGGCCTGTGGGTGGATGTCCAAGGCCGTTAATCCCTTTACAGTCTGCAGCACATTGATTGAATCCGGCGACCGGGGTTCAAAGAACCGGACGTCCCCGTTAACACTGATGGGAGGTATCGGGGTCAGTGTGGGCAAAAAAATAAAAAAGTCTTGCATGAATGTTAGTTGGAGGCGAATAAGCAAACCTGACGCTTATGATGTGTCCATCTGTTTCCTTCTGTAGATGGGCTTTAACCACCCAGGCTCCATGCTCCCTGTACGTCATCACACGACTGCAGAAACAGAAGAAGGTAATGTTTAGCTTTGTACAGATGAAGGAACCAAACTGCTCATGAGCCAGAAAGTCCTGATGGAAAAACACTGGATATACATTTTTATTCTGTCATCGAAGGTTAAATTCTCACACAAAGTGTTTGTCTTTGTAGCCCTCCTGAAAAATGGTTAAAAAAAACTGTCCTTATCATCTGGCAGGATGAGCCTTCTCCTGACATGACATCTGCTGATTGGAGCCTTTCACTTTATATCTGAATATATTCTGTTTCAATAATGAAGCAGCTTTCATTCTGGTGATCCTGCTTTTCATCCAACTCTTTCCATAAAGTGAAGAGCTGTATGCACATGTAGCCATAATTTCATGCAGAGGAAGCCTTGATTTGCTCAGAATAAGAATCTGACTGTGATGCTACTTCAGCCAGTTCAACACTGGAAACAGACATGCTAAACCAAGTGCTGCTATAAGGATTTACACCTATATTTCTTGTTTATTTGGTGGTAACACTGAAAAAAAACAACAAAGTGACTTAGCTAATCATTGCCAATTAAATGTTGGGTAACTTGGGTAAGGCATATTCTACCTAAATAAACCATAAATCCTATTTTCTGCCTCTGACTTAAAAGCAGGTATAAAGATGCTAATAAGAATGGCTTGGCAATGATGTGAGAAAACATCAGGAGCCAGCCCACCCAGATCCACAGCAGTCAACACTACTGAAATCACCATGAAGCCTTAGTGCTGCAGTGCAGGAAGCCCTCTCTCTCTGAGATTCTCTGGCAGACTGTTTTACAGACGAGGACTGTTTTGGTGGACGAGACCTTACCAGAGATTTTAGTCCTGACCAGTTCAGAGGACCTCAGGCTTCATGAGGGCTCATAAATTTAAAGTACATCAAATAATTAAGGCGGCTCAGAACTATTAAGACATTTATAAATGACTAAAAGAACCTTAAAATCAATCCTGGTAGCCAATGCACTGATTTTAAAACTAGTGTAACGTGTTCCTGCCCTCTGGTCCTCGTGCTGCTGAGTTCTGAAGTACTAGTTGGCTGGAAACAGACTTTTTGGCAGGAACAGGGAGCAGGACATCTTATCTACTAGAGATAAAAGCATGCATCAGCACTGCCATGCTGGCAGGGGAGAGAAAAGGGTAGACTCTGGCGATCTATTTAAGATGATAAAATCCTGTTTTGTAATATTTCTAACCTGTGGGATAATATGCAGCTCAGAGTGAAAAAGAACACCCTGGTTTCCCGCACATCGAGAAGGTTTAACAGTCTGTAATGTTGGTAAATAATCTCTAGTCTGTAACGGTCAGTGCAAAACACAGTGCCTTGTAGGCCTCTCCAGATATAACCATATATCAACAAGGTGTTGAGCAAAGCTGAAACCTGGACACAGAGAAGATGACCTTACTCCAGTTCCAGTTCCTGGGATATTTTTAAACCTCAGCTGTTCAGACAGGTTTTTGACCAAAGAGAGGTCTGCATGACTCCAGTTCTGCCAGTAGGAGCCCGTTTCCAGCTGCTCTTCTTTTCATTTATGTGCTGCAGTTCACACTTGTGCTGTGCTTTATGATGATTTGAAAAAAACTGTCGACTCATCTAAAAATGTTGTGAAAGCTCCAGTTTCCACCAGATAATCGGGAGGCAGTGTGTTGTTTTAAGTGATTCCAACTGAGGAAGAAGGGTTGATTTCATCCAATAAGATTTTCATGAAAATCTATTTAAATGGTGCTTTATTGGAAGGAGAGTTCTTTAGTGGGAGTATGTGAAGCATGAATTAAAACAAAATATTTTTGGCCTTTATCCTCACGACATGAGGATTTGGGGATAAGACAGCAATTCATGTTTCAGGTAAAGTGTAAAGAGGCTTCCTTATGTTGTCACATGTAATGCAGGAAGACTCCACAGGATGGCAGCATGGCATCAGGACTACATTTAAAACAAAACTTCCTCCTGAGGAGAGAACAGCTGCAACTGGATAGAAATTTTCTGACCATGTTTATAACAGTAGATCCTTAATGACCCTATCCCGACTGCCATTCTGTAAATTCATCACAAACATGACAAAAAAAACAGCTGATCCAACAAAACAAAAACACTGAAAGTAGGATGCAGAAAAAGAATTATTCTAAGTATATTTTCACTGCTTGACACCCTGTAAGATGCAGCTTTAGTTAAAAACACACCCCAGATCTGGTCATATCTCAGAGGGAGCAGCATAGTTCCTGAAAGATGCAACTTCATCCCAGAGAGTAACCATTAAATCAGGTTTATTCAAAGATTTATGTGCAACACTGCAGTTTAATTGCTTTGTTTTAAGCCTCAGGGGCTGAAATTAAAATAATGTTTAACCATTTGGGATGAGGGTAGTGGTACCATGCTCTATTAAAACAAGTAGCAATCCAAAGAGAGATTTAAAGCCCTTTATGTTATAATAAATATAAATTAAAGAAGTAAATAATGTAGGACTCTATAGGAGTTAATGTCCACAGAACCTGCTGTGTGTGCTAGGAAGAGTTCAAATAAAGATGAGACTGCTGAAATAAAACAGCGAGGAGGAAATTAAATCATAAATTCAAAATCAATTTAATGTGATGAGAAAATGATGGTGTGAAGCTGCATAGAAGATCAGTGAGCGAGTGTTTTACCATTCATTGGGACCCATCCGTCGGTCAAAGACGCGCACGGATCCGTCACCAAGACCTGCAGCGATGAGCGAGCGCTGGGAGTCGCAGGACAGGCTGGTCACACAGCTGTCGGCTCCGGTTGGGATGTCCTGACACACACACACACACACACACACACACACACACAGCCACATTAAGGTCTTAACAGGTGAGGCTCACATAAAACCACCTTTAAAATCATCGGTCATGTGCAACTTGAAGCTGGACTCAACATCAATATGTTGTGTTATTTTGTGTTACACCCATCCATCTTGATGATGACCCGAAAGACCCGTTGGAGTGCACTAAATGATCTTATTTCAGGTTTTTACACATTAATAGAACTGACTCCACCTACAGTCTCATCTGTATAACAGAACAGCCAGGACAGCAACACTGTACTGCTCAGTCATCTATTGGGATTATTTGGCAGACGCTTTTATCCAAAGCGACTTACATATGAAAAGCAGTCATTTAATTGTATAAATAATCCAGTACAAGCAGCAGATTTGACCAGTGATCATCTTGCTGTGCCATCTTGGTGTGATGAGGTTTAGTGGCATCTGAGTGGAGTTATTATCAGCAGGGGATAATTTGGATGAGGGCTGTTCTAAGCCCAACGTTGGGACATAAAACTAGCACAGAATCAGGTGGTCTGAAGAAATAAACTTTTCTTATGATTTTTTGGTTCTGAATAATTAAAAACATCATTTATTATTTTTAAGACAATGATAATCCTTTGTGGTTTTGGCTGTGAAATACCAGACACCAAGAGCTTGAATCTGTCAGAACTCCTCACTCGTTAGTCGGTCTGAGCCAGTTACGAGTAAAAGCATCAGGTCCAGAGATTTTCTTTGAGGTGTTTAGTGAGTATATGTGCTGCTCCTAAAATCTAAGCTAGCTAGCAAGACATGACATTACAAATCTGCCAATGTCTAACAGATAAAGGTTTAAATGAACCTTACACAAACTCTGTATCACAACAACAAAAAAGAAGCAGCTTTTGTCTTTATCCATTTAAAGCAACGAAGGGTGTAGAAAATGTCTTTTCGGGGGTAGCTGTATTTAAATTTAGTTGAAATACTAAAAAACATGTGTGGAGCATTGGAGACAGAGCTGAAGCTTAACAAAGAAAGAGGAAGAGGGAATTTCTTTAGTTCAACTTCGTTTGATGACATATTCAGCTCTGCAGAATCCTGTGGAAGTTGCTTTCTCTGGACGGTTTTGGTCGTAGCTAACACGTTGTGAACCTTAGCAGTTAACACCTTGTGGCCTGATGTTGCATAATCGATACAGTTTTAGAGACACGCTTCACTTTATATTAGAAACTTTACTCAAAACCCTGTTGATACTTGTCTCCTACATCTTAGTGAATACTAGAAAGCAGAAGATTACTCTATAATAATTTCGATCTATCCCATGGTAATAAATAGTAAATATATGGAATAAATAAATAGTTTTTCTTCCAAGATTTTGTTGAAGGGTCAAAGATTTATTATTTTAAAAAGTGGATGTTTCTTCTCAGTTCTTCTTTATTCAGGAGTTAAGAAAACATAAAAAGACCCAAATCTTTAACTAAATGCTAGTTTTATGTGACTGATCAATTAAATAAAGGATACAGTCAGGCAGACATGCACAGATATGCTCTGATTACCTGGACTTTCATCTCTCTGTCGGTATCCCAGATCCTGATGACTCGAACGTCTCCAGAAGTCATGAGGAGACCCGTCTCCTGCTCCCAGTCCACTACCATCCCAGCTCCTACAACACAGGACGGGTACAGGCATCAAAAGCAGGCCACGAACCCACCGACACACCGGGACAAGTCTACTGTGTGATAACACCAACCAGACTCATTCACTGTGACAACAACAGACGCTGGCTTCTTAATTAGAAATTACACAAAAAGTGTGAAATATTAAATTACTAAACATATTTTACACACAATATGTGAAGTACAGTTTTAATTTGCTGTTTTAAGCATTTAATTGAATTTAAAGTGGACTTCCCCACACACATTAACAGCTGTTAAACATGCAGCAGCATGTGTCCAATCCCAATACACAACACACTCAATCTGTTGGAGATTTCAGAAGGCTCCTGCTGCCACATGTTGGAAGTTAAATGAAAGATTAGCGTAACAGCTTCTGGCTCCAATACAGCTAATACACAACAAAGACATGAAAATAAATAAGAACAAACCTTTTCTGCTGCAGTGTGCAAGGGAAATCACTTATATTCTGTAATTACAAGTTGTGTGTTTCTAAGTGTTTAAACTACATGCAGATAGAAGCACGGTTCAGCATATTGAGCCCACTGGGAGATGCAAACACTGACCCTGGATCTGAGCTGAGAGTCAGCACATTCTGGCTTTGATGACTCAAATGGCACTCGAGTCAGAAAGTGAGGAGGGTGGAAGCTTAAGGCAGCAAGGCTCTTCATATGTTTGTAGCAGTAACAGCAGGAATCAAGTGAGCAGCACCACAAAAGCCCTGCCGGCTTGTCCATGCCTGCCAAAGGTCCTGCAACCGGCAGTACGCTTCATCAAAAGAGATGTGTGTCAGACATCCCAGCCTCTTCATGTGGAAACAGTTCAGGTAACAATAAGATGTGGACATTACTTAAGCTGTCTTTTATTATTTGTTCCTTAGCGCTAACAATTTAGGCTGATGTCTGGAAGTGTGCATCCTTATACACAGTTCTGAGTCCTCATGATGCCTCAGCCTCTACCTTCACGTCTATGTTGGTCTGTTAGGTTTTTCTAGCTTTATTTTTTTTTTTACTTAAGCCATAAAAGACAGGTTATTTGCTAGTTTAAATAATCTCCCCTCTATTCCTTTCATATCTTTGCATCATTTATTTGCTTTCAGCTTATCTACAACAACTCACTGCAGAGCTACCTTCAACCCCTTCCCTCTTTCACACCAATGGTCATTCCCATGTAGCTTGGAGTCCTCCGGTGCCTTGTTAATCAACTTGTTTGCAAGTCATAAACTAACACGAGCCAACTCTGCACTGCCAGCTGTGTTGCACCACAGAAATTAGGTTTCTATTCAACTGCTTTAAACACAGTCACTGAAAGGGCTTTAAAACCTGCCCTTAGCCGTGTTCCCGAAAGACATTATTTAGAAATTCAAAGGTACAGAAAATATTCAGTAAACAGAAAAAAAGATGACACATTTTTAACTCTGCTCAGGAAGTGGGACCTCTGCAGAGGTTTTCATAGCTACTCATTGGTTTGTCAGCCTGTTTACAAGCTGTGCAAAAATCTCTGGGCTGATTTTCATGAAACGTTGTTGTGCAGCGTACAGGAAAGGAAGGAGTATATATTTCTGTTCTTTGTTTCATTTTTCCCCCTAATGGATCCTAAAATAAGGAATCTATTGAATAGTTAGCATTATTAAAATGTGTACAGTACAAAATAATGAAAAAAATTCTTAATGACGTAAAACTAAGCAAAAAGACTCATTAGCTTCCGAACAAAACACAATTCAAATCCTCAGCACTTTTACAGCAAAATAACCAGAAAACAGCACTGTCTGCTTTAGAGCTTCTGTTAGTTTTTCCCTTTGAAGCAAACCACAAAAACAAAGTGTCAAGCAGAGACCGTGTTGATTACAAAGTTGTTTGTCTCATCACTGTGGGACAAAACCAAAATCATAAATCAGATCTTACTTTTGATGTTTTGTGGCCAAACGTTTTCTTGCATCTCCAAAAAAACCTGCTAACATGCTCTCCTAGGACTCTGCTTTTGTTTTTTAAAGTGAATCATGAAGATCCTGGTAGTTTCTATGGAGATGAAGGAGGTTTTATAGTTATTTATCACTCTTCATATCATATCTTGGGCTTCCTTTCATAGATATTTACCTGTGCACACCTTTATTAAATACATATAAAAGTCATCCACTTCAGTTTTAGCTTCCACTCAGATCCTACTGTAATATCAACCTTCTCTCTTCTCTTGACTCTCACAACACCATCCTCATTTTCTTCTCTTCTTTCTCCCCAAGTCACTTCTCCATCCTGTTTTTGAAAGCTCCCCCTCTTTGCTTTGTATGCTCACTTCATTTGGAAAACTCCTCATCTCAGTTTGCTTCCTTCATGAAATTCTGAAGTTAAGATAAAAGGGTTTGAGCTGGCATGGTATGTCTCCACGTGCTTCCAATGAGAGTTAAAACTGTCCTGTCATGACTCACCACGGCCATGACAAACTCTTCCACTGGGCCTGTACTGTTAGGTACCCTTGTACACCACGCATCATTTTCATTGCCTTCACTGTGACGTCATCCAGCCTGTGCAGGCATCATGCTGCCTTCAGCGTGGGCTCATGCTGGGACAATGACATGAAGAGAAAATGCCATCACAAGACTGAGGATGTGTGAAGAGATGAGGCATTCTCTTTGAAGATGGCAGCTTGACAGTAACAGAATCTGAGTTACAATGGCAGTGGAGGAGAGAGAAACATTCTCCAGCACACAAAGAAGCATTTTCTCTAAAATAAGAAGCATCACCAAACTTTCCTGGCATCCAGAAAGCTTGATGTCTCTTTATGCATCATTATCCTTCCCTGTGTGCTCCTATGATGAAAAATCCTTTTGGGGATATAATGCAACATGCAGCAGAGCAGATCTGCTGACTAAGCAACACTAAGGCCAACTCTGTGCGTGACTTTTATCTTAAATATGGCTGGGTTATCCCTCTGGTGTCTTTATCACACTTACTGTTGGATGGCCCATGGTAGTAGTGTAAATAATAAGACAAATACTAGTCACAAAAAGGTAGGGATAGTCAACTTCTGAGTGAAATTTACAGAAAATATGAAAAGTTGGTGGTAGGCTGATGTTATGTCATTAATATAGGACATTTTTAAGTCTGATCATGCATTGATTTTTCCTTGATTTCAAACAATCAGCTAAAACCAAAATGGACAATATAAAACGTCTCTTCTCTTGATCTTGTGATGCAAAAAATACCGTCTAGATACAAGATGACATTGAACCAGAAAACTCTTCTCTGTTTTTGTGGTTACTTATTTTGCTAGAGAACAAGTTTGTTGGAAAACAAGTACATAAAACAATGAACATGTGTTTTTAAGTCATATTAAGTTAATCTGTAAAGATAAGATTCAAGTGCATGTTAGATACATTCTGACATACCAAAAGCCAAATAGCCCCAACTCTTTGTGAGCAGCTTTTATTATCAAAGCATAGATAAGTTTAAAGGTTATTTCCAACCACTGAGGTAGCATTAAAAGGAATCTTTTCTTTACTACAACAAGCAGTTTATCTGTTATATAATGGACATACTGATTACAGCCTGTGTGTTAGAATTTTTTCCTTGAGTGAAAAAAAAATGTTACAGTAAAAAATAAAAGATAAAAAAAAACTTCTAATTAGTATTTAGTAAAATTTTCCTTGCTTTTCATTACTAATATCACACTTTTGAAATAAAGAAATATTTCCATTCCATACCGGATCAGCTTTTAAGTCGTCAAGTTTTGTCCTTTTAGAGAAATCACTCTGCATGTCTTTGTTTTGACCAACAGAGAAATATGAATGTCTTGTTTCAGGAACCAAAGAACAAATTAAGAACAACCATCACATATTATAAAAGCACCAATGTGAAACTGGTAGGTTGGTTATTTTATGAAAATGTTCTGATATTGGAGTCAGATCTTATTTATCTGGTATTTGGTTCTGTTTGCACTTCTCATCTCAGTTGTGATATTTCCGTTTACCAGCAAATAAACTTTTGAAAAGCTCCCAAAATGAAATAAGTCAGGCACATTTCCATTGACTGGTCTGAAGAAAAGACTGTTTTATACTGTTGACAGAAGGAGGCAGTATAGGAAATGTTGCTATAATACAGGAAAAGAAAAAAAACCACAGTGGTGGACATCCACAGAAGAAAATACAGAATTCATCTTTAGCAACTGCTTTAAAATTGCTCTCTTTCTGAAGGAACATATAACTTAGGGATGATGTCAGACAGAGAGCTGCTTCCAAAGTTGGTTGAGCCAACTTAGTTTCAATCAACTAGCATATTTTATTTATTGTGGACAATCAGTACCGACAGGCATGCTCATCCCCTCTAGATATGTGAAGGATGCGCTCTGTCCGTTGAAGATGCCTTTTGGATTTATGCTCACTGGATTCCTGCTGTTTAGCATTGGTGGATTTTGATGAAATTGCTGCAGGGGAACGCAGGAAGCAAGGTCCGGGCTCTGACCATGGTGATTCTGGTTCAGAATGAGTACAACCACAAACATGGTTCCAGAACTGGTTCGGGATCAATGGCAACTGATCCCCTTTTTGTCCCGCTGTTTGGAATCCTGAGACCAGATAAAGACTCAAGGCTGGGAAATCTGCCAGCCTGACCCAAACAAAGCTTTGCTGAACCTGGCTCCCTGCTGGCCTGAAGGTCAGGCAAGAAGTTCTCCTGTGGAATGTAAATGCAGATATGGACGCTCTGCTCTGCCCCCCCC
>JBAMHV010000004.1:25364677-25388001 GCA_037177535.1 Pseudomugil gertrudae | reverse complement strand
TCTTTAAACCTGGCTGTTGGCGGTGGTCTCTCCAATATGTTATGGTTCCTTTCTTGAGCCGTGTTTTATTCAGGGACTGTAAAAAAGGTCAATTGGTCCATCATGATACCAAGATTCTGGGCAGCAGATGTAGGCCTAAGTGTGATAGAGTCAAATTTCACACTGATTGGTGGAGGTAAGGAAGGATTGGCTGGACAGACTATAAGTTCAGTTTTAGAAAGATTTAGCTGAAGGTGGTGAGCCTTCATCCATGCAGAGATATCAGCAAGGCATGCTGGTATTCTCATTGAGACACTTGTGTCGTCAGGTGGGAGAGAGAGGAACCCTTACAGCAAATGCAAAAAGTAAATGAGTTTAGATTTCTTTTTTTAAAAATCCACCTCAGGAAAGAGAGTTTCTGTAACTGCATGTTTTTGACCCACAGTGAAGGGAAACTTTCTGCTTTGCATTCACAGAAAGAATACTGAGAAAAGCTGCCCTGAGGTTTTTGATCTCATTTTACTCAAAATTCCAAGTCGTGTTTCTCTCAAACTCTTCACAGACTCCCAGGATATGGGTATATCAAGTTCCCAGAGCCCCAATGTTAACAAGGCACCAGGGGGTGCATCCGAATGTAGAGCAGGACACAGTGTGTTCTTCCTACAGCTAAGGAGAGGTTTGCCTTACTTCGACATCATGCAACTAAAATGAAATGGGAGAGTGAGAAAGGGATGGTTTAACCTTGATCCTTTCAATATGAACAAAGATGATGGAGGGAAGGGATATGCGAATGAAGAAAGGATAGAATACAAAGTTGAACAATTCTGACTGAAAACTTAATTATATAATCTCGGTGTAATCTGGTGAATAATGTAAATTCTTTCTACTTAACTCCATCTGTGTCAGAACTGAAGAGAAATGTGTTGTATGTTGTGTTTCCTCCAACTGTAATTGAACAATACAATAATGCTAAGTTAAGAACATTTCAGCCTTCATTACACTGAAAAGATATCTCCCATTTAGCCCCAAGACTGGCCAAGAAGTGTCACAACCACACAAAAAACACAACATAAATAAGCAACAAAAGTTAGAACCACAACAGAAGTTAGCTACCATAAGTTATCTGTGTAAGTAACATCACAGGAATGGAGATATTTTCAGAAAAGTGTGAGATATTTGGAAAAAAACTATATTAATAAGATGATAATATTTAATACCATCTGTGAGTTTTAACCCTAATTGTGTGGTGTTGCGGCTACTTGTGGAGTGTTGTGTCCTTTGTGTTGCTGTGACACTTCTGAGCCACCGTACAAAACCATTATCTTTTAAAAAAAATTATACAATTCTAAACTTTTATTGTCATGTTTTACAAGCTAATGCATCAGGGGCAGGGAAAGCTCCCCCAAGTCCTGTTTTTAACAGATTCCTCTAAAGTTTAACAGGCTGTTCCCTTTAGCAAGATAGACTCTGTGGCTCAATGCTATTTAAAATCATACAGCACCTACACCTTTACAATTTAATAGGGATACCTCTGGGATCAAAGTAATTAAATGTTTTTTTTTTTCTATTTTTGAAGTAGAACAAAGAGGCCATTTCAGGTAAAAATTAATATTTCAGGCAGATGAATGAGCTCAGCTCTATGTTAGCAAAAGCTTTTAATGAGCCTGTTTGCAGAAAAGGCCCCAAAGTCACCAGTTTAGTGTTCAGTTATCATTTAATTGGTTCCGTTTAATTGTTCATGTGTCGTCATTTATGGCTCATTTCACAGGGCCAGCTCATGCGTTGTGGCCTGGTCAGTAAAATTACACAGGCAAGGTGAGAGTAAGTTGACAGGCGGGCTACAGTTGTGTAGGACCCGAGTTCTAGTTCTGGATGGCGTGTGCATGAATGACAGGTGAGTAGTACTGCTGTGAGACCATCTTGTTTCTGTGTTGATGTGGCCACTATTTGTCTGACACTTCAGATGAGTATTAGACCTGTTTGCATTGATGACAAACTGTGTTTGCTTCGTGCTTCTGTTGGTAAGTAGCCACCATAGACTGTATACAAAAGATGGATGTAGACTCGCAGAAGGTTTCTGAAGAGCAAAAGTGGAGCTTGTTGTGGGGTTTCTACTGTGACATCCCTAATCTAACAAGTACATGTGTATATATGTGTATTTAAAACTCTTCTTGACAAAGCACATTTGCTCAGCACAACACAGCACTTAGACTATCATTGTACTTGTTTTATTGCTGAACAAGTAGAAAAAAACGCTCCAATAAATTGCACTGACATGTTCAATTTTCACTATTAAACTTTAAAAAATTTCTGTGTCCAATTTCTAAAACAACAAAGATTAACTAAGTGACTGAATGGCTCAGTGAATACAAACTGGTTTACATTAACTAAACTAAATAGCCATCCCATTTAGCAGGGTGTCAACATCTGAGCTTGCTAATTAGCTGCATTCATCTTGGAAGTGCAACTGGATGGCAGAACAAGAACAGAGCATGAACAGAATCCATCTTTCTTCAGTGAAATGTATAAGACATAAAATGAAAAAGAGTTGGATTTATTAATAAGAACTATGTAATGAACAGCAGAAAACCAGTTATACTTTTGGATTTGATACCATAATAGACAGTTTGGGAGTATCTACATTTATGCTGTAAAAAAACAGATATCCCAAACTGATTGTAAAAATGTGCACCATGAACAAGAATGATGATATGCATAAGGAACCGCAACTACTGACCTCACATTTTACAAACAACCCCACCTAGATAGAGCAAATATCTATACAGGGCACAGTCATCTTTAAATCCTGAGTTCTTCTTTCAGAAAAACAAGACCACATTTTCATTTTTACAAAGTATTTCTTTGGAAAACAACCACTGAAGATATATGGGAATGCAAGGCAAGTCTTTAACACAGCCTCAGACTCAAACAAATGATCACTGTAACAAAACAAAAGCCCAGTTTAAAAATAAATAAAAATAAGAAATTATAAACCAACCAGCTGAGGCCAAAACCAGATGAACTCAGCAGATGCTGGATGGTGGCAAACCAGCTGTCTGAGCCAAGCAAGCAGTTACAGTAAAATGAGTTAACAGATTATGAAAGAATCTAATTTAGTAATTTATAATCTAATCTAATCTATTTAGCTGTATTTTAGGCTTTAAACAATTTTGGTTTATGATTTGAGGTAAACGTGCTTTATGAATAAACTTAAACTTTTCTTACTAAAGTTAGATTCACCTTACTTTAATGTTGTTGTCATCATTGTATAACCATATAAAGTCCCATTTATATGAGGGTGTTTTTATCTCTTTATGACAGCATATAGGGACAGGTCACAACAAATCTACTTAAATCATCTTGAGATTGCTTTATGTCTGATAAGTTAATTGGTGGTATTAATGTTCTTTATTGTTATTGTAAGCTAAAGTACTAACAAACAATAGATTTTTTAAAAAATGGATCCACAAGAAAAACAATTTACGGTGTGTACATACAAGGCATTGATTTAATAATGCTGGATTTTTTCTCCTTTTTAAGAGGAAAAAGTTTTTGTATTTTCATATAAAAAAACTTAAAATGCATTTTATACAGATTCTCCTCCACGTCATAGTGACAGCTGGGGATTGAATGGAAGGAACAAGACAAGACAGATGAAAGAGAGATGGAGGATGAGTTACGGGGAATGAAAGAGATACATAAATAAGCATGTTCCCAGCAGTATAGGGCAGCAGTTTTGCCCAGAGAAAGAGAAAAAATAGAGGAGAGTGGCAACACTCACCTCCTTGCTTACTCCTGTCAAGATAGATGGAAACCCTTCTGGCCAGACCTGTGAGCAGGNNNTTGTTGGTGATGGCGCAAATAGAAAGTAGTAGATGGGGAAGGGAAGAGCAAAAACGTAACAAAGCAAGCAACAAATTAGCAAGACCCAAAGAGCCACACACACTGTAAAAAGTGTAATACACAATGAGGTGATGGGATGTATTCATCACGTCATGAGTATTAGTTCACATGCATTCAGCAGAGGGTGAACAAGGCTGCCGTTTTCATGAGTAAAAAGAGAAGCTGCCAACTTTGCATTATAAACTGCATCTCCAGTCTCCAAACCTGCAGCATCTCGCCGCTACGCTCACCTTTACACAACCCCTCCCCCCATAAAAGCAGGATGGGGCTGCTACAGACATCTGGGTGGGTATGAACGGGAATTAAACCTTGATCAAGGTTGACAGTAAAAAATAAATAAATAAATTATGCAAAACTTGTTGCTGCTGCCTTGTTCAGCCTTTCTGCAGAAAGAGGGGGGTTGGGGGGGAAACAAAATATTATCAAAGTAAAATAACAACAATAAGCCATACAGTCTACAGAGATGTCTCAGTGATGGAAAAAACTGCACATAAACATGTTATTGGACGATGGAGATGAGGTGAGTGAGAACAGGTCTTGCAGTGACTCAGTGAGTGTATTTTTGTCTGACAGCCTCTTCAGAATTACTGAGTCTTGTAGAAAGTGCCTTCAGACGTAGAGCAAGCTTTTTGGAAGCACAAAGGAAGACTTGTGTAATATTTAATTGAGTTTTGGATTATTAACATAGCTGAGGCAATGTCAAAATCCTAAAAATTTAAAACACATATACATAATTACAGAAACTGTGTCTGAAAGATGCTTCATGTAAAGATAACTCACAAATGAATGCTGGCCTGAAAGGCTGAATGTGTGAATGCACAAAGTTTGTGTTGTTTTTCTCTTTAATAAAAAAGAAGAAAATAAAACCAGATACAAGATACAAGAAGTATATATCAGAATCTGAGATGAAGCCAGAAGAAGATGGAGGAAGATCTCAGCTTATGGCTCCACTGCATTTTCAACACAACCTATCCAGCAACTGTCAGTGACGACACATCTGGATTAACAAGCATGCCTTTAAAAATGAAAGTCCTGGTAAAAACATTGGCTGTGAGAAAGCCTTCGGCAGAGGAAGAGACTTCCCCGGGTGATTAGCCGTATAAGGCTCAGAAAGACAGCCATGTTAGTTCGGGTTTGCTTCTCTGCAGGTCTCCACACAGCTCTGGTGATTCTGTTGGGACCTCTGTGCGGTGCCCACAGGTCAAACACTCACTCATCCTGACAGCTCTCTGTGTGTGTTGCTGCTGTATGAACCCTGTGTAAGGTATGCTCTAAAAATTGCTGTAAGCAAGTTGACAAGCTGCACTAACGTGCCATCAAATTTGTACAGAATGCCATTTTGGTCTATGCTGCACTCATAAAAACAACAATGTGGGCTATGAAATTAATACAAAAGCAAATTTGAAAACAGCTAATATAAGTGCAATTTGATAAATATTTCTCTGTTTTTAAAGCTTAAGTGATCTATTATGGGATTTTCTTTAAAGTCATAATTCTTCCCAATTCCCATAATCAAATGAAGGTGGCTTGTCCCATCAAATACAGACTCTGTAACAGCACCAGTTACCAGTGTGTACTGGACCCACCATGTCCCTGCTGCTTCACCTGTCTTACTCAGATAAACACAACCTTTTTAAAATATAAATAATACATAATGTAAATATAATGCAAAAAAAGTGTTTGCATTTTAAAAGTTTTCTAAAAAGCACCAAACAAATATTTGTACTTGGTTAATTTCTTTGAACCTTTAAATGTTGACACAAGTGTAAAGGAAATTATTTTTATGTCCTCACTAACGGACTTTAATGGATGTAAAAATTTAGAAATAATTGCCGGTAAGAAACTTTTATATAATATACAATAAAACGTTTTCTTGAAGCTTGTTTGGTGATGAGTGAGGGTGTCAGGATTGGGTTTAAAAGGATGAACGGCCAAAGGATTAGGGTTTCCAGGAAAGAGTTGTGACTCACCATTATGTGCCAAACTCCATCAGAGAAACACATAAAATCCATTATAATTTTTCTTTACATGGCTAACTTCCCTGCACAATGATTTAATCCCAGATTTAAGCTATTAGCTGGGGAAATGTATAAAACCTACCATGAACATCTTAAACACTGCATAATTTCACCTGTTTCTTACTCTATAACATTACACTTTGGAATAAAAATATGATTAATAAAGCCTCAATATATTTTAGTCATGTCCTTGGGTTCTCATCCAGTCATGTTACCCTAACACATTACACTACCTGATTTATCTGGAACATTTGTTCTGAATGTGACCAAAACTAAGCTCTCTAATTAATTTCTCTGTATATTTGGTCATAGTTAAATTATTATCAAAGAGGTCAATCTCAGTAAACTTTCCTCTAACTTAAACTATACATAAGTTATTAGCTGTTAATATTAAAAATATAGCTTTTTAGTGAATCCCTAGATTGTGCTTAGTCTCCCCATGCTACTAGCAAGGATGCCATGACGTTATGTCATGTTCTTGCAAACTCTATGCTAAAAATCTGTCCTGTTAGATTCAGTGCTGTTACTTTTATGAGTTTTAGAAACAGGACTGAACCATCCATTTCCATTGGAAATGGCACCCATTCGGTGGAATGACCCATATGCTAACACCGAGGTCATGTCTTTTTATGGGAGGTGTGCGGTAATTACAGCAAGATGACAGACTGGACTAATTCTAACGTTATTGTGTGTTTGACTGAACTGCTGGCAGTCCACATTTGTGTCTCTTCCTCTGGAAGCAATGGTAAAAACTTTGCATCTGTTAAATAAAGGTTCAAACAAATGAAAAATTACAGAATTAGCTTTCATCTCAATTTTAAATAAATCTCAGTTTTTCTAAGAATACGATTTGTCAGTGCATATGTGGTGTTTTGTGGTTTACCAACAGCTCATTAGTTAATCAGTGAATTTATCCAGTGGCTTCTGGTGTGTTTGGTGGAACATTTACAACCATCCCTGCAGCTGTCACAGTTTCCTCAAAAACATCCCTGACCCAGAAAGCTTGGCTGAGAAATGCTGGAGGCAGAAAATGCAGAGCAGGAGAGAGTGTGTAACTCACCGCGACACAGGAGCGGGTGGAAGCATGACAAGCATGTATGTTTGCGGTCTGCCCTGCCTCACATTTGTGTGAATAAATCTGTCTCAGGATTTATGGAAGTGCATCAGCTTAGAAGATCAACATGACAGCGAGTCCAAAAACATCCACAACTCTAAAGTGATCAATTATATCAATAAACAATCCTACAAGGGAAATAGGAAGAAAACCTACCTGCTGAATTTCATGATTCATACCTTTAGATCAGCATTTTAAATATAAACCTCCCGGCAGGTGAAATCTGACCCACTTCTGTTCAGACATGAAGGATGTATGATGGATGTAGTGTATGTGACAGGTGATGACAGCAGTTAGTTACATTTGTTTTGATTGCTGGAGTTTAAGTCTGCCAGTAATGCACCAGGAACAACTTAACTGTAAAATTCTGGAAGTTTGAGTGAGGCTTTAAGTTTTCCTCAAGCAAGAAATGACCCATTTCAGACTTCCTGTTACAGTTCAGAGGTCTGGTCTGTGAGGACTAGCTTAAACTGACAAATTGACCTTATCCTTATGAGAAACCAGAGCACCTCTACTGAAATTTGATGTTTTCAGTAATTTAAATGGCTCTCTAGCTGACTAGTGAAACAAAATATCTCTTGGGAATTTCAGAATAAACCCATATTTATCCATACAAGTACTTATAACCTCTTACAGAACATATGGTGGTGTATTTATTGAACATTTTAAATAAAAGCATTCATAAAGCTCCCAATTATTCTTTGGAGAAGATGATTTTGACAAGCCCCTAAAAAAAGACCCTTATATTCCAAATTTTCTAACTTAAAACTGAAAGCTTAAAAAATGCAGTGTACTCCTGTCATACCTGCTCTGGAGGCGGGGAGGTGTGATGGTGTGACTGGGATGGGTTACCACTCAGAGGTGGGTGGGGCAGACAGTAACAAAGAAATTTGATCTTTACTGTGGGTGCTGCTGGTGGGCTGACCTCGCGTAGTTGGCAGCATGTCAGAGAGGCCTTGCCACGCCGTCACCATCTCTGGGTTCTTCTGGTCTGCAAAGTTCTTCCAGATGCGCAGCGCTCCATCATCTGGATGGTAGGGATACGTATTGGACACAGATGGAAAGTGAGAGCCGTGGAGAGAATGTGGATGAGTTGCAAATGCTTTTAAAAAGTCCAGCACAGCATGATAGCATCTCAAAAAGAGCACGAGGGTGTAGGGCTGCATCTTAAAAGCCTCTTTCCCCGAAAGCATCTTGTGGGTGAGAAACCAAATGAGGCAGGAGAATAACCCTAAAAATCTGTACAGCTCAAACACAGCTGAGAGCCAAATATAAAACATGCCCACACACTCTCACGAGGAAGTTATTACAACCCATAAAACTCTCTTCTTGATTTACGCTCTGTGTTTTACTCTTTTAATGCTGTATCTTTGTAACTAATGCCTTGCTTTGGCATCCTTTAGAGCATGGCTGATGGAGAAAAGCTGAATAAGTGTACATTACATTTTGATGAGATGAAATTTAGATGTATTAATCCACGATCCTTTCATCAGTGAGGTGTGCAGTAAAGTGTTCCTGGCTTAATTTTATGCTGTGAACCCCAAAACAAAATGAATGACTTTTAATGTCGAGTTGTTTTCAACAGGATCCTGAGTTATGAAGACAAAGTCATGCAGGATAATTGGTTTATTCTGTGGACAAATGATGATGAATACACAAGTGTGTGTGTGTATGTGAGGGGTAAGAATTGAGTGTTTACAGGTTGTTGCTACAGAAACAGTGACACACTGAACCGGCAAGCAAGAACATTTTAAAAGAGATTTCATTCAGACCTGTTGCAGTGAGGAGTAATGAACAGTCGTGTCCATTCAGGTACTCCATGGCCGTGATGCGAGTGTAACGAGGGTTTCCGTTGTAGAAGTAGTCTAGCCTTTCACCCTTCTCCCAGTCCCAGAAACTACAACACACAAATGTTAGTTTAGGAACCTTGTCACGTCATGTGATATTAAACACTCCCCTGGTCCTTAGCAACAGCTATAGTTAGGTAAACTAGGTAACCTTATATAAAATATAAATGTGGCATATTTTTCTATCTTTATGATGTATCAATATCAAATTAAAATGCAAAAGCAGTGTGTGAAACAAAATCTGGCCCATGATTCATTAGCCTGTAGAGCCACCTTTGTTAGGTATAAGTTGAAGCAATGGTTTCCTGTATGACACAACCAGTTTCTTACATCACATGGATGAACAACGTTGTTTAGCACAGCCTCTGGTTATGAAAAACGCATGACTTGTTGCACTGACACATTATCCATTTAACTAAATCTAACCTAAAATCCAGAAGCAACACATGAGAAGTAACAGCTTGTAAAAGCTTCTTTAACAGGTAGAAGATGAAGTTATGGTATTATGATGTTTTCAGTCTCTCACTGTATGACTGTAGAGAAATTTGGTCCACTCCCCTTTTCAATGTGGCCTCAGTTCACTGATGTTTGTAACATTCATTTCTGCACAGCTCTTTGTGTTTCCATTTCTATCAGTCACCTGATGGTCACTGACTCATTATTCATAGTGGTGATACATTGTGCTCCAGTTGTTACATTAACTTATTTATTCAAAAAGTCTACATCTATCAGCAGTATCAGCTGTTTGCAGTTTAAAAATAAATAAAACTCACTCCATTTTTCTCTTTAACTGCCTGTGATTGTTGCTCCTGCTATTAATAACTTCTTAAGCTAATTTGGAATCATTGTTTTACTGCAGGCTACAAGGTGGTGCAGTGATTGCAACCGTTTGAAAGTGACTGGTTGTCTCTCTCTGTGTTGGCCCTGTGATGGACTGGACACTGGTCCAGGGGGAATCCAGCCACTGGCCTAATTGCTGGGATAGGCTCTAGCTTCCCTGCACCCCAAATTATACTAAGCAATAT
Organism: Pseudomugil gertrudae; assembly: GCA_037177535.1. Lineage (NCBI taxonomy): Eukaryota > Metazoa > Chordata > Actinopteri > Atheriniformes > Pseudomugilidae > Pseudomugil > Pseudomugil gertrudae. The sequence goes on along the minus strand of JBAMHV010000004.1, from coordinate 25,378,115 downwards.
AGAAAAAGGATAGAAGGATGTTTTATTGCCTTTTAACATTGTTTATATTTTGAATTAAATTTATACATGACATATATAAATGGCAGTAAATTAGACATAATTTAATGTATATATTTAATTAAACATATTATTAAATTATTATTAAATTACATTTAAACTTGTGTCATTGCTACACGTGTGAAGGTTCGTAACATTCCCTCTAGTCCAGGTAATCATTGCAAATGAGAAGGCGCTTTCAAACTAACCTTACTGGGGAATAAAGGTTAGAAAAAGAGCTATGATATGTTCTATGGTTTTATTTATTAACTTTTCAGCCCAGATGATGAGGTACACAACTATAGTGTATATCAGCCATTCTTCTGGTGTGTTTGGGATCATTGTCCCTGTTGCATGAGCCAGTTTCAGCTAAGATTTTTTTGTCATGGATAAATTCACATTTAAATTTGACTTCACATATATAATATCTTAGTCTTCAGAGGAGTACATGGTCCATAAGTCCAGATCATCAGCTGTCCACCGCCATGCTTAACAGCTGGTATGAGGTGTTTGGTCTTTTGTCCGTTCTGATTAAACATCTCCACCTTTATCTGATCTGTTTAAAAGACATTGTTCTGGAAGTTTTGTGGTTTGTTCATGCAGCTTTGCCTCATTATGTTTTAGAGAAGATATAGTTTTTTTCTTGTAACCCTGCCCAAACAAGCAATATTTTTTAGTTATGTTTTTCATGTTATAAACATTGTCATAAACAAGAGCATCTAAAGTGCCAATAAACATGTAATTATGTTTTTAGCAGTGCCTGATTGCTGTTCATCTTCTTCATTCCTATATAAGTATCAATGGTGAACTTTGTTTCTCACACACTTCTGCAGTTTGGTTTCATTTTTCTTAATGTGATATAATAGGCCCTGTGTTTTAGTTGTTTTGAAGTTACATATATATATATACACAAATGGAAAACCTGATCAGTAACCATATAATGAAGTATAAAAGTGGATAAGCAACATAAAAAAATCCTTAATGTGCTTGATGCCCATTCAACATTTGGAATAATGAGACTGAAGATGTGGTGCTGTGTTCTGGCTCTTACCAGATGCTGTCCTTGTCGGCCACAGCGATGCAGGTGTTGAAGGGGTGAAACTTTACAACAGATGGTACTCCAGGGTTGCGGTTGATGAATATTTGATCATCCAGTCGGGAAATGCCTGTAATAGAAAAAGGAAATCCAGAAAAGAGCAGCTGTAAAAAAACATTAGAAAAAAGGGATTTTTCAAATCTGGAAGATTACATTTGATCCTGATGCAGGGAAATTGCCTCCCTCTGCTTTCCTTTTACATTACTGTGCTGCAGGAAGAAGCGCTGGCAAAAGCTGAAACCATAAATAATTTCTAACATTCTGAATATGTACCAAGCCAGTATCTGCATACTTTTTCCTGGAAATATGTCACACTGTGGTGCAACATTCCCCCTAAATGTGAATAAATGCATGAAGAAGAAATGTGTTAATTTGCTGTTTTGCTCCGCAGGCTTCAGTGATGTTTTCTACTTTCTCTCTTAAACTTTCGAGCTGTCAAGCTGCTGATACCTGGGGCAGGAGTCCGTCTCACCCTGATCTGGGTCCTTCCTCTTAAAAAAAAAACAGTCAGAAAGACTACATCTCCTTTCTTTTCATTCTTATAACTTTTAATACAAATTCAGACTGATTGTATTTCTATGTGTATCCACATTTTAATGCCACAGTTACTTTGACCCTCCTGTTGTCTTTGACCCGAGGACAACAGAACACGGTGTATACAGAAAATGAGGACAACAGGAGGGTTAAAAATAACTATCTATTTCACGGATTAGTCAGATTCACTAAATTCATGTTTCAATTAAACAGCATCAAGCAACACTGGCTTAATCAGTGCCAGGTAATGTGGACATTGAGGTACTCTTGGAGCATCTTTGTTTTTGTGTGTGCAAGAGTCTAATTTTAACAACACACCCACCTATATGAATCCATTAGGATGATCACAAACCCTAACGCGTTACCTGCAGATATGTATCACCCAGGACCTGACCCGCTTCTTCATTCATTACTTTTCTTTAGTCGTTTATTTATTTTATGTAATGCTGTTGTGTTGTCATTTTCATTTACAATCAATGAATGCAAAGAACAGCAGCACAAAATAGAATATATTAATAATGATAAGAATATATTTGAATGTTTGTAATGTTTTTCACACTTCTGTGAGGTTAACGCTGGATGGAATGTGACATGACCTTTCAGACTGAGGTTGCTTTACCTCGTTTTCACTGAGTGGTTCAGTTTACTTTGTGTGTTTCCATTATAAAACTGCCCCATACAAACGGAGCAAACTGCACCATTTGTGGGACCCCTGTCTATAGGGGTACGGTTAAATTAAAGGGCATCCGAGAATCCATTGATCTAAGGACAGAAAATCATCACCTAAACATGCCTGCACAGTGATGGTCTAACTTGCAGTGAGAACACTCACCTGAATTGGCCGGACTTTTCTAAACTTTCTGAACAGTATCGTATCAACCTGAACCGAACCGCTCAGAGAAATCTGACTCAGGTCAGATACGTATCTAATTTAGAACCACATAAGAAAGTTGCTTTGGTGAGATTAAAGACAATCATATCTGTGCCTTTCAGACTGTTATTAAGAAACGATAGAAGTAATTTATGGGAAAAAAAAAATCTCAACGCATTATATTAAAGATCCTGATGAGGAGATATTAAGGAAAAGACTTCATTGATCTCAAGTTAATAAATGCAAATTAAGCACATATTGTAAACATATTACTCCATCCATCCATTTTCTACCACTTTGTCCCTGAACGGGGGACTCCTATGGGCAATTTAGAGTCTTCAATCAGCCTATCTCCAAGGTGCATGTCTTTGGACTGTGGGAGGAAGCCGGAGTACCCGGAGAGAACCCACGCTAACACGGGGAGAACATGCAACCACCTCACAGAAAGATTCATATTACTCTAATTAAAAAATAGCTTCAGGTCATTTATTTTAAGAAGTTTGGAGGAAAACCAAACAAAACCTTCATGTGGGAATAGGTCATGAAATAACTGTCAAATTATTTTAGGTCTTAAGAAAAAAAGTAACTACATATTAAAGAGGTGCAAATCCTAAATAGTTTCTCCAATATGGTTTGAATTTTCTTAAATTAAAGCTAAAAGTTGCACTTTAAGCCCATATAGATTAGATAACCGGTTTCAAACAGATATAAACTTCACTGTACACATATTAGTTATTTGTCGAGGGACAGCTGTGATTATAGTTTTTATTCTGCAGATGCTTAAAGAGCTGGTTGCTCATTTCAAGTTACACATTCATTACATGAGAAGCCATATGCATTTAGACTTTCCATCTCCTGTCATGCAGCACAACTCTTCAAAACTTTTTTGAGAAATGTGTGGAAACCCTGCGAATGATACTTTAGTTTGACAAAAAATATGACTTTTATGATTGTTTGAGTTCTGCTCTCTGAAAATCTGCTGTTGCCTGAGGAGAAATTTCTGCTCGGCTTCCAAAACAGAGAATGTCTAAAACTGGAAAATTAAAGTCATTTATGACACAAAAATAATGCTTTTAAACATGTGGGAATACATGAAAACATTGGGGGAGCAGCACTGACTCACAGCGAAGGTAGAAGTTTTACAGCAGATGCAAAACGAGACATTTTAATGAGTGAAAAATGATTAAACAGACAACATGCATCAGCACATCGTACGTTGTCATGGAAACAGAACGTGCATGTTGGCCAGTGTGTCCTTTGTTACATGATGTCACTGGTGAAACTGGTAATGAATGAGCTAAAATCCATCGTAGCTTGAACTACAGTGTCTGTCCGTAAGTGGGTTTAATTCTGCAGATTTGCCGTAAATTCAAGAAAAAACAGCAGCAAAATCTTAAACATATCAAATCACAGCAAATCTGAGATTTCTTCATTGCGTTTTTTCCCTCTTATCTTTTGCTTTGCAGCCTCCTTCTCGACTCCTCTGCCCTCAGTCTTCCTGTCCCTCCTCCTCTCGTCTCGTCTCTCTGGAGGGAGCAGACTGAATGAGGGCAACCCTTCTACCTCTTTCAGAAAACTGAGAGGGGAATTCAGTGATTGAGCAGGAAGTTAAAAGAGAGGGAGATACGTGTGCGTGAGCAAGCCTCGGCTCTGACGCCAATCGCCTCGTGACTAGGTGTGTGTATTTGTGTGCGATTGTGTGAAAGAGGCTGCCAATGATGCTTGGTTTGTTAGTTATTCTGTTTGAGAAAATCCAAACTTCACTCAGGGATTCTGTGTGTATGCTGCAAGTCCAGACTCTTAAATGAGTGCGTATGTGTATGTATGTGTGTGAAGGGAGTCCTGTGACTCAGATAGCAGGATGTTTCTAGCTTAGAACTGCCTCAATCAGTCCTATCATTGCTGTGCATCATTTGCTGACATGTGGATCACTTGCTGAATATAAAGATGCAATGTGAAACAGATTTTTATTAATAAGATCACCATGGATGCTCGACAAGGCTGTGCAAAAAACCTGGAGAAACCTTATATGTCTCTGTGTACTGCAAACTAAAAAAGAAAGGACAGAGATGTAGTAATATATGGAAACATGTAAATATGAATGGAAAAAAGAAATATGAAATTAAAACTTTTTCAATTTTTAAGTCAAGATTTCTTTGGAACAGACATGTCTTTAGCACAGCCTGAACTCTGACACAAGCTTTCTTAAATAGTCTCCAGTTTGATCTCCAGGCTTCTTTAAGGACTTTCCAAAATTTTGTTTGGGATGTTTCTGCTTTTTATTCCATTCTCTGTCCAGATGATCCCACACTGTCTCAATGATGTTCTGTGAGCTCTGGACAGGATTCAACCTCAGGCCTGATGCACTAAAGAACTTACTAGATTCTCTCAGTGATGTGCCTCCTACCATAAGCTAAACCAGCATCCACCTTGCATCCTAAATGTACCATGAGTTCTCTCCTGAAAGTAAAATTCTATGATGATGACTCTTGTGTCATCTCTTGCTCTGTCCTTTTCTATATTTATTTCCCCTCAATAATATCTTCTTCCATTTCTTTGCTGAATCAGTCAGGATATGTGTTCAAAGCCAGTGTTTATAACCCTTGCTAGTATGTGAAGAGTTGCATAAAGCTCCACCATGTCATGCAGCATCCTGGAAGAGCAAAAGTTGTGAAGTGGTTTCTCAGTTTCAGGTCACTGCTGGGATGCAGCAGTGCCTAAAATACAAATGCTGCGTTACAATTAAGTCAGGAACGATTTTAGGGTCAGAACAGAGTGTCTTTTAAACAACTAAACACATTTTATTTAAGAAATAATCAACGACAAGAAATAGACTGAAAATTAGTTTTAAAAAAGTTGCCAATGTTGAGAAAGTTTTATAAATTATTGCAGTTTAACAGAGTCTAAAAAGCTCTGGTTGCTTAGAAAAGTATTTTAAGACTTGCCAACTTAATTTAGCTTCTTCCTGTCCAAGGGAAGTAACGGGACATAAATAGTTACTACGATGGAAATAATATGCTTGAGAAAAGGCTATATTCCATCCCTCAGTGTGGGGAATAGCATTCCCGCTCATTAGCACAGCACGTTTCCTCATCTGAGGCTATGTATGCAATCTGCCATGTTTGTCCACAACATTAAACTTGGCGGAGAAGCTGAGGTTTCTTCCAAACTGGAAACCAGGGCAGTCGCTTGGTGGATGGTGTGTTTGTGAAAGGCCCATGTGACATTCATGGTTTCTCATTCTGTCACAGCCTCAACTTCTTATCTTGCTTGTTATGTTAAGAAAATTGATAGTCTGTGCCTGTGTTAGTTACCCAGGGAGATGTTGTTTGGACAGTCTGGACTCAATCCAGTTAAAACCCTTATTAAGACTCCATAAACACTGAGTCAAACATGAATCTGATAGGAACCCCATGCTTGTTTGATCTGACAACAAAGCTTGTGTATGAAATGTGTATCAAAAACATTTAAACTGGCCTCCTTTCTTTTAAATAAGAATAATAATAATTAGGTTGCTTGTATCATGAATGAATAACATTTAGGATGACATTTAATTTGATTTCTGGTAATTTCTGACTTTCACTAGGGAGATCTTTTTTTGTCACAACCTTATAAAGAACTTTCTACCTGCTGGAAAAAAGAATGAAATAAAAATGTAGGAGTTTAAATTTCAGGTTGAGTTTCATGACAGTCTATTACTGTGTGTGACACCAACCTCTCTGCGTGATGTTTCGGCTCTGCCTCCTCACACGAGCATTCCTCAGAAACCGCCACTGCCGCTCCATCCTCACCTGACTCTCCAGGTCGTGCTCCTCTGGGATCTGAGACAAAATGAAAGACATTCAGCCAGAAACTCTCTGAAAGAGCTTTAACAGACTCATTAAAATTTCCAAGCTGAATGATGGATTTGTCATCTTGATGTTTTTTCATTTAATTTCTCTTTATTGCTAAAAAAAAATCGGTTTAATGACAAATGATGTCTGTGTGTTGTCTGCTTCACTGGAACAATCGGAACTTTTTGGGATAAGAGTTATACATATGGCGGTTTTCCGCAAAATGAAAACCTCAACAGACCAGTTGATAATATGTGAAAAAAAAAAAAAAGGTAAATTGGATTTAAAAAAATTCTTGGAAGTAAACACTTAACATTATATATGCGTTTTAGGCATGTTCCACATTTCTGAAAAGATTAATAAAGTGGTTACCGGTGAACGAATAGTTCTCACAAAGCAAAAGAAAAGAGAAAGGGAAAATGAAAATAAAACAAGTCTTTTAGGTATCCATGGGGACCTAAACCTAGCCAAGGTGACAACTAGAGAATCTGAATGATCCAACAAAACTAGTTATTTTATCAAATTATTAACATGTAGGTTGTTTCCTACAAATACAATTTACATTATTCAATTAATGGGGTATGCATTTCTAAATGTTTTATAGCTTTCTACAAAATATTTACCTGATTTTTCAGGTAGTTTAGACAGGATTTCCCACGAGAGATAAGAAGCTCCTTGGTCAACATATAAAGAAAGGACTCAATTTCATAACAGCATGAGCTTAGATTACCTTTGCAGCACCAAGGCCAATGAAGTAACTGGGAAATGAGTCTAGGCATCCTGTTCATTTTACATAATCCCATCTAATCACATCTATATGGCAGGAGTTCAATTTGAAAAGCATTAACTTTATTAGGTCCTATGGAAGAAAATGGCCCCCACAGAATTTGCACCGACTGTAACATCATAACTTTATTTTAAGCAGGACATTAAATATGCAGTTTAGTGTAAAGCAGATGTACAGCTGGACGTATCGGTCATACATTAAAAAAACACTAGTTTGGGTATGAGGAGAGCTGTTTACGTGCAAGATTTTTAACAGCGGAAAGAAGTGTGCTTATTAGGCACATTTCTGCAGAGCGATGCTTTCTATGCCCACTGAATGCTAAATAATGCCCCAACACACACACACACACACAGCAACACAGCTATAAAACCATGTGACTTCACTACTACTGTTGGTCATCAACATTCCCATAATGGATCCCAACACTGTACGTTGTGCTTTTAAAGAAACGACACACATTTTAGCACCTCAGAGTGTCGCTAGGGAACCAACATGTTTGTGTGTATTCAAGTCAGGTCTACTTGTAATTCACGCACAGTTTCTGGGGACTTCATGGATCCTGACTGAGTGAGAGTGGAGGTAGATTTAGCAGCTAGGCTCTTGGATATTCCCATGACTGAGACAAATGCGTGTGTGTGTGCATGTGTGTGTGAGTGTCTCTAGATAAGAGCTGGCTCATACCGTTGTTTCCAAGGTTGCGGTCCTGCACTGTGTCAGCTGCTAATGTAACGTATAATGAGACCCAAGGGTGAAAAATGTGTGTGTGGAAGCCTCACACTCTGCACAGTTCTGCAGATTGTAGATATGCAGCAAAAATCTGTATTATATTGCAAAGATAAAACTATTGAACATGTTCAAATGTGTAAAGATTGAACATTTACGCAGCTGTTTAAACTCCACCCGTCAGAGAAGGATCAGCCAGCCATTAGGCAGAACGATTAGCTCTATAATATCCACCTGACTGGGTGACAGAGATTTCAAACACTGATTATTATTTTGCATCATAGGACACATTGTTGTTTGACAGCACACACTGAGTTAAAGCTGCTTTTACCCAGGTATGTTTTTGCTTCCATTATAAACAGTGAGAAGTGAATGAAAGAGGGGTTGTCCTTGTGCATAATAATCAGTGTTCAAATTAGCCTCAAAGGACTGAACTGACGTCAAGAATGGTCCAGAAGAGTAGATCTTAACTCAGAATAGTTATCTAATGAATTAAATTAAGCATACATTTATCTCAATCCTAATTCCTCACCTTGTTCCTGTAATCTCACTTCCCATGAACGTGTCATATTTTTTAAGGTGGGAATAAGGAACAATAGTCATTCATCCCTGTGGGTTACGAAAAATACCAACTGAGAGGATCTGATGATTGAAATGAAAAAAATTAATTAATTCTGAAAATATACCTGTAGAAATGCCAATCCATACATTTTCATAATTTAGTAATTAGAAAATGTAAAATATTGGAGAACTATAGCTGTGGGCTGAAATTTCTTAGTTGCAGCAGAGGTGAAGAAGCCTCTGACTGAACATATTTGTTAGCTGCTGTTGTGTGGCAGTTCTGCAGTGTCATCCATTAGGCTGAGCAGTTTCCAGAGCCGTTTGTAGCACAGACTTAGTCTTCCCCATCACTTAGTGGTTCCGATGCTGCTCTAATTCCTCAAAATGTCCAGCCTGCTCTTCCTGCAAACACCATCAGTGATGTATTTCCACTGAAGTTTGCTCAGGTATCTGTAACACCTTCAACAATTCTGTCAGAATTTAACAAATAGGATTTTAGTCTGTCATGGTGAAGGAGGAGCTGAGCAAGCTTTTGATTTATTGGTCACTCTATGTTCATACCCTCACCTAAGGCTGTGGGTAGTGACCAAAAGAATGAGATCGTGAATACAGGCAACCGAAATGAGTTTCCTCATGGCTGGTGTTTCCCTTAGAGATAGGGTGAGAAGCTTGGCCATTCAGGAGGGGCTCAAAGTAGAACCATTGCTCCTCCGCACCGAGAAGAGCCAAATGAGGTGGCTTGGGCATCTGGTTAAGATGCCACCTGGACGTCGTCCTGGTGAGCTGTTCCGGGCATGGTGAGAAACCCAGGGGGAAACTCAGGACATGCTGGAGAGATTATGTCTCTCTGTTGGCCTGGGAACACCTCTGTATTCTCCCCTGATGAGCTGATATATGTGGCATTCCTGCTGCTCCCGCACCCAACTCCGGGTAAGCGGGAGGAAATGAATTGTTAGATGGATTTAATGGATGAATGGTGTTTATTCATGTTCTTCAATTCATCATCAATGGCTTAAAATATATAATCTTTGCTGCTTTTACTTTGCGAGTTATGAAAAGAAGCATTTTGGTAATTGTGATCTATACCTTCAAGTGGGACCAAGTGGTAACCTCTGTTGAAAAAAAGTGAAGCCTATGCAGAAGTGCCAAAAATTGCAGTTAAGCCCCTTTTCCACTAGGGGCTCCAAAACAGAGCATGCTCCCATGTTAAAAAGACCAACTTCACAGCAGAAATAAACATGTTCACAGCCTGGTACAAAAACCAACATTTCAGGTTTAATAGGTCAAGTTTACCTTCATGACAACTGTGAGGGATGTTAAGTTTTTAAAATTCATAAGTTTAGGATTGAACTGGACTTTATTTAAAATCAAAATGGAAAAATTCAGCAGCTCTAAACACAGAATAAAGTGCAAGGAGCACAGAATAAAGTTATTAGATTAGTTATTTTATGTTTAAATTCAGCATAATTTGGGGCTTGTCCTTTTGATCGACAGGTATTCAGTTAGCTGGTTAGCTATCATTAAATCAGAGCTAGCTTGGCTAGGTCCCAGCCACAGGCTGCTATAGCTTGTTAATGTTTTGTTTGATATAATATTTGATATATGTCAAATGTCCACCCCAACGCTTATAGCCACCCCCTCCAGCCTTCAACAGCCTTTCCAGAAGCTGTGAGGCTGTTGAACTCTGGAGGACCCCTGTAGCCCCCCTGCTGCATATCATATCTGGACATTCACAACACTCTGTACAAATGTAGTTTTTGCACAATGCATACATTGCACATTTTCCAGCCTTACTTGTATATATCCATCTTAGTCTGTTATTTTTATATTTAACATATAACTTTGTTTTTATACCTTGTCTACTGTTCTTTTTCTACTGTTGTTGAGCTTGCACCTGAGACCAGGGTAACTAATTTAGTTCCAGCCCATGTACTTACATGCACTTTATATACATGCGTTGGAATGACAATAAAGAACCATGAATCCTTGAATCCAGCTCCACACTTTTGACCATTTTAAAAATATTTTCCAAGAGTGACGTCATGTGGCTCAAAGATGGTAACGGTAAAAACTGTCCAACACATGTTGGCTCTTTACAAACGTACTGGGAGGCTTAGTCCATCCTTTATTTCCAGTCTATGGTTAAGATCTTTAGGTCTGGACTTTAGTTACATGTTGACTCTGTAACACCAACAACAGCAGAATGCAACAGCTTAATTGTCTCCATCAAATATATCCATGTTAGATTTGTGTACGTGGAACTGCAGTCACTGATTTTTTTTATGTTTAAAAGAAGGATCAAAACAAAACATACTCGTGAGCACAAAGTTGATTGATATGCGGTCTCTTTTCCATCAGTGTCTCTTCCTCCTCACCCTCCTCTTCTTCATATAACTGGAGGCACAGACGCTCTAAATCAAACATCCACACTTTGCTCCTGTGCTGCTGACACAGTGATATGATAACCTGTGTGCAGACTTGAAGGCATACTCGCACAGAGATTTTGTAATGGAGCAGACTATCATGGAAGCACTTAAAAGTTTTGCCAATGCAGCGTTTAGAAGCATTTAAATGCCCCAGTCTTCCTCCACCTCCTCAACCTGCACTTTCCCTCACTTTTCTCAGCCAGTCATCTCTTTGCTTTTCATCAGTGCTTTCTGCATCCTCATGTTGTTCTTTCAACTCTTTGCTCCTGCCACCAAGGTTTTTTTTTTACCAAATTTTATTTCACTTTCAACACTTTCCTCCTCCTCCTCCGTTTCACAAAAGCTCTTCTTTTTAAATATTTAACTTTCATGATCTCTTACCCCTACATTTTTTGTGTTCTCCTTCACAAACTTTCTTGTGTTTTTATTCTCCAAATATCAGATGCATGCTGTAAATATTTTATTTGAGGAAAATCTTATTTTCTCTTTGCTTCGTGTACCTGTCATGCACACATGAATCTGTTAAACAGGATTTGCCTCCCAGTTCTCAAACTTCAGAGTTTCTCCTCTATTCGTTCCTCAAACTTTGATTTTCTTTTCTTATTTGATGACATTTTACCAGTTAAAAGGTTTCCTGGAGTTTAATAGTTTTAACATAGTTACTCTGACAACAGAAGAAATGCATACACACAAACACATATACACCGTATACATATATACATATATACACACACACACACACACATATATATATATATATATATGTATATATATATATATATATACATATACACACATTTACACATATATAACATGAGGGGGGGAGAGTAATAATGTCTCTGTAATAAAATCCTGATGTTCAACCTGATGATGCAGTGCTCTTTAGTTTTATCAGTGTGGTTATCCACAATGAAGTGGATAAAATCAATAACTTGATAAAAAAAAACTAAGTAGTAAAATACAACACAATTAAAATATGCTGAAACACAGAGGATACAATCAATAGGCCAAACTATCCATGCATAAAGTTAAAAAGGCTCTGAGCGTTTTATTTAATCTAATACTTTGCCATTAGTGGATCTAAGAGATGTGAAAGGTCTTTCAGGTGAGGCAAAGCCAGACCCTTTAAAACAGGCTTCTTTAACTCTGGTCCTCATAGGTGTCATGTGCTGCAGGATTTAGCTGGGTTCCTGCTTGTAACGGGGCTTGTGCAGACCTGAGAACAAGGCGCTGAGGTGAGCTTCATTTGTATTAGGTGTGTTGAAGCAGGAAACAACTACAACCTGTAGAGCAGTTGCCTCCAAGACTATGGTTAAACCCAGATTCAAAAGCTTAAAAAGCAGCTAAATATAAAAAAAGGAAAGATCCTAAAATTAATTCTATAAAACACAGGAGGTGCGCTCAAGACTGCTGTTATTGTACTAATGCTTATATTTCAGAAATGGATATGTGTCTCGTATTTAACCCTTAGAAATCTGAGGCTATTTTGGCCATTTCAAATACTTCTGCTTTTATAAACCATCTTAAAATTGTTGTCATGTTTGGTAACATTTAGCACAACTTTAGTGTGAGAGTTCTGTAATTTATGCACACGTCACACACTGTCAAGGTAAACCAGTACTCTGGAATTTCTTGTTCTCCACCCGGCTGAAGTGCACTGCTCATCACATCGAGCGCTCCCTGCTCAATCTCAGGAGCCCACTCCACTCCACAAGTAATCTGCTCACCTGTGCCTCACCTTTTGTTTCAGAGAAGATAGATTCAATGTCATCCAAAACTATGGGCTGTTTTGGGACCATTGCTTCATACTGGCTGAAGGGGTTTAACTTGGCACACACATTTGCATAACTGTGATGATGGGCTACAAAGGGGGCTGTTCAGTAATGTAGGTTCATAAAAATTTTAAGGCAGTGCTGGAAAGTTGTGATGTACCGTATTTTCGCGACCATAAGACGCATATTAAAGTCTTAGATTTTGTTCAAAATGTGCGGCATGTCCTATGGTGCAGTGCGTCCTGTGTGTGTGTTGTAGCGCCACATACAGGCATTCTTATGTGAATAATAATAAGCAGGCGAGACGTACAAGCTGTCCACTTTACTTCCGTGTTTTTTTTTCTCTGACTTCCCGCGATTCGCTCTGCTCTCTACATGACCCCATCCCATGGCATGCTGGGTAATGTAGTTTCTCACTACCCACACACTTATGAAGCACAGTTTAAACTGAAGCCGCGAGAGAATTTAAGATCAATGAATCGATGGTTCGCAAGTGGAGGAGACTGGAACTGGACAAGGACTACAGCCGACGCAGCAACTTCCAGCGGATTATAACGAAAAGCTGGCCATCTTCCGCTCCTCCTGTTGCTCACTTTTGACATGCTGGTGAGTCACACTGTGGAGTAAAGGGACCAGCACGGTAGGATACGCAAAACGGGGCATGAAAAGCCTTCTTTTACTGCTTGGCTGCCATGCTAATGGACAGAAACTGCCGCCTATGGTGATTTTTAAGACAAACACTTTGCCTAAAGAGAAGTTTCCAGCATTAAGGCAAATGAGAAGGGCTGGATGGATGAGG
>JBAMHV010000004.1:25343105-25364577 GCA_037177535.1 Pseudomugil gertrudae | reverse complement strand
AGGATCCCGGTTGGAGCCCCGCTCACACCGGGGATCGAACCGGCAACCTTCTTGCTGTGAGGACACAGTGCTAACCAACTGCGCCACCGTGAAGCCCACAGATCCACTTATTCATTAATTCATAAATGCTTCAACTGAATAATTAAAAAACAGGTAATATTTGTCCCTGTAAATGCAGCTAATCATTCAGATCTGATATCTCTTACTTTTCCAGTTGAAACAAATCAATATTTATTTATTTATTCTTATTTTATCTAGGAGTCTGGACAGGAATAATTTTTTGAACATTAAAAAACAGCTGAAAATATGCCTCAGATCTGCAGGGACTGGTCAATTAATGGTTCCCAGAGTTAAAACCGAACTCAGTGAAAAGGCTTTTAGCGGCTAAGCTGCCATCTGCTGGAATCAGCTCCCTTTGGGACTGGATTTGCTCAAATTGCAGCCACTTTAAAGCCCAAAAACCTAAAATAAAAACTTTTTTTCTTTGACTACAGCTTTTAAAGCCCCACTGCCTCTGCACATCTGGCCTGCCCATGTGCCCTGGCCCTCCACGAACGCTGGTCAGCTCCTCTGTCTGTGGGGGTGTGGGGTTCGCTTCCAGGCTCTTGGGGCTCTGCCCGCCCTGGGTAGCAGGCGGGGTCGGTGATTGCCGACCCGGACCCGGTGGTGTTTAATAGAACCTTTTCCTCAATCAATGAATGAAATTGGATAATCTGATCCCACTCAGATGGGTGCCCGCCAGACCAGTAGGTGGCCCTGCCTGACCAGTCTACTGAGCATTTTCACTTTTGGAACCCATTCAGCAAATAAAGTGAAACCAGAAAGCAAGAGTCATGAAACGTAAGCTAAACTATAAAATATTGAAACAACTGAGTTGTAACATACTGATGTGTTTATTTTTGTTGCTCCGTGCGACACCAGCATTGTAAGGCCCACTGGTCAGACAGCTCACTGCTAACCTGGCTAGATTTAGCCTTATTTAAAAACTTCTATTATTGGGTTCAGTGAAATCCCCCATGTTTATCTACAGCTTCTCTACAAATTATGCCGTATTATGAATTATTTGGAAAAGCCTCTTCCTTATTTCTTTCAGTATAAGCTGAATACTATATTAAATAAGTTTGAAAGAGAGTTCCTGACAGCACAAACAATCCACTGTAGAATGTAAGATTAACACATTTCTAGAATGAAAGTACATGTTTCTATACTCCTATTTACATGTTTAAACCTTCTTGAACCTTAATAAGAACAAATCTTCCAGTTAAAATAAATAAAAAAAAAATGCTTCATCTGGATTAACTCCTGACTACTGGTGGAAGGAAAGTGAAATGGGAAGCAGTAAAAAGGAGTAATGGATTGAAACACCCACCTTCATGACAGGCTGGGCAAAATACTTGGCACTCCAATCACAGAGGCCGGTCTGGAGGGACAGACTGATGTAATTCCTGTGGCCACCCGGCTCATCGCCGTCTTCAGCTGCCTGAACGGGCACAGAATAAAAATATTAATGTTAAAAAGAGAAAAGGGAGCATTTTGGTTGGAGTTTATGTTACCCATGTAGAAATGATACCTGCTCTGGTCCCTTGTCAAACATCTTGCGGGTGCGAGGGAACTGGTGTGAGTGTGGTGCCTGTCCTCCAAGCGTTGGGGTGTAGGGAGGTCGTGTGGCTGGCGGCTCTCTTGCAGGGGGTTTGGGGACGTCATTAGTCAGGCTGGAGCTGCTGGTGCTGGGCATTGGTGGAGAGCCGCTAGAGGAAGCAGAAAAACCAACGTAGAGACGACAGAAGCAGAAGAGAATTTTTACTTTTGGCAATCATATCTAAAGAGACATTAACAGGACAATTTATACCACAAACCAGAAAATTATGGACAAAAATAGAGAACAATTTATTTATCACGTGCATATATGCAACCACATAATAATCAAATGCATTATTGACACATGTAATACATTATAAACATATCACCATGACACATAGACATGTATAAAAATTAGGGATGCATCGATACAAGTATCAGGTATTGGTTTGATACTTTATGTGTGTATCAATCTTCCATGATTTAAGTAAAAGAAAGTAATTAAGAGGAATTAAGAGGTTTTTTAATAGATTTGCTCCCGATTCTACAAATTCAACATATGGACATTTTTGGTTCTTACAGATAATAAAATGTTTTGAAACTGTTCATAATAATGTGGAACAGTTTTTATTTTTATTTTTATAATTTATAATAACTTTTATTAATCATTCAAGTATTTTGACACTTTTCAAGTAGATTTAATTTATCTTTATGTTCATATAATTAATGTGAGTGTATTAAATAGTTTAAGTGTAAGAAAAACATTAACATTAGCAAACTGTGGGTTATGCTAAACTGGACAAAATTAAACATCTGCATTCAAGACCAGAAAGTAGAGAAGAAGCTACTATTGTGTTTCTAACCGTTTCATGTGCCAAGCGAAGGCGTGTAGGATAGGGTGTAAAATACATGCAGAGAACTCCTCCATGTCCTCCTACATTATGTGTGATCTCTCCCTCTTGCATGATTAAACACACACTGACTTGGTCCAGTTTTGTCCTAACTTAATTTCTCACTGGATGTTGGTAAAGAGAAAAATAAAACACTTGGCATATCTAACTCAGTTGTTTATGTTGTTTTTAATGCACCAGCTTTTTAATGAAATAAATACAACATCCAGCTTTTCCTCAAAGCTGAGTAAGCAACGTGTATGATCTGTGATTAGGGGATTGTTCTTTAATGTGTTTGTGTATCGTCACATTCACACGTGTGTCTAAAAGATGCTTCCTCACCCTGCCTGGTGGATGTGCGTGCCCTTGCTGGTGGGACTGGCTGGAGCCGACTGGGTGAGTGATCCTGAGTCCAGGATCCTCTGAGGTCTGGCGTTCATCGTCGCCTGCAGAGAGGGAGTTATTTTAATATTTTTTTCTTCAATAAAACATTTCAACACATAGATTCTAAAGCAGAAATGTGTTTTTCTTTAAACAATGCAGAAGAAAATATAAAAGTGTACAAAGATAAAAAGAAGTAAATCTTGTTGCTCTCCTTCATTAAGATGCAGAATAAAAATGCAGCCCTTCAAGAAGTTTGCCTAAATTTCTAGAACTTCATCTCATTAACTGGTAGGCAATATAAGCTCTTTATTGTGAGTTCTCTAATGGCTGCAGGAAAAGGAGGGGTAAACGTAATAAGGACAAGAGAGAAAAGCAACACTGATGAATAGCAAGCTTGTTGTTTACTGAAGCCAGGTAGAGAGAAAACTGTGCAGCGTAAATCTTGTTAACACAAGCAAACACATTTTACTGCCTGGGATTGTCTTTGATTTGATTTCTATGCTAATTACAGAATTGTAGTTTTTTTTGTTTGTGTCTAAAAGACTGAGAGGAAGGCAGAAAAGCTTACATATGTACTTATGGCATTGTTCTGATTGTGGCACATTATAGGCAGTGGTCACAGCTTTGACACAGCTCTACTTGGCATTACTGATCTAACTGCATTGTCTTTACTTTTGTGACACCTTCAAGGACCAAAAATATTATGCTTTCTACTTATTTTATGTTTCTGAATAATCACTATCTGCTTAACTGTGATGGACAGACCCTGCCTGCTAAAGGCTCCTGAATTGAAATAAGCAGTATAGAAAATTAATAGAGATGTTCGGTATTGGCTTTTTTACCGATATCTGATATACCAATTTAGTCAAACTCTTAATTTCTGATATCAATATCAACCAATACCATATAACTTCCACAATTATATGCCTGTAGACACTTCAAAATAATTCCATAACATGTGGACTATAGACCATTTCCATTTTTTTATATCACACATTAATGCAGATATCAACTGATAATATTAGCAATAAAATCTCTAGAAATGGATGAATATCTGCTTCAGTTTAAAGGCTAATTGTATGAAAATTCAACTAGAATTTTTCTGTATCATAATGCTTCAAATTCTGCAATTCTCTTGTATTACATTTAATAAAGAACACTTTACCCTCAGGAGCAATTTGGTCCCATTGACTCCCTTTATAAACACATATTTTTGATACACAATAACCCTCATATATTCACTTCATATACTGTGTTTTCTCATAAAGAAATATGACATACAAACCTAAAATCCTTTTAGTTTTTTATAGGGAAATATTTTTATATCTATATCTGAATGTTGAAAAATCTGATGTGAAAAAGCTCAAATTTTTATGACACTTATGAGAAATACTATTTTGGTAAAACCGTTTTTTTTAAAGGTGACAACAACAAAAACAGACAAATAGTTGATAACACAGAGAAGCAGGTAATGTTTGTGAAAACTTTTAGCACAGTGACCTAAAAACTGCAACAAAACACAAGCTGATTTTTCTAAAACAACAATAACTACTGAAGGAGTAGTTTTCCACAGGGAAAAGGGGAAAACTCAAGACTTCTAACTGGAATAAGAGGTATTTTTAAGTGGAAATCCCATCAGTTAAAATGACCTAGTTTTGAAACATGCTCATAGATTAATAATCAGCATTTGATGCGCTGCAACATGGGATAAACAAAGATTGCACCAACACAGCGGGCTGACAAGCTTACCACAAAATGTTCTATGTAAACTTCAATGTTAGTAGTAAATGGGGCTAATAGCTGCCCTGCTCCAACCTGACAAGCAGGTTTTATGTATCAGGACATAGAAAATCACCTGAGTCACTTAATATGAGATAAACAGTCAGATGAGCAACACACAACCCATTACATTGTGTCATTATTTAACTGGATATAGACCAAAATACAGCAGCCTAACTGGTTTTTGAACCATCTTTTGCATCTGCTTCATGATACTTGGAAGTATCTTTTTTTTATCTACTGATACACTTAGAAGTGAAAAGTTTGCACTTCCTCCTCTTGTGGCTCATTTCCTCACCAAGTAAACAAACATTAGAAACAAAATGTGTGGGGGAATATGGCCTTTCTTTGTTGAGGTTTTTAGGTTAATGAAAGTTAATTAAGAGGTGAGAACCTAATTTCCTCTGCTCTTTGAGAAGCTGTATATCTGTGTGTGGTTAAAGACTGAATAAAAGGCAGAATAAGTGGATTAAAAGAGAAAAAAAACAAACCAAACAAAACAATCTCCTGGATTCTCAGCTCAGCTTACATTATGCCGATGCGGCTAAAAGGCGTTCAATGCCTCAAACATCTGAGAAGTTAGTAAATTTTAATTAGCTGCTGACCTTGTTCACTTAGTAAAAAAATCGATAACATCTGACATTCAGAATCCTAATTAAAAGATCTGAACTCCCGGTTAGGCTGATGTTAACACTTGTGAACTTGGATGAATGTTCTTTGATAAAGCTGTCCCTGCTCAGATCTTTCACCAAAGAAACACGTGCTTTTATTTCTAATCTGATTTTCTTTTATGATGACTCATTTAAAACAGAGGAAGAATGGAGGTGTTCATACTGTTTTTTCTTTTTTTATGTGCAGGCTAAAGCTGTTCTAGCTGTTAAAAGCATTAAAACCAGTCTCACAAACTTTACACTTAAAAATCTCCTTTGAATGCAGAATCTTAAAGTGATGCTCCTGGAAAACAGAGTGAAGTGCAGGGATGCTGCAGGACATAGATGGTTTTAGAAAAAACAGGCACACAGTTTTAGGTGTGGACAGCTATGCAGTGTTGCTTTAGAGTCCATAGTTCCCAGTTTAGATGCTGATTGTGGTGACTTGTTGCTATTGTTAGTTGGTTGCTTGTTGTTCTAGCTGATAGTCATGATAAAATGTATTTCAGTGTTTGTATTGAAGTTATGATTCTCACATCTTAATGCATTTAACTGTGAACACTGCCAGGGTGCTCCTGCTGTATTGATCAGTAGATTAAAGAGCAGAAAAGATTAGGCGGTGTGTAGGTTGAGTATCCACGCCTGTACTGAAGTCTGTCTCATCACTTGCTCTGTAACTTTCTCTCTTTCGTCTCTTTGTGTCCTGCTATAACATCCTCCTGTGTTTGTTAGCTGAATCATGTTCATGTACTTCAAAACGCTGAGGTGCAGTTACTCAGCCTTGGGATGCTACATGACAACGACGGTTGGTGGAATGTACATAATGTGAGTGTTTCACTGACTAAAACAAGGACGAAACGAAGTTTGAGGGTCAGAAACTTGAACTAAGTGGATCTTTTTGTAACATTTTTAAAAGTTTGTTTTATAACCTCTTTTGTCATCGACATTTCTCCCCTTCCTTTCCTTTTCTTGTAACCTGTCTTGATCTTTACACCATCTAACCACCATCACACAGTGGATTTCCCTTTGATTTGTCACTTTGTTTAAATTTCCCAGCTGCACCTTGTTCAGTCTGCAGCTTCTAAATGGCACCGTGCATGCTAAGCAAGCATCACATGGATGTAAGAAACCTCGTGGAAGAGCATTACTACAAATAACTGGCCCAAACGTTTTATCTTGTACCAGTCAAAATTCATTGTAACATGGTAGCATTTGGTGGGTTCAGTGTTCAGAGATCTGCTCAAAAAATAAAATCATTTTAAAACTGTCATATGTCGACGAATGTAGACATTTATTTTTGTTTTGTTCACTTTGTACTGTTTTTATGTGTTTATAAGTGATGCATTATTTGTGTCATGTACCAGGTGTACTTTTGTAGAAATTTCTGGCAACAAAAAGCAATTGTTTTTTAATAGTTGACTGAGGCTCATTTCAAACCACAAGATTTAGATTTCATCAAATGCTTTAATCTAGCCTGAGGAGTGATGAAGATGGGTAACCAGATTATTTAAGAGGAGCTGTTTTAACAGCAGGCAGCCAGATGAGGACAAGTCTGAGTCGAGACCATTCAAGTCAAGCTTCAAATCAAGCCAGATGTTTGATGATATGCTCTAAGAAATTGAAATAATTTTAAAAAATCTATCTAATCAAAACCAGTAAAGGTCAAGTCAGAGTAAAATACTGCTATGATACATTAAAAGCCCGTATTGATCTAAATTTACTGATCAAATTGAAAAGCCAACAAATGAAGCTGCTTGAAACGTTTGTAATCGATTGAAAAGTCAAAGAGTAAAGAGAGAAGTGTGGTGTCAAAGGAGGTGTCAGTCTAAACAAATCAGAGCATGTCTCAACACAGCCGAAACTAATTCACAACTCCAATCAATTACAAGTTCACTCGTGTCTTTAGAAGTAAATAATGACTCATCTGAGAAATCTTTCATCTCTTTACTTTCCATTAAAAAATAACAGGAAAATGAATCTGTAACGTGTGCACATATTGTTTGTGTAGCCTCTCAATGCACGGGCTTAGTTATTAAATTACATTTTCAATCAGATAGAGAGGTCATCCACTGATGTCTTAGCTGTTAATGGATTTGAACAGGCGGGAACTTGGGAATTCAGGGTTTTTGTTCTCACAAAGCGAGTAAAATCTGCCTCTTCACATGCTTAAAACATGGTGGTGCTGGTTGTTGAACTGACTTTAACCGAGAATGATCACAAAACTACAATGAAAAAATCTATTGTCTAAATGATGTCCTCACAGCGAAGAAGCCAAAATATAATATGGTGTGAAAGGTTGGTGGACTACAGTGGTCCAAAAGTCACAGCAGCCTTTTTGCTTTACTCCGCTACACCAAACCTGGGGGACTCATACAACCTTAATTGCATTTGCACAAAAGTAATGGCCTTTTGGAGGAAGGAATTGCCAGTGGGAGGAAGGAGTGTGTGGACTGAAAAGTGATCTTTCAAGCTGTATAACCATGTGGTAAAAACACAAACACACTGTAATAATTATACTTCAGGAAATTAGAGGACACTCATTTTCAGAAAGACTCATGTGCACAGCAATAAATAGCAGGTTCAAGCTCTTCAGAACCCAATCAGAGCCCAAACAGGGACCAATCAGCTTTTTTACCAATGTCTGTGCATCATGTGTCACATAAGATTCAATTTTGGGTCCGACACTTTGTGGTCTACATCTGAAATCACTGATTACTGGATTGCAGTCCAAACTAGAAAAGCACCTCCGCCAAGCAGCACCATAATGTTCCTGAAAATTTCAAAGTGATCCAGAATCCAGGATCTTTTCTGGATTTCCATCAAAAGTTAATAATTTGTTCCCAGTGACACTCCCAACATATCCTGAAAATTTCATCAAAATTCATTAATAACTTTTAGAGTTATGTTGCTAACAGACAAACAAACAAACTCTGGTGAAAACATTACCTCTGCGTGGTGGAGATAAAAATGTATTCCCTATGAAAGAAGACAGATATGATTTACAAACTGATGAAGAGCTTCAGTTCAGACTAAACATCTTTAAGGAAACTAAAAGTAAAATGCAGATTCTATCTAGATAACTGCCAAGGTACAGGGAGATGTATTCTGGGATGTAAACTCTCACCATTAACCTGTAGACACTTACACTTTCATTTACAGATCCATCCTCAGACATATTTATCCTCTTACATGCCACACAGACTGTGCAGTCATAGCCTGCACCCTCAGCTGGTAGTTTAATCCAAATTAAAACCAATTTTAAGCACATTGGAAAAAACAACATTGAGGTCTTTGCTCTTATTTTTAAATCCATCTTATTGATCACTTTACAAAGAATATCACTTGTGTGTAGGCCTACTCTGATGTGTCTGTAGCTACTATATTACACAGAGATAGTCTCAACATGAAAAATAAAATAAAAAATACAGATAAAACAAATCTAGAGAAAAAATGTGTACAGTGTGAAAGATTCAAACATAACAAACCTTGTATGCGATGCTGTTGAGGACTTTCATGGCCAGATCAGACACCTCGGGGAAGGGGTCGGCAGCCAGATGTAGCAGCACTCTCCAGATCTGTGTGTAGACGCTGTTAAAGGACACACCTAGGAAAGACAAACAGACTGTGTCAAATTCCAGCAAATATAGTGAATTATAGACAGTGAATTGTTAGTGTCACGTGTTTTATGTAAAGCACTTTTTAATGAAGCTCAGGCTGAATGTCACAAATGCAAAGTTCTTGCTGTTGCTTTATTTTCTTTTTTTTCCCTCAACATTTTAACTCTGAAATCACTTCTTTATCACTGTCTTCGGCCATGTCCTGCACAGTTGCCTTCTGACATCAGACTTTTAAAGTCTCAACAATTTACTGGCAGAGCCTTACCCTGACATTTCTTTTCTATTGGTTTTCTGGACTTTGCCTCATCCCATTGTTGTCAGTATGAGCCAAAGACTGTTGTATTCTTCCCGTTTCAGTCACCTCTTTCTCCCAGTTCTTAGATCATCTCCACTTCTCTTCCTTGTTTCCACTTATACATACAATACAAAAAAAAATGTCCCCTCACATTTTCTATTTTTACCAGGAGCCCTTTAGCAGCAAAAACTCTGCATGATACCGAGAAGGATAGTAAAAGACTTAAGTTTGGACCCATTTATTTCTGAAACTCCTCTCCAGAGAGCACTTGAGGGGAGGTTAAATAGTCCCATGCTTCAAAGAGCAAAGACCAGTGAAGGCTGATTGAAACGGGAAGAACAATAGAGCTCAAGGAGACAAGAAGGAAACTGATAGAAGGGCAGCCAGGGGCTGTGTTGACGGAGGAAAGCAGAAAAGCATGAGGAGATTTCAAGTGTCCTTTGAAATAAGGAAAAGAGAAAGGATGGTGAAAGGGACCACAAAGAGGAAAAAGGAAACCAGAATGTGAAGCAGATCAGATGGAAAGTGCAGAAGAGATCAAGTGAGAACCAATTTGCTATGTGGCAAGATGTGATCAGCAACAGTTAGCCAGCATGCTAGCTGCTGCAGAGTGATAAATATGATATATGGTTCCTCTTCTACTTACTACAGCTCTATAGTACAGGTTCACACAAATTACCACTGCACCACCTCATCGTAGTTCACAAGAACATGTCAGATGCCTAGACACTGCAGCAGTGCCCCGTCCTGATGGGACACTTATGTTATTTGCGTGGAGTGAAATTAATGAACAGTTATAAAGATGTTACACAGAGACTAAATCAACCTCTGTATTACTCTTTTTATTGCATTACCAATTCTGGAAGAGGCCATAAAATACTGTTAGCTGTAGCTGTTTTTAAGCCTTTAATAGTGAAACATAAAAAAATGCATCATAATGTTAGAAAGCAGAGAAGCACATTTTACATTTATTCCACTGGGACGTGTAAGCTGTGCAAAGCTGTAAATCACATCTGTGATGCTCTTTATATGAGAGGATGCCTCAGATGCACTGACACAGCAGACGGGAGTTTTACTTCTTGATGTGACAAGATATAAATGTCAACCCAGATAAGCCATGGTGGAAGCACTGAAACAGAGCACCCATGCAGAGATTCAGTTGGTCAGCTGCTTCAGGCCGCACACCTCTGCAGATTCTCACATCCACCATGGGATCTGTCATCAGAACATTTCCACTCAGACCATTAAAAAGAATCATAATGATGATTTTGAGAGCACCGTCCTTTGAGGATATTTCTGCAATTAATAGTGTTATTACTTTGTTAATAATTGCAAATGCATTCAGGATTAAGGGATTAACCAAGGATTAAAGCATCAGAAGCAAGCTGGGCCTTGGCTTCCTGGTTTTATCTGTACCCAGAAAGACAGAGGAAGCGGGGAGACCATCGCTCTTCCCTCTGAGCTACACTCATCCTGTATCACACACACACACAGTATCTTATCAGAGCTGCAAAGCAAAAACCTGTATGTCCAACTTCTTCATCCACAGCTCAACAGTCGCTGGCGTTGCTGTTAAAGTGTTGTAGCATTTTTACAAATAATAGTAGTAGTAAGTCTATAAGTCACAACTCCCACACAGTTTTACTCTCCTGCTGCTTTCCGGCAGGCTGGCATCCAGCAGCGCCTGCTTTCAGCCTTTACGGCTTCAATTAGTTTCAAACTGCTGCATGAGAACACAAACCATCGCACAATGCTTTGTTTGCAGATAGATGTGATCAAAATAAAAACAGGTATATCAATAAGACAGAAACAAACTAATTCAATGTTCAGGTGGGATTCAGAACAAAGCCTCACAAGTCTTCTGAAAACAACTTCAAACCAAATGGATGACAGAAGCCGAAGAACAAACAAGTCAGACTGACGAGTCTCAAATGAGCTGAAAGGGGTTT
The DNA here is from genome assembly GCA_037177535.1 of Pseudomugil gertrudae. Taxonomy (NCBI): domain Eukaryota; kingdom Metazoa; phylum Chordata; class Actinopteri; order Atheriniformes; family Pseudomugilidae; genus Pseudomugil; species Pseudomugil gertrudae. The sequence goes on along the minus strand of JBAMHV010000004.1, from coordinate 25,353,435 downwards.
TAGGGGGCTTCGGATTACAGAAAGCCAAAGAACTGACACATTTACACTCAGGCACGCTGATGTCTTTTTGATTTGATCCACTCTCAGTGTATGGGTGCAGATTAAACGCAAGGACAAAGTTTCTGGCGTCTGAATCAGTTTACTCTGTTTAAACAGGAAGCTCATATCAGCAATAAGAGCCCACCAGTAGCTTAAGAATGACTTTAAACAAACACTTGATGTTTGTTTTGTTGAATGAAAAGGTAATGAGAACAGTTCAAGCTGGCGCCATATTTTATTCTTCCCTGAAACTCGTCAAGCAATGAAACCTCCATATGGTTTAAACATGCACAGAAGCAACATCCACCACAGAAACAATGGGAATAAGTCTAAACATGGTTATTTTTTTCCTGATGATCCGATCATTAAAAGGTATAAACCACCCCTTTGGTCTGATTGAAAAGTATTTTTGATCCAGGCTGAGCAACTATGTTTTTAATCTAATTGGATGTTCATTTGAATCAAATGTGCTCAGCATAAACACAGCTAGTGATGATAAGAGACTCTTACTAACATGATTAATAAATATGTAAAACATACTTTTAAATTTCTAAAATACACCTCCTCGTGAAGCCAGGTTTCCTGTTTATACAATAACTAAACTGTTAAGACAAGACTCCTGAGGCAAGCTGTAGCTTCTCCACTCCTTTAGGATGCATTTTGATACCCATACCTACGGTACTCTGAGTGTAAGTGTGTGTCAGTGAACATCTGTGCTCCACAGCTTGTGTAAGTGCAAACACTCTGTGAGAGAATGCTGTGAAAGAGAAATATTTCTCCCCTGAATTGGGAATATCGTAAAAGTACCACAGATTGATGTGTTATATTAAAAACTGAATAATGTTTGTTCAGCAATAATAAACTGATCGTGTCGGAGCTTATCGATATTCTGCTGTTTAATAATTGGATTGCCTGGATTTATTTATTTGAAATGATTAAAAAAAACAAACACAAACAGGCTTTAAAAGTCAGAGAAGGGAAAATAATTCTCTATGTTTATATGAATGTGCACTGCTGTACTTTATTTTGTGTACATACATGTTTCTTTCTCCCTCTTTGTTTTTTCAATTTTATGTCATCTCAGCTCATGCTTGTTTTTATATTTCACATGTTTCACCTTTTCTTATGTGACTTGTGTAGGCACCAACAAACCAGGACAAATTCCTCGTAATGTAAATTACTTGGCAATAAACTTGATTCTGATACTGAATGCAGCGTTAAGATGATTAAAAGCATTAAGTAAAGGAGACTTTTAAGTGGACTCACGAGGGAAAGATTCAGCAAAGTGAAAAAGAGAGAAAAATGGAGGAAAGGTGTTGAACCTTGTCAGGTCTTAGAATGAGGCAAATACAAGCTTTTGATAGAAAACACACCACGTATCACAGTGTCATTTATTCATTTACGATACTGCTTAATCCAATTCAGGGTCATGGTGGGGCAAGAGTCTGTCCCAGCAATCATCAGGTGAGCGGGGACGTCCTGGACAGGTCGCCAGTCTATTGCAGGTCCGCAGAAAAACAACCATTCATGTTCACATTCCCTCATAAGGAGAATCTAGTGACCAGTTAACCTAACATGCATGTCTCCACACAGAAAGGTCCTCCTAGCTAAGACTCGTTGCTGTGACGCCGTGGTGCTAATCAGTGCTACGCTGTCATAACTTCATTTTTTAAAAATAATTAACTCATTAGCTTCCAGCTCCATGCCACTGGCGTTTTGGTGCATTTTGTTTTAACTTTTGCCAGGTATGCGTTTGTGGCGTCTGCAGGCTGCACACTCAGAGCACATCCACGTGTTGTATGCGCTCGGGTGGGGCCCGGAAAGCGCATTTTGGGAACGTTTTAACAAGCACTCTGCCAAATTGGCCCTATGTATAAAGATAGTTATTTAGAAAAAGCTTACAATATCATTCTGGTCAATTGATTGTTTTATTATCTTGAGCAGCAGAAAAGAAAAAGTACAACAAAGCATGTTCATAAGCGCACGCTTACGTGTTTGTAAGAGTTCTTCTCAGCTGAAAACAAATCCAAGATACCAAGTTTTTTTTTTTTTAATTCGCACAATAAATTTAAAACTAAAAAAAGTTAAACAAAGGACTCAGAATGAAACTTGTTTTTAGACTGGTTGGTAATTGAGGCTCATGTCCTCTTACATGAGTGGATTTTAAGCCAAGCTTTAGCTGTCAGAGAGATGACACAATGATGACAGAGGAATGATGCTCACCAAACACTTTAAACATGACTTATAACTCTTTCAGAATGATGAGCAGCAACAACTGGTCCTTAATGTTCATACTAACATTCTGAGTTCCTTGTTTATTAAACTCAACACTAACATAGTTACCTATGAGGGAGTTGAGGGATGAATATGAGGAAACTCGTCGCATCTTGTCGATAGTTTCAAAGGAGAGGATGTACTCGTCGTTGTCAGGGCTCCCGAGGGTGCTGCTGGCGCTGCTGCTGGTGCTTAAGTTCCCAGGAGAGAAGGCTGCTGGTCCACCTGCAGGAAGGTAAGCAAGAGATTATAAAAAAAAATACTTTTTTTTTTTTAGTGATGAGACAACTTCAATTCAGCTATCAAGTTCAGCCATGTGTTCCTTTAATTCTCATTTCACCAAACATTGCTCTGACTCACACAAACCCTTCCCCTTATCAAACAGATGTATGTATACTGGTGGCTCTACTCTGTACTTCCTCATGATTAACACCTCTGCATATTGGAGTGCGCACTGTTGGCGGCTGTAGGTTATGTTGTTTACCAAGTGCTTGTGATTAAGTGCTACCGATGGATACATCATTTAGCCTGGCAGCGACACACACAATGAGAGAAGCCTTCTGGCCTGGAGTATAGAAGTAACAGCAGATTCTGTGTTTAGAGGCACTTTTCAATCAAGCTGGTTCCCGTGCTGGTTCGGTGCTTGAGCTAGATGCTGAAGTGAAACAACTATGACTGACAGCAATCAGGAAATAAACTTTTAGGATCATAGTGCTGTGAGCTTTCATTTCCTCAGACATTTCAGATAAAACTTTGCTAATTTAACACAATATAAAACCACATTAAGGGAAAGGATACTTGAATAAATCTACAATTAGCTGCTTGTGCTAGCTAGCTAGCTCTAATGTGACCTGCAATGCAAAAACTGCAAATAAACAAAACCAAAACAAATGCTAAAGTCTTAACAGTCATTCAAGAGTTAAACTTAGTTTGCACCATGCTAAATAACTTAGAAACTATAAAAGTTAGAAGGAAGAAAGTACAGCAGGTATCTTATTTTCATTTGAACTTGAACAACCTCTCCAGCGTGTACTCTGATTCTAGCAGTGGCTAGGACAAGGCCCATTTAAGCTCTATGGCAAAGATAGACACTGAGCCTTCCCTCCATCCTTTATATGTGTAATACGTGTGTTTCCTGGCCTCTTGCACATACCTCCCTTGATGCAGCAAACAGAGCAGTACCATTGGCCCTGTCCCAGTACCCATTATAATCCCTATGGCCTTCCATGAAGTGTGCACTTGGTTGAAGTGCACATAAGTGATTGAGTGTGCAGGATACAAATGTGGAAAAACAGTAGAAGTGGGACATGCCCTGTGAGGAGACGGTCATTTTCAGATCGAAATAGACTGAAGCTGAACATAATTTCGACCATCTCTCTGAAAAAATTGCTTGTTATAAAATCCACACAAGTTTTTAATGAATGAATAAATTACTGAACAAATTTATTTAAAGTTACTGTATTATTTTGAAACATGGGTGGGCAACACCGGTTGTTAGTGTTAGGACTTTTCCTGCTGCAACACACCTGACACAAATCAGACTTAATTAGCAGACTTGTGCAGAGCGTAACGTCAAACTCTGCACAAGTCTGCTAATTACTCACTGATCTGAGTCAGGTGTGTTGCAGCAGGGATATTCCTAACACTTGCTGAACTGCTGCCCTCCAGGGCCAGAGATGCTATCCCTGTTTTAGATGAAGAGGAATAAATAATAGTTTTATTTTTATAATCTAAACTAAATGTATACAAGATAATTAAATTGGCTGCTTTGTGACTTTCTGAAAACAGAAAGTGAATAAATTGTTAGCATAAAATATCTGTAAATATCACTACTTTTATTATTAAAATTACTTTCAGACATCTAAAGCATATTTTAAAGTAACAGTAAAAGTGGAAAAATGTAAGTAGTTGAACTAAAAAATAAATATTTTTGCTATTTTCCCACCTTCCAGTCCAAAACATAACATGAAGCCATGAATTGTGGGTAATAAACTTCTCTGAAGTCTGCATGCATGTGGACTGAGGGTGCAATACGGGCGGGGCAAACTTCCGCTGTGGAAGAATTGGGACATACTACACACTCATACTCTTTAACATGAACATGCAATGATGGGACACAAGGGTGGAAGTGCTGGTATTGGGACAGGGCCGTAGTACTGAACAGTAGAGCTGACTGCAAACCAGAGACAAGAACATAAGAATTAGCAGCAATGTATTTAATGCTCACATAGACCAACTGCTGTATAGTATACAAACTTTTAATTATGTCTCTTTCTGAGAATTTACATCAATACGACTCTCCTCACTGTCAGTTTGTTATTCACTGAAACTGATGTTTGGTGGATTTATTAGCAAACAGCCAGACCAACATACCACTTATTAACAGCTGTTGCATGAATGTAGTTCCAGTTTGACAAAGATGGCTTGCTAACATTTTTCCTAATCACAGTTATTCTTATATAAGCTTAATTAAGCCCCTCCACAAACCAACCGAAGGGAGAAAATAGAAAAAGAAAACAGATTGAGCTAATATGACAGAATTACACTGAAGTAAACACAACAGAAAAAAGTAAATACAAAACAAAAACATCTGTTAAATTATTTCTGCTTTCCATTAAACAATAATATATTCATGAAAACTTGAGTTTGTCATAAATGCTGAGATTTTTTGGGATGTTTTTCACATTAAAAGTGTCATATGCGATATTTAAACAGCTCAGTGAAGCTACATTTCTAACAGCCTCCATCAATCCCTCCTCCTGCAGGCCTACTCTTCAGCACCACAGACATCTCCCAGTTCCCACTAATGATCAGCCTGAGAAAGAAGGAGCACAGCAGCATTGGCACTCTCCTGTTTGTGTGAAAATATGAATAAATAAAACAAAAGTACCATTCTTGAGCCATATTGCCACCGACAGTCAGGAGAAAAACTATGAAATAATTTGATGAAAATGGGACTGAGCAACAATGTGAAACATGGAGAATAGAATAATTGGAAAGAAGAAAATGATGACCAACATTTACACAGATCCCGCTGAACCTTGCACATATTTAAAACTGCCAAACTTCTCATTAAAAATCAACATGTTTATATTAGGATGTGATGTTGATAGTCACAAGAAAATGTGCACAGCTGCAAAAATCATACTGAACAAAACTGAAAACAATGTAAAAACTTCTACAATTAGTTAAAGCAACATGTATTCGAGTATAACTACGAGCAATTCTCAGAGGTACTGGTGCATGGGCGATAAATATGAAGTGGTCTCCACAGCTAGGACATAAAGAAGTGATGAGAAAAGCACCAGAGACAGACGTTCAGCTTGGACTCTTTTTTTCGTTCAGGATGTCTTAATTCTTGGTGTAATAGATTCAACAAGGCTTTTGTTGAATATTTTGCTTCACGTTGACATGATAGCATCACACAGTTGCTGCAGATTTGTCGATGCATCATCTCAAAGCTGCTCTATTGGATTGTGGAGGTCATTGCAGTTCAGTTCATGTTTAAGAAAGCAGTTGGAGATGATTTGATGTTTGTGACATGGTGCATTATCCTGCTGAAATACCCCCCAAAAGATGCTACACTGTGGTCACAAAGGGATGGAAATGGTCAGCAACAATACTCAGGTAAGCTATGGTGGTTAAACTGTGCTAAGTTTGTACTAAGAGGCCTAAAATATGCCAAAAAATACACCTTACCCCATTACACCACCAACATGCTGAAGCAATGATACAAACAGAATGGATCAGGGCTTTTATGTTGTTTTCACCTTCTTCCTCATTCCGATGCTCATTTAGATCCAATTACCTTCATAGTTTTTACATGACTAAATGTCTTGAGTTGCTATCATGTGATTGGCTGATATCATTTGGGTTAAAAACCAGGTGCACCAGTCTTTCCTTGTATTCATCTGAAAACTTGTCACAGATATCAGCTTTCTCTTCATTTATTCCCCACCATAAACATATTTTTCCCTCTCTATCATCTCCCTCCAGGTCATTCCTGCTCTGTTTCCCAGCATGGACTCAACTCCTACCTTCTTCGTTGAGGTTGAGGTTCTGCAGGCTTTTGTTCAGATTGCGAGTCGTGGTAGCAGCTCGGATGTTGGTGTAGGAATTGACCGATCTCAGCCGAGGGATGGCTGGACTATCCCTTACTGGAGTCAGGTTTCCGGGCTCTGAGTGTTAGAGAACAACAGAGATTAGATTGTTTTGCAGAGCATAAAAAAAAATCACAGTATCCTTTAATTCTTCTCATTTTTTTTTATAAATTTTGCTGATCAAGCAAACCGATTCATTCAGCTTCTGCCAGAGTTCAGGGTTAAGACTAAAATTAAAGTTAACATGCATCGTTATGTGAAGGTTTCCTCATAAACTTACCCCTGTAACTTTTACACACCTGTATTTGCAGAGAAGTTTAATTCCAGCTTTAGATCCTTTGAACATCTCCTTAAATTTAGTCTAAACCCTGCGATAAATAAATGTAGGACAGATTCAGAAAATATGTTGAACTTCCACCACTGTCTCGCAGGCAACATCAGCCTGATCAGTTCTCATGTTCAGATTCATTCGTATGGGGCCAGCACTCTTTCCAGAGTATCTCTAACATGAGGCTGTATTCAAGCTGCCTTTAAGCAATCACCATTTTCATTTTTATCTACAGTTCTGGAAAACAGCTTTTCATAAACATCAGATAGTCTTTAAGTAACATGATGTTAGGATGTGACGAGCCTCTTCTGAACTGTAGACTCTGATCAGTTTTTCTTTAAAGCTGGTCGTAAATACGTTCTACATAAAACACTGTATGACAGCTTCAACATGCCAGAGGCGTCGTTCACTTTGACATGGTCGTACCTGACTGGGAGCAACAGCATCCCCTCCCACTGGCAGAGAGCCTCAAAGGTTCATGTTGGGTCTAATGTTATTGTCAGAGTACACGCTGCTTTTTGGGCTTTTTCTTTTTAAAAGAAACACAATACTTCTTTGATGAAGCTCCATGAGGATGAGATTGCTGTTTCTTTGCTAAGTCAAGGTAAATGTATACATTTAGCACATTTCCTACATAAGGCAAACAAACTATCTGTTCAGGATGGAAAGAAAAAAAAAGGTCAAAATGGCATGAAAATTGGGAAAATTTAATCCTGTTGGTGATTCTCTGATATTTGCAGTCTCTTATGTTGCATTAGGAAATCAATGTTGTCATCAAAGCCTGTTTCTTTTTTTAATTTGGAGTAATTCTTCACCTCCTCTTAAAGACAAAGAAAGTGTAAATAACACAATAACATGGCAGTGTTTGTCAGTTCAGATCAGATCTCTGCATCCTTTATAAATGGTTCAGAGCACAGAGTCTTTAATGGGCGTTGCATCCGTTCACTGAGAACATTTATGGAATAAGATTTAAATAATCTGACAGCATCAAATTCAAAAGATCCTTATATTATTTGCTACTCTGACTTCTAACTTAAAACACTTTCTGCTTCACATTTCTGCTCAGGTTTAACCTCTAATTAAATAACTGCTTTAGATTCAACTCTTCTGCATCGGATTCACTTGAGTCGAGTCTGAAATCTAAATATATTGTTTTTATTGTAATTTGCTGCTTTTATATTTGTTTCAGATGGAAATTGGATTTACCTTTAGAGCTTTCTGATTAACTTTGTTGTTTAAAATGTGCTCCCATTTTAACTTTTGACTTTACTCATTAAGGATTAACATTCAATGATGCTCCACACATCTGTTTCTAACCTGAAGATGGGCTGAGAGTCCAACACATATTTTCAAAGCCCAATGCTTTCAAATTGAAACGTACTCATTTATTTAGGATGGCTTTTAAACACCCAGTGGTGTGCTGACAACTCTATTTTTATTGTCTCCTTTAAGTTGTGTGTTTTTATTATTTATCTTACTTTTACTCATGTACATGTCTTGTGGTGTGTTTTTAAATTGTCGCTTGATCTGATGTAAAGCACTTTGGTTCAGCAGTGGCTTGCTGTAAAGTGCTTTATAAATAAAGTACATATAAACTTACAATGTGTTTTAAAGTAACACGAGTGCTTTTCTTAAGGCTGCTATGCGGCTGTTCAACACAAACCTGCTGTGTTGGCAGGAGATGGCACCGTGTAGTTCTTCTCTTCTTCTATAAACTGAAGGGCGACGGTGCAGAAGTTGCTCTCGTACTGGACCACCAGGTGACTCAGCGCTACTACCAGCTCCTGCAAAATGTCCACACCAAAGCAGTCACACACCAGGAAGGTTGAGTTACGGCGAGCGTTTAAATTCTTTCTTACATCAGCATGAATTTCCAAAATTACTGAAAGATGGGCTGTGCAGACACTAACAGCCAGTATTTCACCTTAATGCACTGATATGGTCTGACGTATCATATCCTGCATTATCCAAATCTTTCTCACTTTGTGTAAATTCACATCTGATTCTACATCTCTGCTATGATTTTCTCTGCCGTAAGACATCCTATTACATGTTCATAATTCGATTTTGTAGTGATCAGTGTGAGCATTTTTGGTTCATTACAGCAAAATCCTGTTTACAATCACCGTAAGTACGTCTTTGTCTCAGCACACTTTAACCTTTCAGAATCTCTGAAAAGTTATGGAGGTCAAATTGTTTGACGTCTTTAGGAAGCAATGACATTTTTGGAAATATCATCGGTTTCATTGTTGGGGGTGGAAAGAGAGCAGTGCAACCTTTTGCCTGTCACAGGACACAGCTCCAACTGGGAGGTAATTAGCTTAACTTGGAGCTGAGAAGATGGAAACTGTCCCTCTACGAACAAAAATACAGCTGTCAGTGCTTCTAAACATAGGAAAGTACTGACTGTGCCTAGTTTGGTAGATCTGAGCATGCTGGACTTTGACAAGGATAAGTTTCTTCTCTGCTCAGGGTAAGCCCTGAAAGTACTGGTTGCTAGGACAACACTTCAGTTATTTGTTTGATCTAAAGAAATAACTTGTCATCTCTCAGAGATGATGAACTGAATGAAGCTTTTTCCACTGAATCCATGAATGTCTTCTGCACTGGTATACCCAGAGCATTTCCAAATAAGCACAGAAAAATCCTCTAAGCTCATAGAGGTCACAGATTTGAGCTTTTCTCATAAATATTCAGGTGTAGACAGGAAAACAGCACACCGATGCTTTTTCCCTACAGGCTGGATATGTGTGTGGTGCCTTTATTATGAAGTAAGCTTATTTCAATGCAATGTAATTATTTATACTTTCCTGTGGAAGCTGTTTTAGATGCACCTAAGTGGTGTGATTAGTATGAAACTGATGGTCACCCGTCTGCTTTGGTCTTTGTAGTACTGCTTTTTATTAAGTGACCAACAGCCAAATGAGACAATGGTTCTGTCACGGTGTACTCAATTTATCATGGCTCTACAGAGTGGCCCCTCAGCGTGGAAAAAACTGTTATTATTTTTCTATTTCCTCTTAAAATGGGGATTGTGTGAAATCCATCAGAGTACTTTGCATCTAAACTGCAGAATCGAGCAATCAGAGCAGCCACACTTTTATCTTCTTTATGCGTTAAATAGTTGTTTACTTTTGCTCTAGTTTTCTCAAGCTATTAATATCTGCACTGGAATGTAATAAAAAAACACTAGAACAGCACTTTCCCTTTTAAAGCTTCTGTTAATTTCTCCACTTCCTTCAAACCATGCAAACAATGTGTCATATGAAAGCAGAGGCTGCTGATCACAAACAGCTAGCAGCCAGAATCATACATCATGTCTTAATTTAGCTGTTTTGTTGTAAAAGTTTTATTCCAGGTCTAAAAAAAAACTCTGCTAATGTGTTCTTTCATGACCGTCTTTGTTTGAAATGAATCATGCAGGTCCAGGTAGTTTCCATGGAGATGAAAGGGGATTTATGTCTCTTCCCATCTTATATCCTATCTTGCTCCCAATCCCAATCCCAATCTTACCAATCCCAAACCGACAACTTGAGCACTCGCCCTGAGCCCCTGATGACTAAATGACGTCACCTGCGTGAGGAGCGGT
>JBAMHV010000004.1:25331931-25343005 GCA_037177535.1 Pseudomugil gertrudae | reverse complement strand
ACTGAACCCTCGAGCCCCTCGCGGGAGCGCGCCCGTGAGTGCAGGAGTGCTCAAGTGTTCCATTTGGGATTCGGGGTTGGTTTCACTTCTGTCTGGATCCTCTTAGTGTGTGACCTTTAAGGTGACCTTGGGGCTAGTCTTCAATTGTCCTGACTCTGACCATTAATAAAGATGTCCATCTTCAACACTGACTGATGGATTGAGAATTTATCTGTGCAACACCTCTGTTAAAACAACTGAAAAACTACTCAGGTTCACCTTTTTACCTTTTACTCCTACACAGTTCCTCACCAGACAAAGAAAAAATGGTCTGGCATCTTCTAGTTGTCACAGAGAGGCGGAGGAAATCATTTCAATTATCTACTGTGTTTCAGGTTAATTTAACTGACACACATCTACAAAGCCCGACACTTCTGTAGAAATCCCACATGCCTCACATTTCTAGTGAAGACATTTAATTTAGTTTGAGTATGTGATTTCAGACAGGAGGTAGAAAATATGACACTAGTAAAGTAGAGGTTAACTAACTGCTCACAATAACTTTACACCAACTTTACAAAAACAGCGGGATGGCCCTTTAATGACACACCTAATGCAGCCTAGTTTTCAACTAAGTGCAAAGATCCTATGTGTATGTGGCATTTCAAAACAAAATCAGGACAGTGTGTGGATGTGTGTGTGCTGCAGAGACCTTGCGGACTACGGGGCTCCCATCGTTGATAAGCTGCGCCAGCATCATGGCCACATTGTGGTCAATAGTGGTGGAGTGGTCCGTCCTCTCAGCAGAGTTTCCAACAAATGTCCCCAAAGCAAAGACAGCTGCACACCTCACCTGCAGAAACACACACATGGCAGTGTTTGAGGTTCTCTTTCCCACTGCTGTAACCAGAACGGACATTTTTTGGTTTAGGCTGAGCTCTGAGCTTTGATTTGAATATTGATTCCTGACTTTTCTCTGACAGCATCAGTATGATACACAGTGAACATCAGAGCTGAAATTCTCTGCAAGCTGTGATCGTTGTCTCTGCTACTCATGGATGTCTCTTCTTGCTTCAGTAGATATTTAATCTAGACTTCATTACCCAGGGAGAGTTCTTCAGCACAGAATGATTTGATAAACTGAAGCAAATTAAAGCATAAAAATGAATATTTAGCTAACCAGCTTGAGGTAACGGCAGGAGCCATTTTGCTTTCCAGACAGCAGCATGTAGGGGCACTACGTTTTAATCCTGGCATCCAGCTTTGGAGATTATAAAAAGATTGTAAATGCTCAGCAAGAACTTTTCAGCTGTATTTCACTCCTAAAACCTGAAATAATGGATCCCAAACTAAACCATTATTCCTCTCTTTTTAAGCAGTGAACTCAGAAAAGCATCTACACCGGCATGTGAGTTCATCTTCATACAACTGTCATGATTTGGACACTTTGTGTGGGTGTTTTTGGTTTCCTGGTTTATGTTGTTCACTCATGTTTTGTCCCATGTGTTTCTGTTTAGCTTCATGTTCTGTCTATTAGTTCCACATTTAATTGTGTTTACTTGTGTCTTGTTTGGTTTAGTTTGTATTTAAGCACTTTGGTTTCTCACTTCTGGTTGCAGGTTCATTAGTCTTTGTTTAGTCTTAAATAGGGTGGGTTTCATAGTCATAGCCGTTTTAGTTCTAAATGGTTTACTAGTCCTGAAATAAGTCACTTTATCTGCATTCCCTCTGCCTCTTCTGCCTGCACTTTGGTCCTTATCTTCTCCGGCTTGTGACAGAAACTGGTTAGAACTGCAAACTGAGATGTTGTAAAGCTGCTAAAAGCAGATGACAATGTACCAAACATTATTATTTACATATACTGAATGTTAAAATCCTGCAGGCACTTTTGCAGTTATTGTTAAAACACAGAATAATTCAACAAAAAAAACAAACAGCTCTGCTACTTGAACATGCATGTTTTTAGATAATTTTTCTTGTTTGAGAAGCCAAAAGAGTGTTTATAGAAAGAACTAGTAAAGGCAAAGAGGAATGAAGTATTGTTCCTTTTGTAACATGGAATAAAAACAATTCAACAGCATGAAGATGAAAAAACAAGATTTCCACTAAAAGATGCAATTTTGAGGTGCTCAAAGAGCCTCTGTCTCCATGTTTCAATTAGCAGATTGAACACTTTTTGTCTCCTCAGTCATTGCACATGTTAATAAATTTAGATGAGAAAGTTTATTTAAAAAACCTTTTTGTCTAAATCCAGTGATTTTAGAGTGACTGTCAGTCATTATAAACCCAATGTGTGCGATCTGTGTGTGTTAAAACATACATGTGTATGAGTGTTTTAATGACCTTCAAACTACAAAATAATCCAAATGTTGAGGTGTTTCCTCAGACGTTTGCTTAGATCTAATTACACGCTGACTCTCACAGTTAGTCACGCACCGTGATGCCTCTTTTGTTTTTACCGCTCATCTCCGCATTGCTCTGGGGAAACGCACACAGATGCAGACACACACACACAAAGTTCTGTTTCCATCACACAGTCTCTGAGAGCCCGTCTCCGACTATTACTGTCACAATCCTAAATGAAGTATTCAGCATAAAAGTGTCTTGCTTTATACTTTTTATCTCTATAATGGGGCTGTATCGATAACGAAAGCCTTCATTTATAGCACAGATTAAATGAAGCATGTGAATGTTTAAACAAAATTATTCATCTGTAAATTTTTACTTCCAGCAGTTTTCAACTGAAAAATGCTTTTAAAAAATGTGAAAGCTTGATTGAAAAGAAGCTAAAAGTGTGAATCTGTCTGCAGTCCTCAGTCTGAACCCTGCAAACCAAGCAGCTGCCTGGAGGGAGCTCCTGCTGGAAACAGATGTGCATGTGTGTGCAGGTGTGACCGGGAACGCAGTGTGTTTGAGGTGAACGTCAGGACAAATTCTGTCTCCCCGTCCCTCAGGACCATGAACGAGACCACCAGGTGCTGACTGGCTAGTTTAAACATGAAGTGTGTGTGTGTGCGAGTTGGGCAGCTATCCAGAAAAGTAAATACCGAGATAATAAATATAAATTCATTAGACACGTTTACTGAACTTTGACATTGTATATGAGATTATTAAGTTACATTTTTTCTTTCTTTCTTTTATTTATTTATTTTTTTTAGATTTTCAACTTATTTGCAACTTATTTGCATTCACATAAATCTTATTTTTACTGGGTTCAAAAGTTATATTTAAAATTTTCTATTTTAATTATAATGTCATTACTTAATTTTGATTAATTTGCATTTTTAAAAATGTAATTTTCTTTAAAAAACATAACACAAATGAAAATATGTTATCCAAGTTTCAGACAAAGCTCAACTTCTGCCTCCCACTTGGAGGTGTATTTCAGGGAGCTGGGCTATGGAAAAATGAGGCTGTGAAGAACATTGAACTGCAAATCGGGCACAGAAATAGCTGATGTGCCTCTTCTATCGAGCTGCTCTCCACCCTTCCTGTGTAGAGTCTACATCCAGCTCCTGCTCCCACACAGCTCTTACTTTAGACATGGAACATTCGTCAAAAGACAGAGGCTGCCTGCGGATGCTGATCCATACAGGGTTTGACAGAAGGAGGGTGTGCGGGGCAGTTTGGGAAGAAAACTACACACTGTCTGACCTGAAAGAAGCAACTGATGAAGGCAGTCTAATGAAATATGTAGCTTTGATAAAGTGTAACTTTAAACTAAATGTGTTTTGGAAAGTAAAAACAGCTTCTTGCTTCTTTTTTATTATTTGTCTGTAATCTAAGTAATAAAAGAAGCCATCATCCAGGATGTGACCATCCGCTGTTGTTTCTATACCTCCAAGTCATCCACACAAATTTTGCTGAGGTGGCAGAACCACATTGTGGCTTCTGCAGCTTTGCTCTATATGTATCTCCTTCCACACAAAGCTAAGCTGTAGCATAAAGCTCTCACCTCGGGGATGGGATCCGACAGCAGTGTGTACAGCTTCTCATGGGCACTGTCTCGAACTCCACACCAGCGCGCCGGGTCGAAGTTCTGCCAGATGCGGCCCAGGCAAATGGCCACCCACTGCCTGAGCAGAGGGTGGGGGTCTGACAGCTGCTCCAGGCAGTTTGCTATCAGGTTCCCCTGCAGACAGGCCTCCTGGAGACAGAAGGAGGGGATGCAGAATAATGAGCACACAGCTTTTCAGTTTCTATAGATGGGCACTTTGAACTTTCTGGTTTAAAAACAGTGACTTCATTAGAGAGATTTATGCCACCACTGAGCAGACTTCAGGCTGGGGCAGTCAACACTGACCTTTCACTTGGATCCTAATACAATGACCATATCTGCATCATGCAAGAATATTAGAGCTTTCAGGGAGACCTCATTATCTTGTAAGTCACTGCTAACCTGTGACATTATGCTGAGAAATAGACAAAAACAGTATGGGCTTACAGCATCGTGATTTCTATCAATGATTTAGACTCATTTATCTCTGCTAAGGAAAGCTTACCGCTCCATCAAGGTCGGACACAGTCTAAAGTATTATGGAAGAGTTGGTTTTCACTTTTAAACTTTCACTGTGACAGGTTTTTATTGTTGACAGAAAAACAATGAGTACTATTTTCCATCATGATTTCAGCCACCTTCAGTTTCCTTTTTTCATCTGCTTTCAGAAAGGCAGCATTTAGTGACCATAAAGGACATTCTACCTGGTGAAAAGGTGTGTGAGTACGTGTGCAATAGCACAAAATGATTTAAGTAACTTGGAACAGAATGATTTACGTGGGGTAAATAACATAAGCTCTGATGTAAGACAGGGTGCTGACCATCACCAGCAGCCTTTATAGATTAAAAATTCCTGTTCAAAGCTTGTGAAAACAAAACAAATCTAATTTTGGTCAACACAAGGTGAAAAACAAGCAAAATGCATCCCCACTGAGGTGAAAAGCAACACAAGGAACGAGACAAACAGCAGTGCCAGTGCTGCATAACACGCTCTTGGACAGTTCATTTCCAAGAAATGTGATTGTTTATGATATTGAAAGGAATTTGGGTATTATCAAAGCAGTACGTTACAGATAAAGCTCCAGCTTATGGAATGTATTGCAGTCTTTGTAATGTTACTTAAGCATATTGAAAGTAATGAAAGTAATGGTTTTAGTGTGGTGATTTGTGCATGAATATACTTTAGATCAGAAATTCTTGGTTTCTGTTCATGTCATTAAAGAAAAACATTAAATGTGATAAAACAGTAAAACAAACATTTTACCAGTGCAAAAAGGGGAAGACTGGTCTGAGTTACATCTAATCATGATCTTGTTTTATTTTTATTTAATTTCTCTCTTCGTAATCATACTGTTAATCTTTGTTCTACAATGTGCTGTGATGTTTTTAATGTAAGGACACGAAGTGGGTTTTGTACATCAAATGTGCAGAATAAACACACTAGTATTGCCATTTAAGTGTTTAGTGTAGTGTTTTATACTTTGCATACTTTTAAACTGTGTGTACTTTTACAATGTAAATCATGTAACTTTTATTGTTCCAAAATATTGTTCTTGCAAAAAGCCCAAGTAGAGACAATAGTTAATTGTCAATTAAAGTTTTTTTGTACTGAAACTACACAGAACTGCATCCTCCCTATTTAAATTATAATCAATTAGGCTTATTGAAAACAATATATATAATGTATAATGATTTATTCAGGTCAGGTATTATTATTATAATAATTGTTTTGTGCTAAATATCCTGATGAGTTTTATTTTAAGTTATTATGAACAAAAAGATTTGGACTAGATGAGCATTTCTTCGTCTACCCTTTTCTGACTTTGAAAAGTTTTAATTGTATGGTAAATGTTTACTTGTTTTGGTTGAAATTTCAGTTTGAAATAAACATATAAATAAAAAGATTTTTTTTTTATTCAGGTTTCTACAAGCAAAACTGGAGTTATATGTGCTTTGACACTGCAGGAAACATAAATTTAGTACTTTTAGGTATCAGAAGATATTCACTTTTTCTTTTTTGCGTTCACACTGCAGGGGCTATGCCAAACTGTAGCTTTGAAAGCTTGCAAAATATTTACTTAAATAAACTGTAAGAAATGGAAAGGATACAATTAGAAGAAGTTGTCTGCTTAGCAAGTTACTGAAAAATTTAAGTAAATGTGTCGTGCCCGTCTCTGATGAAGCACCTGCTCAGGAGGCTCCTCATGCATGAAAAGCCTTTTACAAATAAACAACATTTGCAATCCTTCGTCTCCAACAAATTGAGGCATCATAACAACAATAACGACAAAAAAAACTCCTGTCAGCAGCAACATTTCTCAGATGCGTCAGATCGTGCTTGCGTCATTCCCTCGGCTCTGATGGAGCCTCCCAGCTGAACTAAGACAGCTGGAATATTAAGGAAGCAGCCTACTGTGGCATGTTCGTAACAACACCGCTGCAGTAATGAGTCGTGTTGTTGAAAGTAAGAGGGATAAATAATGGAGACTTGAAGCAGGCAGAGTCTCTCTGTAAAGCTCAAGATCATCTATTATTTACAGAAACCTGTGGGAGAGGTAGGAGCACTCAGTTCACAGGGATGTGAAAAAAGAGCCAGACAGAACACACAGCATCTCTGGTTTATCACATCACATGTTGCAATATCAGAGACAAATGAGCACAAATAAAACATGTATGTTTTGTATGAAAAATGAAAGTGTAAACTAACAGCCACACCTACAAAAAAAACAGTCAACAAGTCAGGTGGAGGGAGCACCAAAGAGGTGATGAGTTTCCTATCAGAATGGTGTTAGGTCTCATTGAAATGATGAGCTACATCAGTACATCATAAAACTAGATGATTGATGAGCGTCAGACACAAAAGGCTTTTGGGACTGTACATGGAGACCGGAAGAAGCTGGAAATGACTCCTGTAGTGATAAAGTGTCCCCACAGACAGGGACGGAGATTGCAGAGGTGACTGCTGGTGTCAAGCTGTCACATATCCAATCTGTCCTAAAAATACACAACAGGTGACAGAAATCACAGCTCGCCTTGAAATAAAACTGGTGTTCAGGTGAGGGAAGTGAATTAATCATTCTGCCCCTGCTGGGCTTCCACATAAATTCAGACATGTTTATACCTGTCCTGTGTTGTAGCTGTTGACAATAACGGCTAAAATGAAGACAGCCATAGTCCGATGCTCAGCCTGAAACACAGAAAATATCCATCACTGCAGCTTCTCTCTCATAATCCCTTTAAAGTAATCAGGTAAACATTGTAATGGAAAGAGTGTGGCACTTTATTGGTGATGACACTCACTGGCATGTAGCCATCAGCCAACACAGACAGGAAGTACTTGTGCCCGTTGTCTTTTACCAGGTCAGCTTGGCATGACTGCAAAACACAGTTTACTCTTTAATCATTTAGTATTCACAGAAATATAAACAAAAACACTTTATTAAACTTGTCATAAAACTATGAAGGATTAGGAGTCTTTGAAAAAGAAAAAACATCATTTCCATAAGAAGTAATATATTGTTAAATAAAAATATAGATTGCTAACAAAAATAATTAAAACAATTCCTACAATAAAAACATCAATAACCAAATGTTTAAAAAACTGCCATATTAAAAAGGAAACTGCAAATTGAAACATTACTTCATTATTAAATACTAAATAATGAATGGTGGTTTTTGTTTTTTTGTTTGTTGTATATTTATTAAGCTTTTAACTTTCTGTTTTAGTGTCAACAAAGCTTTAATTATCTCTGCTAGTTTAGACTTCTACTGGAGAAAAGTGAAGGCAAGGGTAGTTTGTCAAAAAACTTTACAGAATTAGAAAAACTGAACTCCAAAATACGACTTTAATGGTTTAAAAAAATTAAAATGCCGTTTCCCTATTTGGAAAGAACTTGTGTTTACATGACAGTGCAAGACGAAGATGAATTAGAAAAAAATAACCAAGCTTAAGTTTGCTTCATGCATGAAAAGTTTTTAAAAAAGAAGCAAAAAAAAGAGAATTCGACTTTATTCAAATAATATTTGAAGATGAAAGAAAAGTTTGCAGCAGATAGTGCTTTAAATTGTTCTCTTCTTTTGTTTGTAACAATGTCTTCTTTACAGTACTATAAAGAGAAAAGATTTGATGGGATGATGCTTAAAGATTTTCATGTGTGCATTTGGGTCAGGATAGATGAAGCCAGGCTATATGTGACTTACACTGTCCACAGCAAGAATTTTGGCCCAAATGAAAACCAGCAGTGGCCGCAGCTCTCTGGCTGAGCTCTGGAGCAACTTCAGCACATAAGGGAAGATCCCCACGGACAAAGCCTGGAAACACACAAACGCACTTTGTTTATAAGGTGGTAGCATGTGGCTAAAAATCAATATCTTCACATGTGTCCTAATGCTGCAGAGACGTGAGGTTTTATTTCTTCTGTTCCTCACTAGAAATGGAGAGCTTCTCGTCAAAGTTTAAGCCAGTTGAACAAAAGAAAAAGGACAGAGATGCAGAAACATCACTAGTCCATCTAAAAGTTTTGACAGGGCATTCACACCGGGACAGTTTGGGGGATTTTACCATCGTTACAGGTAAACAACTGCTGGTTACTCTCACAAAAACTGTGCTGGTAAAAATGGCAGATTAAATATAATCCAGGCAGATGTTTATTTAGTTCGGATGGGTTGCTGGGTTTTCTTTTTCTTATCTTTATTTTTATGGAAACGACAACTGTACAGGCACCGGGGGCCATCTTTTTTCTGAAGCCCTGCAGGAGTATTTCCAAAGTTTGTGTTTATTGCAAGAAAAGTTCTCGCCATCACATGTCCTGTGCAGCCAGTGAGATATCTTTCTGCTCCTGCTCTGGGATTCAAAATCAGGGAACTCAGATGAACCCAGGGATGGTGAATAGTATTTGGTTTATGCAGCAGTAGTCTAGCAGCAAAATACGAGTCAATAGGGAGGTAGTCTAGTGGTTCACTGTGATAACCTGCAAGTACAAAAAAAAGTTTGAGTTCTGCTTAAAATAGACCTTCAAATATATCTAGTGTTGTTTTTCCTTTCTTTTATATTAAATTAAAATGATGACAAAGCAGCAGTAATACATAAAAGAACAAATAAAGATAAGTAATGTAATAAAGGAGGGACGGGGTGTATTTACAATTATCTAATTTCAAGTGTAGGTATGTTGTATGTTCAGCATTGTTTTAAGAACAAGAACAAACATCCTTAAACATTAAAACTCAAAGCAGTTCAAATAACTTCATATCTTCAAAAGTGTAACACATTTCCTGTGGACGCAGCCTTTCATAAAATAATTTCATGTTCATCTGAGGGGATGTAGCAGCTTGCAGCAGGAAGTGTGATCTCACTTATACTAAACAGCCTGTAAAACTCAGCATGTATTTCATGCTTAAGATATACTGGAGATCCACACTAGAGTTAATGCTCTTTTCCAACTTTTTTCCCCAATTTTCTTTAAAATAAAATAATATAAAATACAGGGCAGGTATATTCCCCTGCTTTTAATCTTCATAGTAAATTAGCTACTGTCCAGCATTATATCCAGTTTTACAGCAGGGTGTCCAAAGCTGCTTCTTTTTGTGGGCTGTTGTCCTACAGTTTGTGGATGTTTCCTCCCTTCTATTACCCTATAAGGATTAATGGGTCAACATGCTCGGGCAGCACTTGATAAAAAGCAGTTGAAGAGAGCTATTTAATTCAAATCAAGTATGTTGGAACACAGAAACCCTTTTTTTGAAGCATTGAATCAACATTATCCTCAAACAAAACAGTGAAAGCCATGATTACATATACTGTGATGATTCCATGATGGGGTCATTTTCCTAAAAAGATGGAAATTTGACTATTTTGGAAAATAAACTCAGCAACTGAAGACAAAAAAAGAACAAACCAAACTGACGGCCCAAGGCCCCAAATCCAGAAACCGTCCGAGCAGATCTAGGGCACGTAGTCGATGCACTTGACTCAGGAGGACCTGAAAAACAACAGAGGTGAAAGATGATGTAGGATGAAAGGAAGAGGAAGAACAGCAGGGAAATGGCAGAGAGGATGGGGAGGTGGAGTCAAACAGGTGGCTCTCCCACCACTGCTGACACACTGGCACCAGGATGCTTTCATGTGTGTGTATGCACAAATGTACATGTGTGGGTGGTTGGGTGCGTCCTCTTGGCTGCCATTTTATCTGTGATCTTAGTGAGATGTAAGGTTTGGACACAGAGTGTGTGGTTTGCCTTAAACATATGTGACGATGCAAAGCAGTATTAATGCCAACAGAGGTCACGATATAACAATAGTAGGACTATTTTTAGGATACATATGGTATGAGCTAAAAATATGCATTTGTGTGTGTGTGAATGTGTGTATAAAGTTAGCTGAAGGCAGGACACCGGACTATCCCCATGTGACTGTTCCACAGTGAGTGGGAGCAAACATATGGAGTAACTGAGGCTAAAACACAGAAACACACACGCAAGCATCTCCACCTACACATACTCCTTGGAGACTTCGACCTTTGAGCGTGACAACAGAAACAGGAGGAGGCTGAGGGAAGACCAGCCCATTGCTGCTTCTGGCTCTGAGGAGAAGCGTGGAAATGTGGATGCTCGTGTGCTTGCCTTACGTAGGTGCTGGAGAAAAGCCATGAGGCAAGAAAGCAATCTAAGCCTCTCCTGATCTAAGAGGAACTTTTATATGTATTATTCAGATTACACGCTCAGAAACGTCCAGTCATGGGAGAGATGAAAATAATATCCCATATCAGAAACCGAGGCATGATAATGGAAGAAAATATGTGTGCATGTTTTTATTTTTTTCAACATGTCAGTCATTTCTTAATCCACTTAATCCAATTAAGGGTCGCAGGGAAGCTGGAGCCTATTCCAGTATTCAGTTGGGCGAGAGGTGGGGACACGTCACCAGTCCATTAGCTAATTATAGACCAATATCCAACCTCCCTTTTATGTCTAAACTTCTTTCAACTCAACTATGCGCCCATCGGAACAGAAACAATCTGTTTGAAGGATTTAGAGCTCATCATAGCACAGAGACAGCACTGGTGAAAGTTACTAATGATCTTCTCTTGGCCTCAGATAAAG
>JBAMHV010000004.1:25294391-25327570 GCA_037177535.1 Pseudomugil gertrudae | reverse complement strand
TGAAACCTCTGTGAGTGATAAATATGCAAAAAACACAGAAATCAGGAAGGGGGCAAATACATATTCATGGCACTGTAACTATGGTGGAAGTTTAAACTTCTCTAGAAGCTACGTAGTGTTGGTCAACATGGCTGAAATTATTGCCATTGTGTGCTGAAGGTCCAAACTCTCAACAGCTGATGATTCATTTAATCCTGAATAAAAAAAAAATCTTTCCCCGTTCAACTTGAAAAACTGCAGATACATCATGTAAAAATTGTCTAATTTACTTCCACAGGAATTAAATCAAGTCTTACTATAAGCAGAATTGCAGAAGAAAAAAAACATTTATGTCCTACACATGTTGACAGTTATCGGTCAGCTGTAATGCAGACCAGTAAATGTTATCATTTCTATCACTTATCTGCACATCTTGTGAAATACAGAGCCTCACTAATCTTTTTTCAGATCCTTTCTTTTTAAAAAAAATATCTTGTGGACCTGAATGCAACACATTGAGCAAAAATGAGTGAGTCCACTCTGGTGTAATGTTCATGTCACTGCTGACTGGAGCTGGAATCAATACACATAATTACTGCAGTCATTTACTGACTGTGGATTTGATCCTTTCCAGATGTAGAGAAAAGCTACATGAAACACTGAAAAAATGGGTTGATTTAGCAGCAAAACCCAGAACTGGGGTTTAAAATTTGAAGTGAAACTTTGTACACACCTTCAACCAAATTTACTCCAACATATCTAATAACATTAAACTTCATATCAAAAACATTGGTGTGTGAATCTTAAGCATCTACATTCAAAGAAATTTGTTTCTACTAAATAGGGACCTGCTCCAAAAATGAGCTTCAATTTACTGAGTCTAAACTCAAAGTCTGAGTTAACTTACGGAGCAGTTCTGAGTTTTCAGTTCAAGAACAACTGATTCAATCATCTCTGAGCATCTTTACCAAGAGCTGGGAACCACAACAAGAAGCCATCATTAATGGTGTCCCAATGTCTGGACTCAACATGGTAACTGCTGACTAAAAAGTTATTTAAACTACTAGTTATTTTAATGTAATGGAGTGAGGGATTTTTATTCAACCACATGAGCTTTGAAGAGGTGTTTTGTGAAGAAGGGAATCTGCTGCTGCTGGTAAGGAGAAGAATCATAGAAGAACACCTGAGCTACAGGAGTCAATGTGGAAGTTAGAATCAACAGTTCCACTGATCAAATATTTAGCATTGGTTAAAATATCAGTTGTAGTAGGAGGCAAAGCTCTCAAATTACTGGTTGATCTATAATCTTACCATCAACTATGGTCAGTGACAGAAACAACGAGATCATGAATATAGGCAGCTGAAATAAATGTCCTTTGCAGGGTGGCTGGTCTGTCCCTTAGAGATAGGGTGAGAAGCTTGGCCATCTAGGAGGAGCTCAGAGTAGAGACACTGCTCCTCCTCATTGAGGGGAGCCAGATCAGGTGGCTTAGACATCTGGTTAGGATGCCTCCTGGACACCTCCCTGGTGAGATGTTCGGGCATGTCCCTGTGGGATAATACTTTACAAAACATTGGCTGATGAAACAGAATCTTTCTTTTCTGTAGATTCAATCCCACTGGGGAAAAGATGTATCAAGGCAACTGAAAGTTTAGCATAAAAGCATCTTTTTTTAGAAAGGTAATGTTTTAGACTTGCATCTAGATCTGTACTGTTTCACTTAAAATCCGGCCAGTAACCTTTTCTCACCTCACCTGTTCGCTCAACGTCCCATTCATCTAACATACATCAACGTTGTAAATGTAACCATGTGTACTTTTGCACACACAAAGCTCAAACGGTTGTAACGAAAGCCTAATCATGCATCATGGATTTGTCTGATGTTTGACTGCTTCAACAAAGTGACACAATATGTTTTGTAGCCTACAACTTGTTACACTTACATGAAGCATGACGGTAGCTTATGTCAACATGTGGACAATAATTTCACAAATTCTCCTCATAATTTGGATATGTTTAACTCAAAAATACACTTTACAAGGACTTATTGGTGTGTATCTACCTTTCCTCATGACACTTTAACACTCCTCCTCATGTTATCCACAAGCACCCAAAACATTATTTTATTTTATTTTTTTTAGTAGTAGCAGTAGTAATAATAATACTCCGGCTGATCAGGCACCGGTCGCAACATCCCAAGACTGAGCACACAGTAAATTCTGATACCAAATTGTAGAGGCAAAAAGTCTATCAAGGACAAGAAGTCTGGTTCTGAAGTGAAAAATGATTACAAAGTTTATTGAGACAGAGAATAAAAGAATACAACAGAAGCAATTGGGAGAAATCCATCCTGAGTCCGCATGCAACAGAAACAGGAGGGATTCCTGCAACAATCTGACCATGAAACTATTTTAATCTGTAGGATAATCAGTGAAATGCCATCATCAATCCATAGTGTCTTGGAAGGGGGAGATTACCCTTTTACGCTTAGTCATTCTAACAAGCCCTCTAAGATAGAAATGTATGTCTTACATACAAACCTTATCCTTCATGAGTTAAGATGTTCTCTGGTCATCTAGAGAAACTCTACGAGTATCAGATAGAGCCTGTCAGCAAGGTCTAACTCACCCTAGCTCAACATGTATCAGTTGCTTATTATACAGCCAAAGACCTTCAGTAAAACTGAACATGAGCTGAAATGTGAAATTTCCCCGACACATTCAGAGGAGCCTTTCAGACCCTCGCTACATATAAGATTAGATTAGAAAGCTTTTATTGTCCTTACAACAGTGCAGATAGCTATAGGAACAACAACACTGCTAAGGCCGCTCACCAATATAGTGATATAAGCTAACAATAAATAAGAATATAAATGAAAAATTAAGCAAGAACCCTCAGCATATTTAAGTCTGTAATGATGAAGCCAAATGCAGTGAAATTGTCCAGCCTTGCAGTCGGCATGCAAACACACTTGTTCAGCTTCTCTACATTAATTTTATAGGCCCTGATGACTCATGCAGTCAGATGGTACACAGATGCAGTCCATCCAAACAGGTCTAATGGTTTGATCCTAGTCTCCTTTGCATGTGATTGGCTGCATCAAACCAAAGCCCAACCTACTGCCAGCTAAGCAGCAGAGGCTGAAGATTCAGCTCTCTCTCACTGAACTGTAAAGCATGAAGATTTATAGAAACTGACCAAGAATGTGAATCTTTTTTACATTTTACTGAGGAAAGGCTGCTGGTCTCTTCTGTCAGTGATATAAGAGATAAATGACATTGACTTGCTTCTATGACGAAACTATTGTAAATTTCTTGAGTTAAATTCAAAAATAGAAAAAAAAATCTAATCTTACAATCCTATCAGAACAATGTCTTTGTATTCTTAATTAAAACAAATGAAGGGTTTTAATTATGTGTAAATGATTAAAAGAGATTCTGTCCTACTGCTGTGGAGAAATGCATGCCATGTCTTTGTTTTCTATATTCTTTCTTTTAATTAACTCACCTTATCATTCCAGCTTCTGCTACTTAAAAAGTGAAGTAAAGCAAATGGTACCACAGCTGAAAACAAACGCTCACAGATTCAGGAAGCGATTCTTTCCCTGAGTTTTTCTGGCGTTACACAAGCCACTTCAACAGAGGCTGCACCCCTAAGTTCCCCCACATAATAACTAGATCACACACTATCTCCATACTGTATCCCATGTCCATATCACACCTGCTGTCTGTGTTAAATTATACACAGATTTTTTATCACAATCATTTTAAACTGAGTGGGCCTGAAGTCTGTTGTAACAAAAAAAACATGAAGAAAATACATTTCCTTGAAATTGTCCTTACATTGTGCATGAAAATTTTTTTTGACAGGCTTCATTGTTTAGAAAGACTTTATTTATCTTTTTCAAGTCATTCAAAAGCAGATTTTAAATTGAGCCACGTTTCTTGGCACGTTTTCTATGTGGTAGCTATATAATATGTTAGATCAACTAACCGGGGGCATCAGATATGCAATGATTTTATTTGACTTCAGTGTTCATGTTTTCTTTGGAACCATGGATTTCTTTGGGCTAATGTGGTGCTTTAATGCATTTAAAGGGACAGTGCCAATATGTTGCAGTGTGTGTGCAAAAGTGTGTACCTGTAATACAATGGGGAGCTGCTCAGGAGGGTTTCTGTTCTCCACACCCATAGTCAACCACACCTGAAATGCTGTCAGCTGCTCTGCGAAGAACGGACTGTGCTGTGGAAGCAAACACAGATGAAATACCAACCGTGTTAAATAATTTATTGTGCTTACTTATTTTCTCTTCCCCACAGTGTGAGCCACTCTGCATAATTTCATAAAAGGCCTGACATAATGGTCTCAGAAGTGACACTGCACTGCAGTAACAACATAAATCCTGATCCATCATGATTACCTTCTCCCTGTCTACTGCCATGGCAGCCTGCCTGATTGATTGGCTGTGGGCTGCACGCTACTGGATCACGCAGCGCTGCATACACTGCTGATGGATGTTAAGAGGGAGAACAGCTAAGTTTTCCAACATGATGAATAGATTAATTTATGCATAATAAAAGCTTAACAAACCTATACTATATACGTCTTTCTTCACTCACAGGTGATGTAGAGCATGCTGGGTAGCAGCATTAAGAAAAGCTCAGCATCTGAGCTACAAACGCTTGTGATGAAAGGAACTACTTACTTTATATACGGCTACAATTAAACATGATTGATGTCCTTTAATTGCTATAATAATAAATGTAGCAAGTAGAAATTTGAGTATGATTATAAAGGAATTGTAAATTATTAAAAACTAATCATTGTAATTATTTTTAAAAAATTATATCTCCAATGGAATGCGAAAGAGGCGCATGTAATTTAGATTCAGATTCCACAACCTTTTCTCACTATTTTCCTTCCTTAACTAAGTTTTGGCTGCCATAGCTTTTACCGTTTCTGTAAATGGAAAGTTGATTTGTCCAGGTGTGCGCATCAAAATGTCCCCTAAATGCCCTAACAGAGTCTTCTAAGAGCGATCAGAGCGTGAACCTACCTGAGATTATTATTTTGCCAAGTGAACTTAGTTCAAGGAAAAACTAATTAAAAACAACATTCCACATTAATAAGCAGATTATTATTTTGTAGCAATATGGGAAAGAAAATGCACCTTTCTGTGGCTGAAAAGTGAGAAATATTTAAATACATTTGACAAGATATAAAACCCTTGGATATTTCACACAAACTTAAGTATGATTATCATACTATTAAGAGATTTGTGGCTGATGAACAGCATGTAAGTTTGTATATATAAAAGCATAATGAGGATGGTTTTGTACCAGACAAATAAATCAGATTAACAGACAGCTGCTAAAATGTCATTGCAAAACAGGCAAACAGGTATTAGAATCTGCCGGTACCTCTGAAATCCCATAAAAATCAAGATGTAGGATTCCTCAGAGGTTTGCAGTGATGCATAAATCATCTATTCGCTCCACCTGAACAATGTTCACAAGCAGAAGCAGATGCAGTGGGCCTAGAAAAACATGAAAACCTTTTTTTTTAACTGTCTTGTTTACTGATGAGAGCTGTGCAACCCTGGATGTTTCAGATGAGTACTGGTAGTTGGTGGATGGCCACAATGTACCAACAAGGCTGCAATGTCAGCAAAAAAAAGTAGGGAGTCATGTTTTGGGCCACAATGATGGGGACAAAGCTGTTTGGCCTGTATGAAAGTTATGTATCTGAATTACCACATTCTTCCATGGTTTTATATATAAAAAAAAGACCTGTTTCTTTCACAACACAGTGCAGCATTCCCAAAAATTGAATCCACGAAGGTTACAAACAGAAACATCACCAGTTATGGGATTAAAACAATCATTAAAAAATCTATTTCCATGACATTGATTACCGATGGTGCCAAAGTGGAAATATCAGAGGCCTGCCTCTATGGTTAAGGAGCTGTATGTATAACTACATACTCCACCTTGCTGTCAAATACAGTTTTTTAAATGGAATTCATTTAGTCAAACATACATTTCCAAGTGATGAAAAAATGATTAAGCAGAGTGGGATATCTTCTCATAGGATGCCCAACACCAGTATCTAGATCCCGAGCTAAAAGAAGACCACTCTACCTCCTGAGCTTCAGCTGGTTTAAGTTCAGGTCATTTATACAGTGTCACAAAGGAGAAGGGAGACACAGAGAAACCACACAGTCCTGCTTTAAAGAAGAAAATCATCCTGTTTATGACATGGACAGATGTGAGTTCTGCTTGCTAAGTTATGAAAATCCAGAAAATAATCATAATAATTTAGTTCATACAGAGCATACAGAATTTCCTTTACAGTTTTATCCACATTGCTCATAAAAAACTACACAGAGGAGAAAACACATTTAATGAATGTTTCAGGTTTCTGTTCAGAAGATTTCAAACACCTTTGAATCTATAAAGCCCCAAAATAGATTCTGTCCTACTGCTTTCATTTTAAAAAGCAGCTAAAAACCCATTAAATTTAGAAAATATTATGCACATTTTATTTTCTGTGGTTCTTAATTCAACTGTGACAAAGTCCCAGAAAAACCATTCACATCAAAGGAATTAAAGATTTCTGACAGAGAAATCAAGACAGAGTTGCAAGATCTCCCTTTAGCAGTCCCCTGAGGCTCAATTATGTTACCGGTAAGTGTTTTCAGCCTCAGTAGAAGAGAAAGTAGAAAAGTAAGAGGAGAAAACTGTTCCTGGGGGAGCAATAGAAAAGATGCCCACTTCCAAGGGCAAGGTGGACGAGAGAGAAAAGGCTCTGATAGAACATTCAAATTTTCTTGATCAATCTGCATTATAAAGCACATTTTGCTGCTCTATCAGGCATTGGGTGACTGTCAGCCCACACACACACACACACACACACACACCCAAACCAATACATGAAGTCATCATCAGCTCAATCACCTTCTTGCTTCTTGTTTCCATTACACTCAGCATCTCCATCACAATCCCCTGCCATGCCAGTAAATATAACAGTAAACACTCTGGTGACTAAAAGTGCAGGGCCAGTGGTTTCTGAAACTATTCCTTATTTGACACTCACAGTTGAATTATTAAACCTGACATTTTACAGTGTTATCCACTGGGAACATGAGTGCTTGTGAGTGCATGTCTGAGGAACTATTAGAGATGGTGTTGATGCTGATGGAGGCAAAGTTGCAGTGCAAACAAGAACTGTTTGCTGTTTACAGACATCAGCATCAGACAGAAGCCATCCATCAAAGCAAAATGTTTTGTAATCACTAAGATTCCCATACTCAATTTCAGAGACGCCTCCAGACAGATCCCTCTGTGGTTTAGGAGGTTGATTCATCCCTCACACAAAAACACACTTACTCTGAAGGCAGTGCCCTCCTCGATGATGGTAGGCAGCTGAGAGAGGCAGATGTCCACGGCCAGGTCCCAAGCTTGCCTGCAGAGAGGCAACACAGATACACAGAATTACATCATGTTGTAAAATAAAATGAAATTAACTGAAGTGAGACTTATATTTCAGAATGATGCTAAATAGGTATATTATTGCTAGAGCCAATGAGTGGTCAAAAGTTTGATCTACAGCTAAATCTCTCTTATAAGCCTGACAATCGCATATCCACCCAAACCTTTCCAAATTGTCCTGAAGAACTTCCACCGATGTTGGGTCAGCTTATAATGTGATCTTTCTACTTTTATTTTGAGCGTGACTTTGAATCCGGGTGTCTCTGGGTTTATCATTTTGATTTCCATTGATTATTTTTAATTTAAGTATTCACTTTATTATTATTATTTGTACGGCAGTTTGACAACAGGGTGATTCAACGTGCTCTCCAGAGATGTTAAAACATTAGAAAATGAGAAGCATAATTTAAATATTAAAACACAAAAAAAAAGCCAAAGGAAAGGTCATTAGATAAAAGAAACACGTGCAAATTTGGAATTAAAAACTACAGAAAAGCAGGTAGGAACAGGTGGGTCTTTAAACTGGATTTAAATAAACTGAGTGTTTCAGCTGATTTGAGGCTTTCTGGGAGTTTGTTCCAGACATGTGGAGCATAGAAGCTGAATGCAGCTTCTCCATTTCTGGTTGTAATTCTGGGAACTAATAAAAGACTGGATCCAGATGACCTGAGGGGTCTTCTAGGTTCATACTGGGTCAACAGGTCTGATGTATTTTGGTACTAATCTATTCAGAGCTTTATAGACCAGCAACAGAGCTTTACAGTGTGTCCTTTGATGGACAGCCAGCCAGTATAAAGACCTCAGAACTAGACCAGATCCTTCATGTCAGCCAACAACTATTTTATTCACAAATCCAAAGAAAGATAGTGTCTTAAATGACATCTAGCTGTAAATATGACTGAAAATAAAAGCACAGCTGTGAATGTACAGTGGCTATCATTGGCCAAAATTGTTCTAGACAATCACCTGTAACTAGATTGTGTACTGCCTTCTTTTATGGTCCTTTTAAGGCATAGATTATCCCGCACAATGCCCCAACACGCTACAGATTACACAAACTACACATCTTTTTCTTCTTTCTTCATTCTTTATGAATACTCTGCTAAAATGTGATCTGCACATCTAATCTGATGCTTTTTTGTTGCCCCCCTTTAGAGGTTTTAGGGGCACATCTAGCAGAAAGGAGACCCCAGAACTCACTGTAAGGATTATACATCCCCTCTAGGTAAACAATGGGATCTTCTAGTAGAAGCTGGAGGGTATTACTGGTGAGAAATGGATGCCTGGATTCGCCTCCACTACCCACCTTCAAATAAGTGTCAGGAAATGGATGGACAGATTGAGTTGCTAAATAATTACATTGTTTCCTGAATGCTTACAAAAAATCCAGCAATTCTTGAGGATTTGATCTTTTTCTGTTCGTTTTAAGTCTGAATAATCAAAAACAATTTGTACTTTCTGTTGTGCAATTTCTTGCCAGAAAAAGCTGACATATTAATCATTAATTAACAGTCCTATATTTACACCATTCATCTCCACATCATGTATTTTCAATTGGTTTCTATGTTGCTGCAACAGGCAAAATACAAAAGTGCAAATGAACTCTATTTTTTTGCTCCAGTGTTGAAATCAATTTTCCTCAGCTCACATTATCTACCAAGCACTTTCTCCTTGCACGTACACCTCTTTAAATTCCCAGCCCTGGGTCCTGGGGAGGGCAGTGAGGAGCCTTTAATCCCTTCTAAACAGCAGCTCTTCTCTCATGGTCATCATTTCTTATTCATGGGGTTATGTAACTCACATCAAACTGTATCAGAGCTTCTATATTCTCCCATCTCTCTTCCCCTACACTTTCCGGCTCCTTTTCCTTGAAGCAAATTGAACTCTGGGCTTTGCTGGGGCTTTTCTCCCTCAGTTAGCATGAGTTAGAGGTTGATTCATGTTCCCAGTCAATGCGCAGCAATGTAATGTGATACCCAACACGTGATGCTCAGTTCACTCTGTCGGAGACTCTTTCAACAGCTTAAATGGCTTTTCCCATTATCTGAGAGTGATATAATAAAGTTGCACTCTTGGCTGGCAGCATGGTATTAATAGATACAATATACTGACTGATGAATGTAAAGCAAGCAAGCATACAAGATGGCTGATGGCTACTTCAGCATTCATGTCAGCTGCAGCAAATTCCACAGAAACAACCCCCCAGCAAAGGTATTAATAATAAAAAACTGATATTATTACATTACTGGGAGCAGGTGCTGCTCATCATGCGGGATTTGCAGCATTTATAATCCAAGGAGAAGTACAATTCAATAAAGTTGCACTACTTAAAACAAGACTACTTAGCAAAAACTACTGATGAGATGAATATTTTATACTGCATAAACAGTATGCTTAAATATGTTGCGACATATTTTATGAAAACACAAAACAGAAAAGGTAATCAACCTCTACATGCACAAGTTGCTCTAATATTTTGAGTCACATTGCCCACTGAAAGCCATCATTGTAATGCTGATATGTTTACATAATTATCTTTAATGTGCTGAACACCAAGATTATACCAACACTTGGGAACAGCTTCTCTAGTTGATACTTGGATTGAGGAGGATCAGTGAGGTTTTCACCCCAAGCGTGGACCAATGGGCCAGCTCTACACCCTCTTCAGGATTCCAGTTTGGTAGAGTTAAGCTCTGCAAGTCTTTT
This sequence comes from Pseudomugil gertrudae, assembly GCA_037177535.1. Classification (NCBI taxonomy): domain Eukaryota; kingdom Metazoa; phylum Chordata; class Actinopteri; order Atheriniformes; family Pseudomugilidae; genus Pseudomugil; species Pseudomugil gertrudae. Next base: position 25,317,394 of record JBAMHV010000004.1, on the reverse strand, counting down.
GTCTACAAACAGTTTCAGGCAAAAATCAAAGGCTTTTAAATGGTTAAAATAACTGAAGAACATTGTCATTTAGACCGTTTGCTCAGACAATTAAATGATTTAATCACATATGAAATTTCTGAGCTTGCTACATATTTTCCAACCCCAAATAATGACGGTTTAATAACTTAAAGGGTTATGACTGTGAACAATGTAGAAGATATTAACAACATACATGAATCCCTGCTGGTGTTTATGTAACAGGAAGGCATGGAAACACACCATCTTCGAGGATGCTATTGTACTGTTAACGTGACAGTGTTAACTCTGACCATCGCTGAAGCCCGTGTATGTGTTTGTGTTGGATGAGGGGACAGCCGACAACAGAGCAGCGGAAAGGAACATTTGGCGGCTGACTAAGCTCTTTTCTCAGGTTGCATGCAGAGCGTGGTGCAGCAATACACGCTCCCAGGCACACATATAACACAGACGCACACTCCCAACACTGAAACTGCCCTCTGGGGAGTAATCAGCCGTGGGTTTATTTGCCCTACTCTCTGCTGCTTCATTTGAATAACAATACCTGTTTGTATTTAGACATTGACATCAGTCAACGAGCCCCAAAACTGCTTAATTCCCTCTTTCCATTCTCCTTCCTCTCGTCAATGTTGATCCAAACTTTTATTTTCCTACTTCTTCTTTATCTACAACATTTACTTTTTTATTGTCCTCCCAGTTTTGTTTCCCGCAGTCTTAAAGCACCCCTGTCATTATTCTGTCCTGCTTAATACTGCATGTGCTGCAACAAAGTGCAACTCTAAATTTCTAAGGCCATAAACACTCCAATGTAGCCCCCAATCCAAAATAATGGACCTGCATGAGTGAAAAGAAAGACTACTGCCTGCTGAAAGAGTAAGAAGTACCATTCTTTACAATAAATGATGCCAAGTTGTTACACAACCAGTCTCTCCTGGAGGCTGCGAGTGTGAGGTTTTTGTTTTTTTTCCCCAACACAAGCCAGAATATGAGTGGGAGAGATGGAGGGAGGGAGGCATTTTAAAAAGATCAGAGAGAGAAAAAAATAAATACTGGAGATATGTTTGTGTAACTAAACCAAGACAGATGACATGATGTTATATAGTGTGACAGAGCAGATTAGGTCTTTGGATAACAGAAGCTTTTTGTACATACACTCACCTATTACTGTGAACGCAAGTAGCAAATTAGCCAATCACATGTGAGCAACTCAAAATGGTCATAGTCAATTGGATGAGCTGAAGTTCAAACTGACCATCAGCATTAATCAGCGAGGGTTTCATACAAGATGAATGTTGGTCCTGAATTTTTGGATCAGCCTTGAGCTTATGCAGGCAAACAAGGTGGGGTTCTGGAACTGGTGCGGGGCATGGGAAACACCTCTGAGAGACTATCTGACCGGATCACTCAATATTGACCATCATTCCGGCTGTTTGGAACCCGAAGACCATGCAAAGACTCAAGGATGGAAAATCTGCCAGCCGGACCCAAACAAAGCTTATTATGTGAATCTGGCTCCCTAATGGCCTGATGGCCAGACAAGAAGTTCTCAGTGGAATGTAAATGCAGATAACGGACACTCTGACCCCTCCCCTCATCTGCAGCGAGAGACGAACCCTGTCGCTTCCTCCAAGGTCACTCCTATTACCATAGAAATGGGGCTAGAAGATGAACCGTGTTCACGCCTCGCACACCTCATGGCTGGGCATGTGTGTGGTCCTGGATGGCTGGGCATGGGCGTGTGTGTAGAGAGAGAGATAGTAGGGTATGCGTGTGCGTGTGTGGGTAGGTGGGTGGAGAGTTGGTTCCCGAAGTGTGCATCTGGTGCGCCGGTGTATGGTCCGGCCTCCACAGGGTGGTGGTCTGGGGCCTCTGGCCCCTCGCTAGCGCTGGTGGGCTTCTCTGCCTGTGGGAGGTTGCTTCTGGGCTCTTGGGGGCCGCCGCTCTGCCTGCCATGGGCGGCCGGTGCCCGGCAGGGTCGGCGATTTCTGGCCTGGGCCCACTGAGGTCCGTTCCCCCTGGCTGAGAACTCCCTCTGTCGCCTCCTGGGTGGATGCTGGGTCTGCCCCAGGGTGGGGTGGCTGGGGTCCTTGTTCTGGGATGGCTGCTGGTTGCCCTGGTCTCAGGTGGTCCTCGCCTGCCTCTGACTTTTGGGTAGAGGGGGTCGCCAAAGCATGATCACCTTTCTGTGAGCACTTTTCACCCCGTACATTTGGCATGATGACATGGTTACTGAGCTATTCATTAGTTTTCTTCACCTAGGTTAAATATGTTTTGCTTGTTCATCAGCGCATGTAGCCGTCGTAGATCTTGGACTCCCTGTGGGACCCCGAGATTTATGTTGTTTTGTTTTATGTGCAGGGGTGGCAGATGGAATAGCATTTGGTTGGATTGCAGTGTTTCCTTTTTGTGGTGTCTTTCTCTTTCCTTATTGTGTTTTTGTTTATCCTTTTTCATTTCTACTGTCTTTCTCTCCTCTCCCTGTCTTTTCCTGTCAGGTCCAGCAACACATGTAAATCATGTTGTGCAAATCTTCACACAAAATAAACAATAAATAAATAATTCTGACTACCAAGAGGATCTCTGTATATACATATATACATGAAGATCCTCTTGGCAAAGCTAATTTGCTCAGCACAATACAGCAACCAGATCATCGTTCTGTCTGCCTTAATGCTGCACAAGACACGTTATTAAAAAACAACAACAACAACTTACAGATACACCTCCTATAAATCACTGCCTCGGTTGGTCCCTGCTGTTTCCACTTCCGGACTCTCTTGTGTATGTATGCGACCAAACGTGGGCGTGTTCCAGGAAACCAGGAATACTGATTTTTTTAGCATATCTGTTAATTTCTTACACTAATTTTTGTTTAATGCTTTTTCTTTAGCTTTATTTTTTATTTGTTTTATCATATTGTTTTATTAATTATTGTTAATTTATTATGTTTAATTATTTATTTTTGAAAATCTATTTTAAGCATTTTTATTTCGTCATTAAGAAACATTAATTATTAAATTTTATTTAAGTGTCACTGAACATGTTCTTGGTAACACCAAAGTAAAGCAGTGTTTTTCATATTTCTTTGCTTTTGTTAAAAATATACTGAACCATGACCTTAAACTAAGGTCATCAAACAGTGATGGTGACATATTGTTAAATTTCTATTATTGAGTATTTAAATAAAAACCTCACAGTTATATATACTTATACAATGCATAAGTATATGCATGCACCAGGACCCAGTGAGAATGCTGCTGCATGCCTCAGTCATAAGCCATAAAAAAAGATTTTGGCCCTTGCAGCAGTAATGAAAATCATTCAGAATTCAAAAATAGATAGTAAATTATGTAAACAACATTGAGTATGCATATGCTAGATTGCAGCAGCATATAGAAACACCCACATGCTTTGGCTCACACCTGTTAAACAATATTTATTCGTAGAAGGTGTGAAGATGATCAAACATTTTCAGCTTTCTTCCTGTAAGAATAAATACGGGTTTGAGATTCTGTAATTCCACCCTGATAGACCATGGCCCATGTCATCTTGCTTTAAGACCTGAGGATCAGGACTGTGCAGGGAAACCCAGAGATGACTTATAAGTACTACAGCCAAACTTAAAAGATAAATAAATACAAAGACTTTCTCAGTTTAATAAAAAAAGATTGCATGAATGAGTTGTAACTTTTAACAATAGAAGTCATTTTGCCTGTTTTGAAATTTGTATACTTTTTCAAATAAAATCATAAACTATTTTTTAAACTATGTAAATTTTCTTTCAAATGAGTTTTTAGAATTAATATATCAAAGACAGAGAAAATATGAGTCCTCAACCTGTTTTGAGCAGTCATTCTGACAGCAAGACATTCAGCGTTTCATTTTCCTGCCTCAGAAAAAATAGAAACCGTCAAGGATCATCTCCAGAAGTGTTTGGTGAAGCTCATCTAGTTAGAAAAACATTTTGCTAGCTTTTTTTTTAGCAGTAGGTGGGGAATTAAATTTGGATGACGCATCTGATGACAGTGATAACTCCTGATCAAAAGTCCTTATCAAAGAGTGAGGAAGAAGACATGGGACTACTACTGGGTAAAAGGAGCCATCTGATGACACCTGCCACACAAAGAATGTGCTGATACCAGAAATGTCCGTTGGCTTTTGTATGGTAGAGCAATCACAATAGCTTTTTCATTACATTAATATTATTGGTCCTACTTAATGATCAGCTAGACCTACACCAGACATAACTATGGAGGTCAGCCTGGATCAGGAGTCATCTTGCCCAGAGGAGCAGGTGGAAAAAGCAAAGGATGGTACTATATGGTTGTTCAGAATGCTGAACATTCAGGAAGAAGAGTTCCTGACTGAAATCGCTGGATATTTTTGGGAAATATGCAAAGTGGAACATCAAAGATGCCTTCCTGTGTATGGTTGACAATAGCATGCTGAACCACATCAGGGACTGCATTGTGGCTGAGGCGCATCGACAGGAAGTCTACTGCTCTTGGGACGTGAAGGTGGCTGAGCTGAATGCCTTCATTGCCCTCTTGTATATCTATATGGCACAGGGAGCAAAAAAATATGGATTTGGATAATCTTTGGTGAGAGAAATGGGGCACAAAGACACAATGTCCAGAAGAAGATTTAAAGAAATCATGAAAATGTTCTGTTTTGTTACAACCTGGGTGCAAAAATTACAATTGACGAGCAGCTGTTTCCCACCAGGTCAGGTGTAGATTTATTCAGTGCATGGAAAATATACCAAAAATATTTTGCATTCATTTTGGCTGGCATCAAATGTTAATCCAAAATATCTGCTGAATGGGGCTCCGTATCTGGGAAAGTAGGAAACACGGAGCAGAGGTCAGCTGAAGCTGGCAGAGCCATTCATGGGGAAGGGCAGAAATGTCACCACGGACAGTTTCTTCAGCTCCCTAATACTGGACAAAACTTTGTAATCCAAGAAAACCAGTCTTGTGAGCACTGTGAGGAAAACAAAGTGCAAGTTGCCTCCCTACGCAGAGCTGTTCTCCAGCAAAGTGCTGAAACATGGAGATGCAACTCTTCCAACGTGTGTATGTTGGGCACCATGCAGAACGATGTAGGCATCACAAAGTGATCCAAAGGCATTTTGTTTTCATCATGTAATTTTGGGAGACTAATATTACTAATAAATGGATAAATATTCATGTCTATTATGTCTGTGATTTATTTAATGTATAGATTTCTTTAAAAGGTATTTATCTTTTCCAGGTCGTGGCCGATGGTTCCATCTGGATCTTTTATAGAGGAGATTGTCGTTTTCTCCTTGTTTGGTTTTAGTTGATTAGCCAGGAACTTTCCAGATTTGTTGCCATGTTCAAACTTCTCCGAGCAAAAAGTCTTTGCACCAGGAATTGTGTTTTTTATCTATTATTTTGTTTAGTACAAGTTTAGCCTTTCTTAAATCATTCTATGTGTGTCTTTCTGGGGAGACATGATAAGCTTCCTCCAGTGATTTATTCTTAAGTTCTAGCCATGAAATTCTCAGAATTTCTTTCTTTTCTCATGTGAAGAGAAAGAAATTATTTTCCCTCTTACCACAAATTTTCCAGCTTCCCAAAGAACAAATGATGAGTTTCTGGCAAGTTATTATTTTCTAGATATATGGACCATTCTCATTTAAAATAATAATAAAAAAAACTTAGGATCTTTAAGTAGTGATATATTAAATCTCCAGTGTCTCGTAGCTGGTTTATTGTTCTTGCTTCTCAGAGTGAATGATACTGGCGCATGATCATTGATGGTTATGGTCATTATATTTGAACAAATAAGACTGGAGGCCAGTTTAACCATTTGACAGTGGTTTACGGTTCCTGTCGCTTTACAAAAAGATGCCATTTTCTATCATTAAATATGCATACCATAACATGACCAAGAGAACAGCGTCTCCCTCCTAATAAAAAAATATCTAGAAAGTCTGTTTAGTCTTTAATTGCTTTGTGTATGAACAAATAAAGCCTAAAGGATGACTCTCCCTCTTCCTCTATACTCGTGCTGTACAAAGCCACGGACATCTATACGTATCTGTGTGCATGAGTCATGAGCTGTGTCTGTGTGTCTTACCACATAGCGTGCATGTACGTGGGGGGCAGACGGGGGCTGCTGACTGGTGTACAGTTGTACGACCTCATTATCCTCTCTGCTAACAGGAAATTGCGGAACAAGCTGGCCACCAGCAAGTCCTGACGAAACAACTTCTGGAACAGATCTGAAGTCAGAGAGAAAAAGAATGGAAATAATACATCACGCTGGGGACAGAAGAAGGACGAAGAGAGAATAAAATTAACCCAAAAGTGAGATATCAAGTGAGAAAAACAGGGCACTGGATGGCTGTATGGAGAAAAAAAATCAAAGTGGGTAAAAGAAAAAGTTTAATTGGAACAAAGTGGCCACTTTGGAGAGAAAAAAAAAGAAAAACCCAAAACACTGATGTGTGTGTTTGCTTAGAAAAGCTGGAGGACAGGGAAATGCAGATATATAACGTATCATAGTCCCATAAGCTTGTTAAAATACTCACAAATTCACAGTATTGGAGCTGAGCCAATCCCATTCCACTCTTTTGGCTTATGATCATGATTTCTATGTGTGTTTCAGGATTTTGCACCAGGGACTAAGTCTACGTCTCCTTTTCCTTCTGTTGATGTGTGTGTGTGTGTGTTTCTGTGAGATCTGGATTAGGTGTGTGCAGTACCTTCATTACGGGGATTCTCTCTGATGTGGGCCGCTTCATTAACAGCAGAGCCCCGGGGCTTTATAAGGCTTTGGCAATCATAGACGTTGTCACATTGCTATTCTAGCTAGGATCCAGTTCGTCTCATGGGAGTCTGAGTGTGTGTCTCTGTGGATGTGTGCTGCATACAGGAGACAGGTGTGCAATGAGAGAATATCGCATGTGCAATGAATGCAAAATGTTCATGTAAAAAAAGTCATTAATAAAAAAAAAAAGAGTGCATGAGTGTTTTTAGCAGTGTTGCGTATCATCACAACGCAGGGTTGAGCTTGTCCTGGCTGAAGAGTATGCTGGCTGCTGGATAATGGCTCAGGTGATATTCCCAATTACTGCACTAGAAGCTGTAAACACAATTAATCTCAATTTGAGGAGCAAACCTGCACTTCTGGCATTTTATATCAACATCTTCACTATTTCAACCACTTGGGAGGTTGTCAAACTCCTAAAGTACTGCTGATGCCATAAAATTGCACTTTTTTTAGATGGCCTAATTCAGGCTCCTGAAAGCAGGAACACATGGGATGTTTCATTTTTCATAATGCCAGGCCAAGTTCAAATTAAGTTATAGTGTTCATCTAATATCTTTGCAAGCTCATCTTTCTCCACCACCAAGTGCCCTTATCGTGTTTGCTTGTCTGCTATTAAAGATAATTTAAAGCTTAACGTAAAGCTTATCAGGACTTTTCTTTCCAGTGTTTAAGCTGTTTGTGACAAAAAGCTCGCAGCATAATCTGTACCAATCTCATGAGTTTGTCACAAGTCAGAATCAAGTCATTTTCTGCAAGTCTGATGCACACTGTGAGGAGACAGAAGAAAACCCTGCTGCAGATTTCTTCCATTATTTTTCATAAATGATGATGAAAGAAACAGGAAGGTAAATAAAGACATGAGACACATTTTCCAGTGTTAAAGAATATGATCAAGAACAGATAAAACATTTTGACTCTAAGCTAACTTATGGAATAGCAGTACCAGTCAAAGTCCAGACCAACTCACATTTGATCCCTTTATTTGTTGCTTAAAGCCACCGTTCTTCTTACCTTGTAACAGGTTTTGTTTTTAATTCATTCTCCGGTTTTCTATGGAAATCAGCTGCCTGCTCTTATGTCTAGTCTAGTCCTTGTATGTGACACATAATGTCATAGTAAAATAATATCCAACTAAATATTGTGAACTAGTGATTGATGACCTTTGCAGGTAGTTCTTCTGTGTGCATTAAAATGGTGCAGCGTTTCTATTTTGGTCAGTTCAGTATTTTGTCTTTCAGATTGTAGATAATGTTGTTAATGTGGCCAACAGGGCAGCATTAGTTGCAGATGATGTGGAGCTGGAGCATGCACTGAAGTGAGCTGGAGTGGGGAATGTTTCAAAACACATTGTTAGTATTATCCTGGTATATTTCCCAGTATTACCAGTGTGCAAATGAAGGATTGGGCCTTTCAACAGTTCTGAAAACTGCACAGTAACTTTATCCTTTTTTTTTTTTAATTCCTCTTTACAACATCTGTAATACTTTGGCTGTTTTGATGTAAAACACTTTGAATTGTCCTGTACATATAAGGTTATACAAAAAAAACCTGCCTTGCCTTACTGTGTCTTTTGAGACCCCCCCCCAGAAAACTTGAAGCAGAAAACATCTAAAACTAGCAGGATGCTGCCACTCGGGGACAGAAGTTTGATGTCTGTCCCTAAACATTTAAAGAACCTGGAAAAAAGGAGGACGCTTCATTAAACACAGTCTTCATAGAAGTATGACTGTCAAAAAGGCATTAAAAGATGTGCCACATGACAGGAACTGGACTGAAAATCACTGGCAACAGGCCCGAAGGAGGAATGAATCCTCCCCAGAACTCAGATCTTAACACTGTTGAGGCACTGTGGGGTCATTTGGACGGAAAACTAAACAATAGGCAGAAACATCCAAAGAGGAGTTTTTGATATATCCTTCAAGAGGCCTGAAGAACAACCCCTGAAGATTACTTAAAGAAATGATGAAGATTCACCTCTAGGCAGCACATTCCAAGCAATCGTGTCTGTGATGGCTGTGAAGATCCAGTTGAGTTCTCCGAGGGGTGTGCGTCTGTCGTTGAGTCTGCCAGGGATCCTGCAACACATAAATGCAACACAGATGGCGTAGTGTCAGCCGCACTCACTGTATGTCACACAGTTTAATCATAGGACAAAGTGGCAACTGCTCTGCACTAATACCACATCAACACAATGGGAAAAAATGAACATTTGCAGGCACTTAGATTCTTACTCAGAGACTCACAGCTGAATATTCATGTGTTCATGTAGTCATATCTGAGTAGGAGTTGCTGCAGAATGAGATCTGAGTAACACAATGGAATTAAAATGGATAAAAAGTATCTGGCTTTGATCATATTAGAACAGCAGAGTTGATTAAGGAATCAGCTATGTTGACTGAGCTGCTTTACATAATGAGAAAGAGATTTGACCTTGGTGGGACCTCCGGCTGTAAAATATCTGAGAAGGCTAATGTCCTATGCTCAACTTTCTTTAATGTCATAAAAGACTGTTATTCATAAAAGACATACAGCTATGAGTTTAGCATCAGACACAGTGTAGAAAATATGTACATATACAGTATGTATATGTATACTGTATATTAGGTCTTCATTTGCCCAATAAATGATAAAAAAAAGTATTTATTACCATGTTATATCAAATTTTTCTTAATATCTTATCTCATGCCAATTAAGAGGCAATAGTCAAGAATAAGATTCTTTTTAAAGAGGATTTTTGGAAAACTTTTTACCTTAAAGTGATGCCACACATCATATACGACATATTAAGCTCTTATGGGTGTAAAATCACATATCAAACATATCTAAAACCACAGGTGCATGTAATACTCTGATTAGTCCATCTGTAAGTGAGCAAACCTGTGTGCTTAAAAAAACAGCTCAAAGTTAAATAAAATTCATGCCACAAGCAACCATAAAAGCATGCCAGAATAAACCTCAAAAAGAAAGCAAAATGCTTTGAAATGCAGAGAAACAATTGGTTAGAAGATGCAGGTGTCCCTTCCTACAGAGCCTTTAAAAAAAAAAAGGTCTTCAGCGGAGTTTCAAACTAAAGCAGCGACAAAACGCTGCCAAACATGACATGATCGTAGACTCACAATGGTGTGAACAAAACTCTGAAAATGTGAGGCTGAATTTGAAGTTTGAAACAGTAAAATACAAAAACTGTGTTGCACCCAGAGCTCGCATACAAAATGATGTTTGCAGAAAATTTTAATAAGGTTTCAAGGTTTCAAAACATTTTTGCAAACATGCACACAGCAGTTTGCAGATCTCATATTACAAGGTTTCTGCAGCTTTTCCAAACGAATGTGATGGGAAAACAATGCCATATTTAAAACTCTGAAAATGTCTCATTATGAAAACAGCGACAGTGCAAAAATAGGTTTGAATCTTTAAAAATGTGAGACTGAAACTCTAATATACATGTTGCGCTTATGAAAAATAAAAGTTTAAATAATAAATAATAAAATTATGCTTGTACATATTAAAATACTTTTTAAGATTTCAAAACCTACTTTCAGACTTGCACAACTTTATTACGTCTTTAATTTTCAAACAGAATTTCAAGATTTCAAGACATTTTCTTTCAGCTTCAGTTTAAAGGAGCGTTCTAATCCCATAGGATAACGGCCGACACATGTTATTAGTGAGTCATTTGTGTCTGAGTAAAGAGCTGGAGCATGGATTTTAAAAGGAAATCAGTAAGATGATGAGAAAACGAGGCTCTGTTGAGTGCCTTCATAATTTAAAGCGCAACAACTGTGATGCTACATACAGCGTAGAAAATGTGTTTGCAAGTCAAAACAGAATGTGAAGACACTTATGCAAACTTTTAGAAAGGTAACGCAGCATTCAAGGTCACAAGTGATGAATCTGGTTGAATTCTGGTTTTACATGGACTGACCACGTCTGACCTAGGAGGCATCAATGCACTACAGAAGATTTCTTATGATGAGGAAGAGGACTACTATAATGATGACATTGATGATGATGATGATGGAGAAGGAAGAGGACCATGATGACAATAATAAAGATGATGATGGTGGTGATGAGGAAAATGATGAGGATGATGATAATGAAAATGAATGATGATATCAATGACAATGAAGAGGATACAGTTGAGGAGAAGCATGGTGATGATTAAGGGGAGAGTAAAGATACTAGATGATGATGATGATATTGATGAGGAAGTGATTGATTATTAGACTTATGAGGAAAATCATGAGGATAAGGAGTTTTAATGGGAGAAGGCGAGGTCATTTTGATGAATACAAAAATGATGAAAATCATGTTGATGATTTTAGACATATGGAGTGACATGTCAAGTAATAGAGTCATCACCTTTAGGACATGGTTAAATTTGCAATCACAAACTGCAAATTTTAACAAAGTGAATACATGTTTGAGGTAAGAAAGTGATCCCGGGTGTCTTCGGACCCTGGAAAAAAACAGGCTTAACAAGATGTGTTTTGGGAAAACACAATTCAAAAGGCCAAACCACTTTTTTCAGCATTCCCCTCAAAGCCACAAAGCAAAAGCAATGCCTGTTACCAAGGGTTCACCATATTTTAATGTAGTATGTCAGCTAACATAGCTAGCAAAGTTTTAGCTCTCGCTTTCTTACCTATACAAGTGCTCCAAGCTTCTGAGAGCACTAAGCATGAAGAGGGTCTCGTACAGAGGAGTGGACAGACAAATCACAGTTGAGTTTAATAGATAGATCATCAAACAATTGTTTAGAAAGGATCAGTTTAAATTAATGGATGGTTTTTTTAAGTCATGCCCCTTACACGGTTTCTTTCTTTTATTAGTGTATTTAATATTTGGCTGAAATTGGGTGTGTGAGGGGATTTTAAGTAATACAGTTAAAATGCTCTTCAAAAGCATCAGTACCTTTGACAAATGCAAATCTACACCAACAGAAACACAGCTAGCATATAGGTTTGCTTTCTGCAAGTAGATCGGCCTAAATGTTACACATGTCAACGCATGAAAATATTAGCAATGTTAAGATGCACAAACATTTTATAAAAGGCAGATTGTTTTCTGAGATTCTAACTTGCAAAATGGACAAACATCTATATTAACACAGTAAGTGCTGCATTATATGTCTTTGAATTCAAATCAACACATACATTTCAGCAAGTTAAAGGATCTAGCAATCTTACGGTTAACCTTATATAGGCTATTTTGATGAATTGGCTCAAATAAGATGTGAAGCGCCCTGAGATGACACTGTCATGAAGTGGTGTTATATAAATAAGTTTGAATTGAATTGAATCTTATGAGGAAAGGGCTCAATATACTGCTCCTTTTAAAAATAAAACATTCAACATTTTTACCAGCCTGAAGAGTTTATTCCACTAATAATGAGTTTCTTAGGAAAACTAAAGAATCAATCTGGGATCAGCAGCCCATAAAATTCTGACACATTGTACAACGTTGGACTGCTTTTAAACTTTTTTTTTACATTTATTGCTGACCGTAAATTAAAAAAAACTTTTATTTTCCAACTTACTTAGTTACTTAGTTGTGACGGAGTACAATAAAGAGCTATTAAAACATATTCTAGAAACATAATTACCAGTAAACAACACAAAGCAGTCTCATTAAAAACAATACAGTTGTGTGTTGATGTAAATGTGCAATGTGCCTGAACTTTTCCTGACCCAAGACTTCCATCTCCACCCCTTAGTGACAAATAATGGCAGCAGTGAACCTCCTGGCAGGTACAAGTTGCCTGTATAACACTGAGAGCTGGTACTTAAGTACTTTGAGTGCCTGCCAAAGGTGTTTGGAAAGTCAGCAGTAAGGATGAACACTCAGCAGTTCATATCATTATTCAGTATCTAGTGTAATGTATTTGAGAAGAGAAAAAGACAGTTTACTAGTGGACGGATGAACAGATAGATGGATGAATCACTGAACGGGCAGGAAAAACCCCTCTAAGGTGATGGGGTTTGTGTCATCTATCAAAATTTGTGTTATTTGTCACCTTTTCTTGCTTTACAGATTTGAGTTTTGCAATATCATCAGATTGTATTCATTTTAGAAATGATGTTTTTCTTGTTGAAAATTGCTGATCTGTGTCCTCTTTATCTTTTATGGATTCTAATGTATATTAGCATTTACTTTAAATGTTACACTCTCTGTCAATTTATTCATCATGAGGCAGTTGTTAAACACTCTGGGTAAGTGGACATGTTAAAATGACATTTAATTTGTCTGGAGTTAAAACTGTTTTAAGAAAAAAAAGGAACTCATTCATTAAATTTATCTTAATTATGTAATGTAAATTTGTTGCTTAATAATTCTGATAAATCAATATATTTTTTAAAAACATGCTTCAACTGTGTTTTTCCATTTTTCCACTGTGCGGTTAAGGCATCATATTTTGCCCCAGATTTAATAATAAAAGTAGGAACATTTTTAAATAGATTAAAAATCTAAGGGGATATGACTTATGGGGTATAATATTTTTTTTTATATAATTTGTGTTTTTTTTTCTCTGTGCGTTTAAGTAGTAAAGCTCTGATATAAGACAACCGGGGTCATTTAGGTTAAAAAATGTGTCATTTGGATCTGCGGGATGCCATTACATCACACCACCAGCACAGAGTAGATTTTTCCTGCCTCTCTGTCCAACCTCATCTTCATTCAGTACTTGCAGCCTCGAAAGTGACAAGTCTCAGCTTAGGTGGAATATAATCTGTTGACTTAGAGATTCCAGCTAAAGATCGACCAGTACTTTGTGTAAGCACTTATTACATAAAAACTAATTAAAAGGAAAATGTAGGATTACTTAGCAAGTTTTTTTTTTTGGTAATGATTAATTAGGAGGATAAATCTCACTTTGATCCCAGCAGGTGACACCTACTGCTCTTTCAGCAACTCCAACATTACAAAAACAAACTTTAAAATAGTGATGAAACTTTGTTTCTAAAAATCCAGCTTTTATTGTCAGCCTCAAACTTAACATGATTTTAGGAATGATTTTAACTGAAATCCAAGTGTTTATTAAGGTATAATACGTGTCACACTCTTTTCTTTTTATATTATTTATATAAAAATATTAATATAAATATAAGATGATTTATATGATGAGCAGCATGGTGGCGCTGTGGCCTCATAGCAAGAAGGTCGCTGGTTCGAGCCTAGGCTGAGGTTTGTCAGGTGATCTTTCTGTGTGGCCTGTGAGGAAAGGGTATTTAACCCTGCTAGAATCTAAACTCTTTGCCATTCAGGTGCAGCAGGTGTAGCGAAGACATGTCAATACAGAGGTTTTGGTAGGAAAAAAGAAGAAAATGTGAATAAATTCAGGTCTGATTTACTCAAAGTCTGCATGGATCCACTTCATATCTTGGACTTGATCTGACTAGTGACACGTTTACAAGCATAATATTTCAAATGTAGAAGTAGCAGGTGTGCTAAAATGTTGTCTCTGGGTGTGACGCCATGTATGTTGTATGATGTCCCCCAAGTCTCAATTTTATGTCCAATTCTTTTTAATCTCTACATGCTGCCCCTTGGGGACGTCATAGCTATGCCGATGACACGCAGCTTTATATTGCCTCGTCTCCTGGGAACACCCGCCCTATAGATGACCTTTTTAACTATATTACACATGAGATGGGATGGCAGAAAACTTCCTTCAGCTCAACCAGAACAACACAGACGTTTTAGTCATTGGTCGTGAAGCACACAGAGAGGAACTGATGTTAAAACTTAAATCACTCTCTTTTTATTCTGCTTAAAAAGTAAAGAACCTCAGAGTCATTCTGGATTCTAAATTAAGCTTTACATCTCACATTAAAAACATAAAGATGGGGTTCTTTCCACCTCAAGAACATTTCTGGAGGGCAACAGTCCTCTCACAAGCGGATGCAGAGACACTGATCCATTCTTTTATCACCTGTAGGATTGACTAATGTAATGCTTTTCAAACTTTGTTATATTTTATTCTGTTTTGTTTCATTTTAACTTAATTTATCTTTTTACACTATTTCAGTTCTTATCAGAGTCCTTTATATTAGTTCTTCCTGATGTGAATAGTGAGGGTTAATCATTATATAGTGATAAGCATTTTAATTGTAAAGCACTCAAAGCAGTAATGGTGTAGTAGGTTTCTTTCTAAGGTATTAATGGTGTCTGAATTCTGCCATAATTCTGAAAGCTGCCATATTTCTGGATGCAAGATGATGCATGTGAAGAGGGACACCTTTTTTCTCTGGTAAAAGGGATAACTTGTTGCTCCTATAAAGACAAAAATTCCCTCTAAGTGGCAGAGAAATACATTTCCTACTCTCCTGTGCGATGTCATTAAAGTGTGAGATCACAAAATATTTTTATTCCTGGATAAATATCTGTTGTATTTTAAAATACTGAGGAGAGAAGCTGATATTATCGATCAACATCAAACATCTTCTAAGCAAGAGAGAAAAAAAATGAGCAAGTATGCATGTATGAGAGATGGATCGCATGGTGAGCAGGTGAAATCCACATGCCGTTTGCTTCGTGACTCCCTCTTATGTAAAAGGTCTTTTGTTATTAGACACAACCAGAATGTGAGTTGGATTCATGTGGGAAGCAGAGCGAGAGCTCTGCTCAGATGGAAAAGAGACAAAATTATTATAATTAATAGACAAAGCACCAACCGGCAACTATTCAAAGCTGCCATTGTGGTGAATTCCTTTTAACTAATGACTGGAACATTCTGGAAGTGCGTTTTTAAAGCTGTTTCCATCTGTGTGGACCTTTGAAAGTGATGATATGAGCCAAATGAGTGGCTGGTGAGTGTTTACTCACATTCTTGTCCATGTGTGCAATCAGGATACAGAAAAAAAGCATTTTTGATCAACCAATCATGAGATGCAAACTGATGTGACTTAATCCCCTTTATATAAAAGATGGGTGTAG
Source organism: Pseudomugil gertrudae (assembly GCA_037177535.1). Taxonomy (NCBI): domain Eukaryota; kingdom Metazoa; phylum Chordata; class Actinopteri; order Atheriniformes; family Pseudomugilidae; genus Pseudomugil; species Pseudomugil gertrudae. Next base: position 25,301,638 of record JBAMHV010000004.1, on the reverse strand, counting down.
CTTTTGGTTCTAGCTGACCAAGCTGGGATTTTGACTGACTGACTTTCAGTTTCTTTGGAGCTTTGAAACCCAAAAGAAAAGAAAAAAACAGCCTCATGCAGGTCTGTTGAGGCGTGACCAGAATAATTATCATGGCCAAAACCTGGGAATAAGTCGTACAGCCAAAATTCAATACATTAGAAGGAAAAGAGAAAAATAATTGATATATAAACATATTAGGAAAAGTCTTACCAGAGGATCAGGATCACTCAACTCTGACTTTTGGAGAGTTTATGTGATTTACACACATTTAGCGATGTGAAAACACATTGTAGTCTGATGTACAGCCACGCACAAGTCATCAGGACAGATTCCTCCACAGTTTTACATGAACAATCAGGCTGACTGATTTCTCTTCTTTCTAATCAGAAAACTTCGAGCGTAATTAGCCAATGGGTCAAATCCATTCCATTAGCACAAGAAAAAGAAAAACTACTTATTTAAACATATTTAGCTGGAAATAACTCACTGTAAAACAAGTACAAGTTTATTTTGAATTGGGGTTCCTTTAATTCAAGTCAAGTTTGTGGGTCAGATAAGTAAAACAATTACTGGGAAAGTCTTAAACAGTATGAAGATGGAGGCACTTAGATGGAAAGACTTTGTGGAGTCACGACAGCAGTAACATTTTTCAGATTATTTGGTTATTTCTTCCTCAAAAGGATAGGATCCTGGTCTATCTCTACAGAACAGAGGCGAGATGAGTTCAGCATCATTTTTCTTTTATGAGTGCTGAGACGATACATTATTTAACGTCGATGGACAACAGCTGACTCTACATTTATCCTTCTGTACAACACTTTGGACATGCAATGAACCAAAACAGCTATTTCAACCTCAGGGGTCCCACAGTCACTTTAAAATAGTTAAAAAGCTCTTTTTCAGCCATATTCAGGCCTGCTGAGATATCAAGACTGACAGATAAATATGCCATTTATAGGCCATTTGATCTATCGGTATATTTTACACAATGTGATCTTTTATTTCACTAGGTCCATTTAAACTTGAATTTAACTAAGTTCAGGAAACTATTTGTATTGTAGTCAGCTATTACAGTAAATACATATGAGCACTTCCTTATCAAAAGAAATTGTGATTTTTTTTTTAAAAAAAAAGGCTATAAAAAAGTACATCACTGTGTTGAAAAACATGAAAATACCTCCAATTTAAAGCAGCAACACATAACGGAAAAAAAATGCTGTGTTGGTGTGCTGAAGCATGAGTCCATGTCATGCATGAATTCATATGTATGAAGGTACCACTGACAAATGAATGCTGGACTTATGGAAAAAAGCCAACCCTGCCATAAAGGTGATGTTTCCCAGCAGGTCCGTGGTTATTTCAGCAAGATGATGTGAGACCTCACATGAGGTGTGACACTCAAATGGTCACATTTGTAAAAATGAAGCTTATGTGGAAGTGCAGTTCACTCTTCATCCACTCGGGGCTCTAAAACAGAGCAAACTCCCATCTTAAAAAGACCAACAGCAGATATAAACAAGTTGACAGCCAGATACAAAAAAACAAAAACAAAAAAACAACATTTGAGTCAAGTTTACCTTCAACTATGAGGGGGGAGATTTTCTTTTATAATTAATCCATTTAGACATCATTTAATTTTGAAATTTGGCATTATAAGGAATGTGTTCTTTTCATTGACAAGTATCCAATACCCATCAGCAAAAAAGTAGACTATGGCCCAAATGTGGTTTTTGACCTGCTAACGGTGAGCCTTAGCTTTAGCCTCCCTATTTTCATTAGCTAATTAGCTCCCATTAGATCTGAGTTAGCTAGGTTAGCTGTTAGTTTAATAGAAGTCAATCCTCCACCTCTACGCTCACAGCCTCCCTCTGAGAACCACCTCTCGATTGTATTTTCCAGGAACGACAGCACTAGTGATGCTGCCAAGATAGGGATGGTGGGAACCACTTAATGAGAATCACTTTAGCTCTTCAGGCTCCATCCATTTTGTTTCATCTATGGTGTGGTTTTGTACACAAAAGCACGATAAATTCTGAATAGTCATGAGAAGGAAAATCCGATTTCCTGTTAAAAATACTGTATTCAGCAGAATTGGAAACAGATTCCTCTGAGTTCACACAGTATCAAAAATTCTTTTTGAAGGAAACATAACACTAAACTTAGCAAAATGTGAGTCTTTTGGTGCATAATTTTAAATGAGTAAATTAAATTAAATATATCAATAAAACAACACCTGCTTTGGTCACAGGGAATAGTTTCCTTTATTCCCAGCTTCAAAGCTAAAATAAAGTTTTTTTTTCACCTAAAAATCTTTTATACAAACAATGTAATTAAAATTTCACTTTGAAATATATTTTTTTCATTTAGCAGACATGCTTCTTTGATGTTTGAGTTCAATACTTTACATGTGGTGTAAGAGCAGTGTCAGATCAGGTGAAAATCAGCTCCATCTCTTAGGTAGAGCGGCGTGATGCTTGTGGGCTCACACACTCTCCCTTTAGTGATCAGGTAATACATCACTGAGCCACTGAATGATTCTGGTGAAACAAGTGATGAAAGGCGGAAAGCCTCGATGTCGTAAAATGATGCGTTGATGTGGCTTAGAAGAAAGAGCATCAGAAACAAAGAAGAGACAAATAAGGAAGGGGTTTGTTTCTTCAAAGGTGCATGTAACTTCTCTTGTGCTTTCCTATCCTACCTTTGGGAGTTATGCGGCAGAAGTTGTGTTGCAAAAGGGCCTTTCCTGTATTTTACATGTCAACTGGAGAGCAGGGATGTTTGAAAGATAAAAAGCAACAGAAATACTGTTTACAAATCAAAAGATCATGGAAAAAAGGCAACCGAAAAACTCAGTTTGAAAAAGTTAAGCTAATCCATCTATGCTCCTGCTTATCCGGGGTTTGGCCGCGGGGGCAGCAGTCTAAGCAGGGAAGCCCGGAATTTCCTCACCCCAGACACACTTGCCGGGTGCCAGCTTGGGTGCGATCTCAAGTCATTCCCAGGTCAGTCGAGAGATATAATTCCTCCACCATTTCCTGGGTCTTTGCTAGGCTCTCCCCCAGCAGGGACAAGCCCTGAACACCTCACCAGGGAGGTGTCCAGGAGGCATCCTAACCAGATGCCCGAGCCACCTCATCTGGCTCCACTCTAAGTGGAGAAGCAGTGGCTCTATTCTGAGCCCCTCCCAGAAGAACCAGCTTCTCACCTCATCTTTAAGGGAGAAACCCCCGCACCCTGCAGAGGAAGCTTGTTTAAGATAATAAAAATAACAAATAAAATAAAAACAGATTCACATTCAGGATGACCTACATGAATCTGACATAAAAATGGATCATAAATCAATAAAGAGCTCACTACAAAGGCACCTTCATAACCTTCAGCCTGATTACTTAGCAGAAGGTAAACACACTAATGTTTCTGCAACATGATTTGAGTCGTGACAAAACACAGAAAGAGTCATGTCATTTCACTGGAGAGCAACTTAAAATGACTAAGTCTTAGATAATAGTCTTGTGTAACATGACCAGCTGATACACACAGCTCCTCATAGAAGCCTTGAGAAAAATAGTTAATTAATGACAACTTGCATTACAATAAAATAATTTGTTTTGGTTAGTTTTATTTTATCTTTCAGGAGTATTAAAAACCCTTTGTACTTTGCCGTCAACTGCCAATATTTAGCTTTAATTTAATAATAATAATTTCTTCTCCTATTTGGCAATTATTAAATTAATAAAACTCAACTAAATTAGATATTTACAGTTTATTAAACACTATATGAAAATAACCTCTTAAAATGGTTTAGAAATTCTGCTATTGTCATCTGGTACTGCAAACTAAATGCTTTATAACCTCATTTAGCACTTAGAAATGTATGAAGAAGCTAATTGGACCTCTGCTTCTTCATGGGTCAAGCTCACCAGCAGTGCTGTTTTTGTTTCAAAGCAGGAGATAAACACTTGTGCTCAATTCCCAGATCAGAACCACCCAGAATATAATCAGGGTTGTATTTTAGTGAAATAATCCCTTCTGGAAAAGCTTCCTTCACTTCTGCTTTGTTAGACTCTGAATCTATACTCTTGTGTTATCTGTTCTGTTTTTTCTATCTCAGTCTTTACTGTTGTTTTACTGCACAAAAAAATGCAAATGATGTCTGACTTCATTCTTACATTTAAGAGACAGGTCTGCCACACTTTAGTAAATCTCTAATGCATATCTGATAGCAATGAAATCATTACCTACAACCACACTATTATATATTGTACAAAAACAGTGAGGTAACAGATGCTCTATTACCTTTTACCGTGAAAATTTCCTATCAGCTGTTGGAAAATGTCTTCTGTAACTTGTGTTGTTGCTTTTTTACTCACTGAATAAGCATTCAGGATTAGGCATGGTATCATATCAGGTGACTGCTGGATTTTATATATACTCTACAGACTGTTGTCTAATGTTTCTTCCATTGACAGATGTGATCAATTCTGTAGCCAGAGATGTTGCATTTGTGTAAAACTTGCAGGTGAGAAGTGTGTATGCAGCTTACATTTAACCGGGCATTAGGTGTGAAGAGTGTCTGATATCAGAATTAAACCAAAACTGGATCACAAGCAAACAGCTGCATATCAATACACTGCCTGTTTCAGATGTGCATCATCGCTAATTCAGAAAAAAAACCTAAGAGGACTTTACAGAAGAAAGCAAGAAACAGAAAGACAGAATGTGACAGAGCAAGAGGTAAGACATTGACTTAGATCTCAGAGGAGAGACAGGATGTAAGATGGATGCTGAATCAGTCGTCATTAGGGCCACCAAAGTTCAGTAGCAGAGCTCTAAATGGTGTGGAGACTCCACCATCAGAGCAGAGTGATGGTGCACACCTGCTGACATTTTTTCTCACATATCTTAAATTACCTCTGTTCAGGATCTGCAGCAAAACCAACATCAGGAATATTTTAACTAGAATAGGGCTTCCAACAGGTAAGGCACATCTTAATTTATCCATGGGTTTACAGGCTGATTTAATTGAATCTCTTACGTAAAAGCCAGGCTCCGGTTTATATAATTTAGTCTCCATCCAACTGTAGAGGCATTAACACCACATCCAAGCATGTAGAAAAGTCCCACTGAACAGAAAATCATTGTCAGCCTGCTCTGGTTAGCTGGAGTCTGACAGTTCGCAACCAAACAAAGACACACAGGATACACAATGTGACAATAAGCAGCTAAGCTCTCTGTATCCCTGTGCAAACCCTCTCCCAAAAACTAATTAAAGTCTACTGGAAGTTACACATTAGCAGGCAGTGTATGTGCTGGTTTGTGGAGGTGCATTCATTCCAAAAATTTCTCCTGTGGTCTGTGGCGAGCTGATGTCATAGTCTAAGCACGTGAAGGCAAAAAATGTTTCAATGCAGTGCAACAAAATGACAAATTTAAAAACAGAAGGCTTCACCTCCTCCAGGCGCTCTCCATCAAAACTGTTTTTTAAATAATTCACTGCTTAAAAAAAACAAGTCAACCAAGTTAGTTTATAGCTGTCATTTTACCCTCTCACATGCCCCAGTCGGCTCTATGAAACCACTAAAACTTTGGATATGATATCCATATTAAATGCTAATATCAATCAGAGTAAGTGCCTGAAAGCATGAGATGTTCCACTCTTAGCCACCTGACACCTGCAGGTTTATTCAGCAAATGTGACGCTTTCAATCTGCCAAACTACTGCCACTGAGGCTGTGAGGGAGGAAACAAAGACAGAGAGTTATTCCTGCAGGATGGAAAGTAACAATGCCAGAGAGAAGGAAAGACACACAAAGGGGGGGACTGGATAATGATCTTGCTAGACTGTGTCCTACTGTAAGATGGAACAGGAAGGGAATTGCTATGAAGTACTACTTACTTCTCAATGAGGTCCAACGTCACCCCTGGCACCAACTTAGCACTCTTCTGCATACAAAACCTGGGAGAAAAAATAGACAAAAAAATAGGAAATGTTACGGATAAAATTTGGAGCAAAAATTATATATGGTGAAATACTACATGATGCAATAAAAATGCTCGGCCACTAAAGCATAAATTTTATGACCTGCAAGAAAGACAATCGATGGATAAAACACTTGAATGAAAAATAAAAGCTCCATAGATTACAACTACTGAACAGTGAACAGTGCAAGTGTATCTTGTCTGAGTTACAGTCAGAGAAGAGGGGTAGGCTGGGGGAAACACACACACATATTTTTGAAATGTCTGCCAAAAGGGATTACTGTTTACTATGCGTGGCCAGCTGTAAGTCACAGCAGGCCAGCGTTCATCTTGACAGATGCACGGATCAGCACCAGAGCTCATTGCGAGTCATCGCACACCTGGAGGAGAGCAGGTGTGTGCACACATATTACACATGGATGAAGGGAGGTGATGATGACGCCAAAAATATTAAGCTCTTTAACATAAGAATGAGTTGCCTTAAAAACTCAGCTGAACCAGTGGTGACTGAAAACCTGAATAAGTTACACAACTAGGATAATTTCACCTTTAACTCATTATTTCTGACATGTAACAAAAAAATGTTGGAATATCCAACAGCATTGATCATTTCCAGTGTGGAATTTCTGGTTGCCAGGTAGATGAAAAAGTCCACTGACCTTTTCCTGTGGTTTTTCCTGTGGACTTCGCAGGCCAGTTCTAACATCTTAGACCAAAATTCTGAATACTTATAAAGTGGTTTATATTGTTCCATCGTTGATTATACAGTCTCATCTCAAAAGACCTGCATTCACATGGTGGGAATTGACAACAATGACTTTCCATTTATACAACAGAAAGTGTACAGGTTACAGACCACTGACCACCAAACTACCGAGTTACCAAACTGATGAGCTACCAAACTACCAAGAGACCGAACTGATGAGCTACCAAACTACCGAGTTACCAAACTGATGAGCTACCAGACTACCGAGTTACCGAACTGCTGAGCTACCAAACTACCGAGTTACCAAACTGATGAGCTACCAAACTACCGAGTTACCAAACTGATGAGCTACTAAACTACCGAGTTACCAAACTGATGAGCTACCAAGTTTCTACCGAGTTACCAAACTGATGAGCTACCAAGTTTCTACCGAGTTACCAAACTGATGAGCTACTAAACTACCAAGTTACCAAACTGATGAGCTACCAAACTACCGAGTTACCAAACTGATGAGCTACTAAACTACCGAGTTACCAAACTG